>CP092874.1:12984627-13052990 GCA_030710605.1 Cordylochernes scorpioides
ATACAAAATTACTCTTCATGTTTCACCTTTCCATACCTCATCCTCAAAGTTAGAAATGTCGCTATTTCTCTTTGAAAATAAATTTCGATTTTTATAAAAAGAAACATTCGCGGTATAATTTCAATTTTCGTTTTACAATCATCAGCCGCGTTATATTGTATTTTAAAATTATATCGGGAAAAATTCCAAAAAACAGAGACCACGGGCGAAACAGGGTACATTTAATAGGGTAAAACCCGGGCGTTGCCCGGGTCATTCGGCTAGTAGATTATAAACAAAAGGTAATTAGACCAAATCTAAATGCATAAATATACACTATACACACTATTTATTTGTATTTGGTCTTATTACCTTGTGTTTATAATCTATTTCACTTCTGCATATGCAACATTTTGTACAATACAGTTGAATCTGTCTATAGCGCTCCCTCTTGGGTGGTATAGAGAGGGGGTGCTATAGACAGGTCACTTTTATTGTAAATCACATCGTACTACGTATTTAAAATCGGGCGCTATAGAGAGGTAGGCGCTATTTAGAGGGGGCGCTATAGACAGGTTTAACTGTATATATAATGCATTTTGGCAGAAGGGATTTTTCTTTTATGTTGGATCACTGTCCTCCCAGCTAAATTTCCAACTATATTTTGGTCATAGAATTAGCCCTAGCTAATTTGTTTCAGTTATATATTTCTTACTTGAAATATTGATGCAAATAATATTATAATTGAGAGTTAAATAAATTTTAAATATTTGCAGAGTTTCTTTATTCAGGTATCGGGAGGCAAGCTTTCGCGAGGTCGCACTCCATCAGGCCTTTTTAATCTCCAAAGACAATAATAGCATAAACAGAAGATCTACCCCAACAGTTCCAGCATATTAAACACAGATAACCCCATTGAAACTGTACCCTCTACAACTGGAAACTATTTTTATTTTTGATTTTTTAAATGTATTTCTCTGATTCTCTATTGTATCTGTTGCACGGAGCCAGTGGCCTGATGAAGCGCGACCGCGTGAAAGCTTGTCTCCCGATACCTTAACAAAGAAACTGCAAATATTTTAAACTTATTTAACTCTCTCTCAATTATATATTTCTTAGGCAGATTAGGTTCACACAATTTGGATTATAGATTATAAACATAAGGTAATAATACCAAATTCAAATAAATAAATAAATAGTGTGTAATGTTTCAGTAACAGCGTTGTTACCGAAACATCACACACTATTTATTTATTTAGATTTGGTCTTATTACCTTATGTTTATATTTCTTAGGCAGCTACAAGGTAATAAGACCTAATCCAAATAAATAAATAGTGTGTGATGTTTTTGTAACAGCAATGTTACCATCATCAAACAAAAGAATAAATGAGAAAAAATATCACAGCATGTTCTTAAATAGTACTGTTATCTCTCTCTCAAGTGTGTAAACAAGATATCAAATAAGAAAAAATAGTTTTTTTCGTCACACAATAAATTTATTTGTATGAGGTCTTATTTTCTTATAGCTATAATCCAAATTCCCATCCCTGGGCACTTTATTTTTCCGTTTATCACCATTACTCTTCACAATTCATCCTTTCATACCTCATCCATAAGGTTAGAAATAATCGTTATTTCTCCTTTAAAAAAAAATTGATTTTATGTTGAAAAGAAACACATGCGGGATAATTTTCAAATGTCATTTTATAATCCAAATTGTGCTTTATCACTTCTTAGGCAGATTATGAAATTTATATTTGATCCTTGAGGAACTAATAAAATTAAGGTTAGACCTAGACTGACAAGGGCCATTAGCCTGAAACTATAGTCTCCAAATGGACTTTCTGAGTTTTCCAAAGCTGGTGTTATGTTACCAACCAGAGTCCGCTTGTTTGTTGAGATGGTCAATTGATAGCGCTTAGTTTTTAGCATCAATTTTGGCAGAAGAAATTATCTTTCTCACAAGGTATTAAGAGACCAAATCCAAATAAATAAAATAGTGTGTGACCTTTCGGTAACAGCGTTGTTACTATCATCTGACAAAAGTACTGTATTACTATCATAATACAAAAGTACACTGTTACCATCAAAAGTAACAACACTGTTACTGATAAGGCACAATTTGGATTATAGATTATAGACACAAGGTAATAAGACCAAATAAATAAATAGTGTGTGACGTTTCTGTAACAGCGTTGTTACCAAAACATCACACACTATTTATTTATTTGGATTTGGTCTTATTACCTTGTGTTAACACTGTTACTAAAATGTCATATACTATTTATTTGTATTTGGTGTTAGTACCTTGTGTTTTTTAATCTATAATCTAAATTGTGTCTTATTACAGATGATCTTTCTTTTGTATCATAGAGAATTGTGAGAAAATTAGGAAAACCTTCAAATATTAATAAACTGATGGACCAATTAAAAACTCCATACTGAAGACTTATGTTCCCATGCATTAGACATTTTTACATTACAGTACACAAAGGCAGACGCATTCTACTTCACCCAATCATGCTGGCTGTCAAGGGGGTCGGTAGAAGGCTGGTTAAACCGTTTGGTATTCGACCACTACGACCCGGGTTCGATTCCTGCATTGGACACTTTTTTCTGTTTAAAAAAACTGGTACAGGCCATGATAATCATGGTGGGTAGAGGTAGGCGACTGCTTTTTACTGTAAGTGCACCACATGTCTACACATGTGAAAAGCAGTTCAACTTTGCACTTACAAATGTGCCAGAGCCCTGTTTGGTTACTTGCACTCGCTGGTGGGGTTGGATTTTTGCAAGAATCGGGGGCTATTGGAGCAACTCTTTACAGTAGTAACTCTTTCTAAAGATCAACATCTAGTTGCAGAGCTGAAGTGTCCTTGAGAGAGGTGTTCTCTTACCAGAGATTTGATAATTAGTAAAAATGGTATTTTTGGTGGTAAAAACAGTCCTTTATAGAGAGGTGTCCTCTAGCGAGAGTGTCCTCTCATGGAGTATGTTCTACTGTATTGGTAATGAAAACTGTCCTTTATAGAGAGGTGTCCTCTAGCGAGAGTGTCCTCTTGAGGTTGTTCTACTGTATTGGTAATGTAAATTGTTCTTTATAGAGAGGTATCCTCTAGCGAGAGTATCTTCTCATGGAGTATGTTCTACTGTATTGGTGATGAGAAAACTGTCCTTTATAGAGAGGTGTCCTCTAGCGAGAGTATCTTCTCATGGAGTATGTTCTACTGTATTGTAATGAGAACTGTCCTTTGTAGAGAGGTGTCCTCAAAGAGTGTCCTCTCATGGAGTATGTTCTACCGTATTGGTAATGAAAACTGTCCTTTTTAGAGAGGTGTCCTCTCATGGAGTATGTTCTACCGTATTGGTAATGAAAACTGTCCTTTTTAGAGAGGTGTCCTCTCATGGAGTATGTTCTACTGTATTGGTAATGAGAAAACTGTCCTTTATAGAGAGGTGTCCTCTAGTGAGAGTATCTTCTCATGGAGTATGTTCTACTGTATTGTAATGAGAACTGTCCTTTGTAGAGAGGTGTCCTCAAAGAGTGTCCTCTCATGGAGTATGTTCTACCGTATTGGTAATGAAAACTGTCCTTTTTAGAGAGGTGTCCTCTCATGGAGTATGTTCTACCGTATTGGTAATGAAAACTGTCCTTTTTAGAGAGGTGTCCTCTCATGGAGTATGTTCTACTGTAGTTGCTCTCTGGTAAGAGGACACTTCTCTCTAAAGAACACTTTGGCTCTGCAACCAGATATTCTTTAGATCAGATATTCTACTCTGTATTAAAGTGCATAACTCTACTCTGCATAAAAGTGAAAAAAAGATAAAAATGATGTGGATTCCTTCTGTTACAAATGTGGTGAATATGTTATGTAACCAAAGTACCAGTGTTACTTGCTCAATTAAGAATGTTTTGATGATAAGGCACAATTTGGATTATAGATTATAAACACAAGGTAATAAGACCAAATACAAATAAATAAATATTGTGTGATATATCGGTAACAGCGTTGTGAACTCATTGAAGATGGTAACAACACTGTTACCGAAACATCACACACTATTTATTTATTTGGATTTGGTCTTATTACTTTGTGTTTAAAAATGTTTTGATGCAGATATTTCAATCCTAAGATTTGGTGAAGACAACAAATATTAGGGTATCTAATAAGGTTTGCAAAGTATTTTTTAAAACTACAAAAAATGGAAATATATATAAATAAAATTCTATCTTTTTGGATAAACCATGATACAAGAAAATAAGACCTAATCCAAATAATTTAATAGTGTGTAAAAATTATCAAATTATTTGTATTAGATCTTATTTTCTTGTATTATAATCTATAATCCAAATTGTGCTTTACGATAACCCATGATATGATATGATCCAACAAGATTATAACATGGAATAGATAAGGCACAATTTGGATTATAAACACAAGGTAATAAGACCAAATAAATAAATAGTACAATAGTGCTTAGCATAAACACTCTTTGCCTGGCTACATAACAATGTTAGTCTCACATTATAAAGCCAGTTAAGCCATACACAGTACTAAACAACAGTACTAAACATAGTACTATGTTTCTGTAACAGTGTTGATACCATCTTCATACTAAAAGTACTTTTTTTTTTGCTTATCCCTAGTACATGTAGTACAGGCCATGATAATCATGGTGGGTAGAAGTAGGCGACTGCTTTTACTGTAAGTGCAACACATGTCTACACATGTGAAAATCAGTTTGACTTTGCACTTACAAATGTGCCCGAGCCCCGTTTGGTTACTTGCACTCGCTAGTGGACTTTTGCAAGAATTGGGGACCATTGGAGCATTTTATTTTTTAACATAAAAATGTGCCGAATGCGGGAATCGAACAAGGGTCGTAGCGGTTGAATATCATTTGTAAAAAGGAATAAAAACTATAGGTGAACAGATACTTTATTAAGCGATATAACCTTGGTGAGCTTTCAGACCATGACATTTCTCCACAGGCTATTACACGAATGGTATTCACAATTATATCACTTTAATAAAGAATCTTATCACCATTAGTTTAAATTCCTTCTTAGAAATCAATGATTAGTTGTTATTCTGATAGATGGCGCAAGCCATCAGTAACTTTTAGTCACATAATCGGGAGAAGTCTTTTTAATACAAGAAAATAAGACCTAATCCAAATAATTTATTAGTGTGTGACGTTTCGGTAACCACATTGTCACCATCATCAGACAAAAGAATAAAATCTATAA
Organism: Cordylochernes scorpioides; assembly: GCA_030710605.1. NCBI lineage: Eukaryota > Metazoa > Arthropoda > Arachnida > Pseudoscorpiones > Chernetidae > Cordylochernes > Cordylochernes scorpioides. The sequence continues at coordinate 12,989,859 of CP092874.1, forward strand.
AAATGATAAAGCAGAATTTGGATTATAGATTATAAAAACAAGGTAATAAGACCAAATCCAAATAAATAAATAGTGTGTAACATTTCGGTAACAGCGTTGTTACCAGGTATTCAGTACTTTTGTCTGAAGATGGTAACAATGCTTTTGAAGTAAACGAAAAATTGCGTTACAAATTTCAAAAATAAAACTACAACCTTTCGCAATGAGTTTCTTTTATCATAATAAAAGAAACTCATTGTGAAAGGTTGTAGTTTTATTTTTGAAACAATGCTTTTACCGAAATGTCACACACTATTTATTTATTTGGATTTGGTCTTATTACCTTGTGTTTATAAAATCTATAGAAAATCTATAAAGAATAAGAATCATTTTATTCTTTTGTCTGATGATGGTGACAATGTTGTTGCTGAACCGTCACACACTAATAAATGATTTGGAATAGGTCTTATTTTCTTGTATTATAATCTATAATCCAAATTGTGCTTTATCAGAGATGTATTTTTCTTAATTTATCCACCTGATCCCAATATAATTTCACTTTGGTACTATTTTTTAGCTTTTTTTTTTTTATTATCCCATTGTATAATCATACAAGGTCATGGAGACTATAAGTCTCCATGCTGGGAGAGCTGCTGTTGTTGGTTAGCTACACAAAGGGCACCACATGACAGTCAGACTTTGTCCCCCCATTCAGTTATAATTATGCAAAATAGTTTTTTTTTTTTTAACTTATCCCTAGTACATGTGGTACAGGCCATGATAATCATGGTGGGTAGAGGTAGACGACTTCTTTTACTGTAAGTGCACCACATGTCTACACATGTGAAAAGCAGTTCGACTTTGCACTTATAAATGTGCCAGAGCCCCGTTTGGTTACTTGCACTCGCTAGTGGACTTTTACAAGAATCGGAGGCCATTGGAGCATTTTCTTTTTAAATCAGAAAAAAGTGCTGAATGCGGGAATCGAACCCGGGTCGTAGTGGTCGAAAACCAAATGGTTTAACCAGCCTTCCATCGACCCATTTTATAATCATACAAGGTCATGGAGCCTATAAGTCTCCATGATGGGAGAGCTGCTGTTGTTAGTAAGCTATAAAGAGGGCACCACATGACAGTCAGACTTTGTACTTCCATTCAGTTATAATTAAAATAAATTTAAAGTTAAAATAAATACAGTATAACCTCGTTAATTCGACACACCCTAATTCGACACTCGGCAATAATTCGACCATGTTCTGATGTCCCGACCTCCGGCCTATCAAATAACAAACCGTAATTCGACATATCGATAATACGACACTTCCGATAGTTCGACCATTTTAAAATTCGAATTTCGACAGTTGAATGTTTTTTACTTACAACTTTCCGCTTTTGGTTCCTGATTAGTTTAAGTTACACTTTGCAGTGCCGTTGCGCAATGTCGCGAGTGTTATTGTTGTTTTTTTTTTACGCCGGGATTTAGGCTTCGTGCACTAATTAACAATAATATTTTATTTTTAAATTTCAGCATTAAAATTTTTTAGTTATTTTAAAATTACAAATAATTTCCTTTTAAATAAATATATCTTTATAAAATGTAGCCACAATGATTATGATAACATTTTATTTCAATATTCCATTTCTGTGTCATTATAAAAGATTTAAACACAAAATCAATAACACCTGCAGCAGCAATGGATGACTTTAATACATTAAAATTTATTTATTAAAAGACATTTCAGAGGAAGAAAGGCATGCATGTTTTTTCAAAATGACCATCTGGAATACATCCTGAATAGGATTTCAGTGCAAAAACAGACATCTATAAAGGAATTTTTTAAAATATCTTCATGATTATTTTTAAATAATATTTTCTTTTAATTTACCATATTTATTTCCTTTCAACTGCTATATTTTTCAATTAGAATAAAATATTAATTAATATATTTAATATTTTAATGTCTGTAGAGTTAATATTTGATTATATTACTGAAAAGAAACACATTACCAGTAAATTTATTTGTTATAATTGTTTATGTATTTAAAATATGTATTAATGCCATTTTGTCACTGATACTAAAAGTTAATCATGAAAATAAAATAAAAACACATAATGGTTTCAATTAATATCATTAATTTATATTATAAGGCTATTTTTAAAAAATATTATTTTAGCGAGTTAGAAGATTACCTAATCATCTAACCTTAATTCAACACTTCCTTTAATTCAACCGAAAGCTCTGATCCCTTGGGGTGTTGAATTAAAGAGGTTCGACTGTATAAAGGGGGTCGGTGGAAGGCTGGTTGAACTGTTTGGTTTTTGACCACTACCACCCGGGTTCGATTCCCGCATTGGACACTTTTTTCTGTTTAAAAAAAAAAAAAAATGCTCCAAAGGCCCCCGATTCTTGCAAAATTCCAACCTACCCCACCAGCGAGTGCAAGTAACCAAACGGGGTTCTGACACATTTGTAATTGCAAAATCGAACTGCTTTTCATATGTGTAGACATGTGGTGCGCTTACAGTAAAAAGCAGTCGCTAACTACCCACCATGATTATCATGGCCTGTACCACGTGTACTAGGGATAAAAAAAAAAAAAAAACATTTTTACTATTTAGGAACTCTCTGATCAGAGGACACCTCTCCCTAAAGGACACTTTGGTTCTGTAACTAGGTGGTGTCCTTTCTATAATACACATTGTGCCATATCAATTGGCATAAACGTTTAATTACACAATCAGTGTGGGATGCCTTTCTATTAATTTATCAACTTGAACTCGGTCCAATTTTTCACTTTTATAACATTTTTTGTCATAGGTAACCAAGCCATATTATAAACACAAGGTAATAAGACCAAATAAATAGTGTGTGACATTTCGGTAACAACGTTGTTAACCATTTTTACACCATTCAATAATTTTGTCTGAAGATGGTAACAACGCTGTGTTACCGAAACACAATATTTATATTTTAGAGGCGTAATATTCTTTTAAAAATAAAACAATTTCTACTGTCCTTACTGCGATGGAAATTTCCATCGCAGTAAGGACAGTAGAAATTGTTTTATTTTTAAAAGAATATTACGCCTCTAAAATAGTTTTATAATTTGATAACAGATGGCGCTCTAATACATCGTAACAATATTTATATATTTGGAGATTTGGTCTTATTACCTTGTGTTTATAATCTATAATCCAAATTGTACCTTATCAATTTGGATTATAATACAAGAAAATAAGACCTAATCCAAATAATTTATTAGTGTGTGACGTTTCGGCAACAGCATTGTCACACCATCATCAAACAAAAGAATAAATAATCATTTCATTTCTCATCAATCTCATTTATTCTTTTGTCTGATGATGGTAACAATGCTGTTGCCAAAACATCACACATTATTACATTATTTGGATTAGGTCTTATTTTCTTGTATTATAATTGATAAGGCACAATTTAGATTATAAACACAAGGTAATAAGACCAATTGGATTAGGTGTATAATCCAAACTTTGTATAATCCAAATTGTGTGTGTCTTATGAAGACCATATCTGATGGTAACAAAGCTGTCACCATCACATACAATTTATTTTGAAAATAGAGCAATCCATAAATAAATCTTTAAATAAAAAGTCATATATTGGATCTAAATATCGTTAATTTTAACAATATTTCAGTTCGCTGAATGCCAACTTTTATAGGTTTGTTGTTGACACACATTAAAATGTTATAACACCTTGATAAAGGTTGGCGTTCAGCCAACTGAAATATTGGTAAAATAAATGATACAGTTAAACCTGTCTATAGCGCCCCCTCTAAATAGTGCCTTCCTCTCTATAGTGCCCGATTTTAAATACCTAGTATGAGATGTGATTTACATTTAAAAGTGACCTAAACACAAGGTAATAAGACCAAGTCCAAATAAATAAATAGTGTATGATGTTTCGGTAACGGCATTGTTGCCATCTTCAGACAAAAGTACTGAATCAACAAACAACAGATTCAGTACTTTTGTCTGAAGATGGTAACAACGCTGTTACTGAAACTTCACACACTATTTATTTATATGGATATGGTCTTATTACCTTGTGTTTATAATCTATAATCCAAATTGTGCCTTATCATTAAAAGTGACCTGTTTATAGCACCACCTCTATATAGCACCCTATTTTGGCGAGTCCTAAGAGGGGGCGCTATAGACAGGTTTAACTGTATTTTGATCCAATATATGCCTTTTTATTTAAAAATACAATTAAGATTTGGTTGGGTTACCTTAAAGTAATCACTAGTTGGCAATATATCCTAATATCTCCCAAATTCTCCCAAACAACAAAGTGTACACAATATAAGGAATATTTCACAAACACTCAAAATAAAGAGACATTAAGTTTACTATTACGGTGAATAAATCTTGATTCTTTTTATTTAAAAAAAAAGAAAAGACGAGATAGAGAACAAATTAGAAACAAAATTTGACAAAAAAAAACAATTCTTTAAAAAAAAAAAAAACATTTTTAATGAATAGAATATATAGAGAGGGGTGAATTAATTACATATATCTATATGTAAGTATGTATACATTACTGTATTTGTGGCCAAAAGAGACTAGAGGGAGAAAAAAAAACATAAAAACAAAAAAAAAAAGAATGGGGAGGGAATAAAAAAAAAACATTTAACAAGCAAATATAACAACAAAAAGAATATTTGATATACAAATAACAAGCAAAAAAAAAAAAGATATATAATATATATATAAAACACAACAGATCATATATATAAAAAAATAATGAATTATTATAGAAAAAAAAGGTGGATGAATGGAGCGGAGATAGGTATTGGTGTGATAAGGGGTCGTAAAAGTCACCATAAAGAAATCTCTAAGAGATAAGGCTTGAAGATAAAATTGATAAAATGCCAAATGAATAGAATATAAAAAACTCTACGCACACTTTTATATCTTTTTTTTTATCACAAGTGAGAGGGGGTAGAATTAACAATAGTGTTTTATTGTATGTGTATCATAGTTTTTTTTTTGTAAACTCTTGAATTACTAAGGTTTTTTTTTTATAACAAAAGTATGGTGAGATATTCAATTCTATGGCCATTGCTAACAATGTGTCTTTTAGTGTATTAATCTGATAAATATGGTTTTTTTGAATGGTTAAATTAGGTTAGGTTATAAACACAAGGTAATAAGACCAAATCCAAATAAATAAATAGTGTGTGACGTTTCGGTAACAACATTGTTACCATCTTCAGACAAAAGTACTTTCTAAAGTAACTACATTCAGTACTTTTGTCTGAAGATGGTAACAATGCTGTTACCGAAATGTCACATACTATTTATTTATTTGGATTTGGTCTTATTACCTTGTGTTTATAATCTATAATCCAAATTGTGCCTTATCTAGATTAGATTATTAAAAAAATGGAATAATTTTGCGTAGTGTAGGTCTTTTACAGAATTAAAAATAATTTGCAGTGATTTTAAATTGCCATAGAAATGCTTATCTCATTCAATATGCTAAATGCTAAAAGTCATTCATGAAAAAAAAAAAAATTGTAATAAAAAAAAATGATAATAATAAAAAATAAATATTTTGAAAAATAATTTAATAAAAAAAAAAGGTAGACTAGGAAAACCAATTATATATAGATATATTTATACAAATTTAATAAAATACGAATAAAAGGTAAAAAATAATCAGAAATTTAAAAAATATAAAATTTTTTGTTGATAACTAAGAGGTTTGTTGTGTGCTTGAGATTCATCCAATGCATAGTATTGTCTATGCAACTCCAGGGAAGAAATCTGCATGCAGATTGTATTTTTTTTTAGTATATTGTACATAAATAAAGTGAATTTATATAACTTACCTTTGTTTATTTAGACTTCAACTGACCATTTATGTGGTGTAATTCCATATTGAATATCTAAAAGAGTTTTGAGAATCTTTGATGATAACATTGGATTTTCTCCGTTTGTTGGAATTTTTAGGTTTTTTCCTTCATAATAGATATTACCAACTGGGCAGACGACGCAAGCTGTACCTGAACCAAATACTTCTAATACTCTATTTTCTTGAAGTGCTTTTGTAAGTTCACGCATTGTAATCACTCTTTCTGTTACTTTAAATTCATTCCAGTTACGTGTCATATCTAGAATTGATGCGCGTGTAACTCCAGGTAGAATTGTACTATCAAGAATTGGTGTTACTAATTCTACTTCATTCTTTTCATTACGCATATAGATAAAGATATTCATTGCTCCAACTTCTGTTATATTATGATCTGGACCAAAAAGCCACAATACCTGTTGCAGATTCAATTTTTCTGCTTCAAGTTGTACTGAAAGTGTTGGCGCGTAATTTGCTCCAATTTTTCTATTACCTGAACCACCAGGCCATGCGCGAACAAATCTTGGATCAGCTAACAATGAAACAGGTTTGATTCCTGATTTAAAATAAGGTCCAACGGGTGTTGTAACAACATAAAGCAAACATTTCTTTGATGCAGCTACACCTAAAGTAGGTTCAATACCAATTAATGTTGGTCGGATATATAAACTTGTATTTTTGAGTTCAGGAACCCAATCTTTATCAACTGTTAATAACTTCTTCATACATTCAATAAGTTCAACTCCATCAAACTTGGGAAGGCATGCTCTTTCTGCACTTAAATTCATTCTTTCCATGTTCATATCAGGTCGAAAAAGTCGAACTTTTTTATCTGGGCTTTTGTAAGCTTTCATACCTTCGAATATTTCTTGGGCGTAATGCAACACCTTGGCTCCTGGATGAAGGCTTAGGTTATGAAGAGGAACGATATGTGGTCGTGCCCAGCCACTTTTTGAATCCCATTCCACTTCCAACATATGATCAGAAAACGTCGCACCAAATACCAATGTATTTGGATCTGGTTTTGGGTTCCTCTGCTCCGGTTTACATTCGATGACATGTAAATCTGATGCTTTGAAACTACTTAGCGCCCTTGTTGAAAATCTCGTTTGGCAGGAAAATGTTAACTTGTGAAAAATACGAATAGCATATTTGGAATTCGATAGCATTTCGATATTTAAATGCGAAAGACTTCTTTAAAATATATTAACAAATACAAAATAAAGTTCGCTAAAAAGGTTAAGTCAAATAGAGGTAAACAACAGTAAACGCTTGGTAGTGATTTCTTTTCTGCGCTGTGTCCTTTTAAATGTGAACGCTCTGTCCGCGTTTTGTTAGTTGTTGTTTTAGTTTTTTAATATTTTTATAATATCGTAGAATAAATAATATAATTAATAAATTTTTACGAATTTTTATTATAATTATTTTTTATTTTTATTTTATTAAATATCATTTTAAATATAATAGGATTTTTATATTCTTTTTTTTTTTCCACCACTGACAAACTAATATGGAAAGAGAACTGCTAGTTTGGGAGGATGAAATATTGTGACGAAGAAATAATTTATTTGAAAACAAATTATTAAGAAAACGTTATTATTTATTTTTATATTCATCTACACATGTCCTATAGCTTGGATGCTCTCAAGCTGTAAACGATTAATTATTATTTGTTGTCTAGAAGGACTATATCATTTTAACACATACTTTTACATCTTTAGATATCTAACGACTAGTTACAACTGGTGGATAAGCTGGACCAATGCTCATTTAGAAAAAAAAAGGAAGATTGATTCAGTTGAGAAAGTGTTGTTAATTTTTGATTGAAGAGTTGGAGCATTTCAATATAAAATATATTTATTGGCTTATATACTTAGAACAACATTATAAAGTAAGAAATGATTAAATGCAAAAGATTATATATCTAAATACAAAGGTTATTTAAAAATTAAAGATCATCCTTTGTTCTTCGGGTCAAAACATTCTTCTTTTTTTTTTTTCTTGATGGTTTTTATTGATGTTCCTTTTTTCACAGACATTATACCTTCAGAAAGAAGAAACAAACATGAACACCAAGACAGACTCAAATACTCAGATGGGCTCATTTTTGTATAACATCTACCTAGAACCCTCCTCAATGTTCTGAAAAATAGTAGACGTTACTTCAGCCTATATAAAGTCGCCAGAAACCTCTCTGACGTAACCTACTAAATGTAGAGAGTTGGGTGTCAGCAAGGTCAACTTAAAACTAAGTACATAGTCCACGTTTGCAAGCTGAAGCCTTACTTATACCCAGATGATCAGTAGGACCACATAGAAGATGATACAGAAGACGACTCACCAAGATCTCAGGAAGAAGACATCCCAACTGAAAGAAGACTACCACCATTGACACCTGAGGTGATCTCTGGTCCCTCGTTCTCGATCCCTGAGACTAAGGATATAAGTCTCCTGCTGAGCATCAGGTCGTTGCTCTTTCAAGGAGAAGGCTATGTGATGAAGAAATTATCTATTTTAAAAACAGATTATAAAAGAAAGAATATTCATTATTTATTTTATATCCATCATACATGTCCAATAGCTTGGATGGTCACGCTGGCTGTAAATATTTAATTAAAAATTGTGTCTAGACAGACTGACATCATTAATATATATTTTTAAATATCCAACACTTATTTTTATACTTACAATATATTATTTTGCGCGCGCGCGCGATGCTCTAGCGCGCCATCTGTTATCAAATTACAAAACTATTTTAGAGGCGTAATATTCTTTTTAAAATAAAACAATTTCTACTGTCCTTACTGCAATGGAAAAATTAAAGGGAGGGCCTGGCTCATCAGTGGTGAACCCTCCCAGCGGTTTCGCCAGTTTAATCTACCATACCGTTGTTATATTGCATTTTTGGAACTTCCTTTTATAGTGATACTGGTGCTTGACTTTTCGAATGGGTATTTTAGATGAACTATGGACATAAGCTTTTAGGACAACAGAATTACATATAATTATAATATATATCATAATATATTATTTAATTTATTAGGTAGAAAATTTATATATTAAATATTGTTATATAATGTATTAATGATATAGTTCAATATTTGATATACCTATCAAATACAGTTAAATATTTTTGAAAATAGAGCAATCCATAAATAAATCTTTAATTAAAAAGGCATATATTGGATCAAAATATCATTAATTTCACCAATATTTCAGTTGACTGAACGCCAACCTTTATCAACCTATTTATAACCTTGATAAAGGTTGGCGTTCAGCCAACTGAAATATTGGAAAAATAAATGATATTTTGATCCAATATATTCCTTTTTAATTAAACAGTTAAATATATCGAATAATATAAAAATATATATTTTGGGATATTTTTAGACCTCAAAAGGTAAAATAAAAATATTTTTAATTATACAAATACATAAATAAGAGAGAGATATGTATAATCCAGGTTTTTTTCCTGGAACGCAAAGCGCCAACTATCCAGAAACATAAATAAACACAAAGAAATGGATGGCTTTTCTTGATTTACCAAGGAATTGGGTTGGCTAAATATCAGGGAACAGGCTATATTAATGTTTAGTTGATTTCTTGTTCCACCAGATGGCGCTCTGCCATCTGTAAATCACATATGCTCCTGGTCAGGATATGCCTTTTTTTTTTTTAATATCAACACCTGATCTTTTTATTTTTTTTTTCTCTTATTTTACATGTGTAAAGCGTATTTACGCAATTTTGTCCTTAAATACTCATTTCTTGGTTTCTAAAGAAGCCTCTGGGACCAAAAATAATTTTAGTCGAGGTGGTTTCATGAACTAGGTTGCTCTTGCTGAGCGGTACCTATTTATGTGAATTTGAACCAGTGGTCGAGGTGGTACAGCCTACTCCACGCTGACGAGCGCCAACAGCGCGAAATGCGTTCGTGGATGGCTTTTCTCGATTTATCAAGAAATTGGGTTGGCCAAATATCAGGGAACAGGCTAAATCAATGTTTAGTTGATTTCTGTTCCACCAGATGGCGCTCTACCATCTGTAAAGCACATGTGCTCCTGGTCAGGATATGCCTTTTTTATTTTTACACGCATATATATACGACAAATCTTCTCAAACTTCTAGTCCAAAGTTAATTTCTCCCTCTTTCTTATTAACCCAGGTTCCTGTAGCATATAGTCTTCCCCCCACACACTGGCCTAATAAAAATAATAATAATACGCCCATTGAAAATAGGAAATAATTTAACACCAGGTATAAATAAATGCTTGTGTGATTGCGCCTCGAATTTTAAAAAATAATTACATTTTTAGAAGACATAGTAGTAAAAGTGCTCTTTAATGGAATAACATATGTTTGTTTGAAATTCGGTTTTCGAATCAGTAAATCAGTCAGTGAAAGCTTTGATCTGTTACAAAAGGCATTTGAAAAAGCTCTTTTAAAAGAAGAACAGCATTTGAGAGATAGAGAGAGAGAATGAGATGGAAACTACTTTATTACAAAGTTCATACAAGATTAAACAAGGTTAAATAAAATGAATAAATATATGATTATATAATTACTAGCCGAATGACCCGGGCAACGCCAATTATAAATTGGAGCCGTGGATGTTACTCTTGTGAAACGTCCCGCTCCAAACTTTACATGTACATTAGGTCAGCTGGTATTACCCCTCATTTTTTGTAAATATACATAATTATAAAGATAGAAGCTTCTATAGAAGATAATGATCATAATGATGATGCGCGCGCATCCGTGACAGCGGCCGATGAGGAATTGAGGAAAGACGGTCGTGACTATATATAATAATAATAATAATATACTAATAATAATTATTATTATTATCATTAAATAATGATAATGATCATAATGATGATGCGCGCGCATCCGTGACAGCGATGAGGAATTGAGGAAAGACGGTCGTGACTATATATGTTGACGAATGACCCGGGCAACGCCCGTGTTCTACCCGACTGTAGATGTTACAACGGTGATCCTTAGGTCGCTGGTTCAAATCCGGCTCGAGGGAGCCGGCGAGCACGTGACCTCCCTGTGCGCGCGCATCCGTGACAGAGGCCGATGAGGAAAGACAGTCGTGACTATATATAGGGATAATAATAATAATAATTATTATTATTATTATTATTATTATTATCATTAGATAATGATCATAATGATGATGCGCGCGCATCCGTGACTGAGGCCGATGAGGAAAGACGGTCGTGACTATATATAGGGATAATAATAAAAATATAATAATATTTATTACTATTATTATTATCATTAGATAATGATAATGATCATAATGATGATGCGCGCGCATCCGTGACTGAGGCCGATGAGGAAAGACGGTCGTGACTATATATGTCGATAATAATAATAATATAATAAAAATAATAATTATTATTATTATCATTAGATAATGATAATGATCATAATGATGATGCGCGCGCATCCGTGACTGAGGCCGATGAGGAAAGACGGTCGTGACTATATATATTGACTAGACGAATGGCCCGGGCAATGCCCGGGTTTTACCCGAGGGCGTATATATTTTTAAAATGTTTTAATTAAAATACTATTTGTTACAATTATAAATTGGCGCCGTGGATGTCTCTTTTGTGAAACGTCCCGCCCCAAACTGTGTGTGTCTTGAAAATATAAAAATAAAAATGTCAACGGAAAAATATGTCCAGGGTAGCCTAGTGGTCATGGCATCTGCCCGGTAAGCGGAAGGTCGTGGGTTCGATTCCCATCCCTTGACACTTTTTTTATTTTATCCATTCTGACCAAAATCTATCCGTGAACTTCACACAGTGAACTTCACACAGACAGAATAAGGCAATTATATAAGTAGATAATCCAAATTGTGCCTTATCACACACTATTTTTTTATTTGGCCTTATTACCTTGTGTTTATAATCTATGACGTAATGCCGGCGGCGCGCGCCCGTTGGCTGCCGGCGAGCACGTGACCTCCCTGTGCGCGCGCATCCGTGACAGAACCGGCCGGCCCATGACGGTCGTGACTATATATAATGAATGGATAATAATAATAATTATTAAAAACTTAAAACTCTTCCGGTGTATAGCTTATGAAAAAACGTATCATTAAATGGAAGATAGGTATCTTTTATTTGTAAACGTTACGAGCTTTCGGGCAAACGCCCTTCTACAGGTTTGACAGAAATTAAGGCGAGAGACCGACCTAAATACAAGGGATGATTTACATAATAAACAATTTTTATAACTTAGCAGTAAGAATTTTTAATTTTTAATAAGTAACTATTGTATTGATATGGTAATAAGTTGTTGTATACTAGATTTTAACTATGTAAAAAAGGAATAGATTAACTTGAAACAAAGATATCATAAATTTCAGGAATTTCTATTTTTTCTATTTATGCTTTTAAGTTTGGTGGATACTATGGATTCTAACATTAATCTTTGGTGTAGGTTGGGTATGTTACGGTAATGAATAGTGGGGTGGTTGGTATTAAAAGAGTGGCCAGTGGATGCAACATGCTGATAGATGAGGGAACGTGGGTCGTTGTTATTAATGTTGCGGGTGTGTTCTGACATTCTAATGGCGACGGTTCTACCTGTCTCACCCACATAAGTGGCGGAACAATGTTCGCATGAGACAGAGTAGACCGCCCCAGAAGAATCCAGAGGACTGAGTTGGGTACTAGTTTTTGTAATGGGGTGTCGGAGAAGTGAGTGGATACTGGGGGTATTAATGAAAAAGGTGCGAATGCCAAATGGCCTGATGAGACGGGAGATACTAACTGTTAAAGGAGAATAGGGCAACATGCAGGTAGTCCTGAAGACTGGGGGAGGATTGGAGGGGGCGGGAGAATAGGTATGTTTATTAATGAATGTTAGTGGATAGGAGGCGGCGGTGAGATGGGAGATGATACGGGCTTTTTCTGTGGTTTTAAAGATGGGTAGAGAGCAGTGTGTGTGAAGGCGCCTGGTGAGTGTTTTAACGATGTTAATTTTGTGTACTATGGGGCAGAAGGAGTAGAAATGGGTGTAGGTGGGGGTACTGCTATTCTTGTAGTATACTGTGGTGTGGAATGATGCCGGGGTACGTATGATTAAGATGTCTAGGAAGGGAATGATGTGTCCCTGTTCTTTTTCCATGGTGAACGAGAGGTTAGGGTTGTAACTGTTGAGGGTGGACAGGATGGTTTCTTCAAGGTCGGTTTTACATATGCAAAGGATATCATCGACATATCGTCGCCAGAAAAGAATGTCATCGCAATGGAGGTTGCAGACCCATTTATCTATTCTGGTCATAACCAGCTCAGCAGCTATGGAGGAGAGGGGGCTTCCCATAGGCGATCCCCTTATCTGTTTGAAATGGATATGGTCAAAGGTAAAGGTGCTCATGTTTAAGCATATCTGTGAGAGGGATGTGATAGAGTTGGTCTTGACGGGATCTGTGTTGATGGAAACCAAAAATTGGTTGAGGCTGTCAATTATCAGGTGATGGGGGAGACTGAGGTATAGGGATGAAACGTCAAATGAACACATGGTGAAGTTTTGGGGGGGGTGTAGGCCGGTTATTTCTTGAATGAGTGTGGGGGTGCTGGAAACTGTGAGATTACTTCTATTGTTGTTTAAAAGAGGTGAGAGATAATTTGAGAGGTACTTAGCTAGGGGGTAGGCGGGAGAGAGGTGATACGCAATGATAGGGCGCAGAGGGACAGAAGGTTTGTGGACCTTGGGAAGGCCGTAGATGTAGGTACCATTGGGGAGATTAGTGGTAAAGGATTTGTGTTCCTCCGTTGAGATGAGACTGGTTCTTTTCATTCGGTTGAGAGAGGACTTGAAGGTTTTTAGTGCTATTGTGCTCTCTTGTGCGGAAATTTGAGAAAAAGTGGCTGTGTCCTGCAATATTTCCAAGATTTTGGCGTGGTACGAAGATCGGTCTAGGATTACGGTGTCAGTGCCCTTATCTGATCTGCTGATGACAATTGAACGTTGTTTCATTAGTCTGCGGAGGGCCTTACCGTAACATACCCAACCTACACCAAAGATTAATGTTAGAATCCATAGTATCCACCAAACTTAAAAGCATAAATAGAAAAATAGAAATTCCTGAAATTTATGATATCTTTGTTTCAAGTTAATCTATTCCTTTTTTACATAGTTAAAATCTAGTATACAACAACTTATTACCATATCAATACAATAGTTACTTATTAAAAATTAAAAATTCTTACTGCTAAGTTATAAAAATTGTTTATTATGTAAATCATCCCTTGTATTTAGGTCGGTCTCTCGCCTTAATTTCTGTCAAACCTGTAGAAGGGCGTTTGCCCGAAAGCTCGTAACGTTTACAAATAAAAGATACCTATCTTCCATTTAATGATACGTTTTTTCATAAATAATAATTATTATTATTATTATTATTATTATCATCATTAGATAATGATAATGATCATAATAATGATGCGCGCGCATCCGTGACAGAACCCATGACGGTCGTGACTATATATGTTGATGGATGGATAATAATAATAATATAATAATAATAATTATTATTATTATTATTATTATTATCATTAGATAATGATAATGATCATAATGATGATGCGCGCGCATCCGTGACAGAACCGGCCGGCCGGCCCATGACGGTCGTGACTATATATGTTGACTAGACGAATGGCCCGGGCAACGCCCGGGTTTTACCCGAGTGCGTATATATTTTAAAAATGTTTTCATTAAAATATTATTTGTTACAATTATAAATTGGCGCCATGGATCTCTCTTTTGTGAAACGTCCCGCCCCAAACTGTGTGTGTCTTGAAAATATAAAAATAAAAATGTGAACGGAAAAAATATGTCCAGGGTAGCCTAGTGGTCATGGCATCTGCCCGGTAAGCGGAAGGTCGTGGGTTCGATTCCCATCCCTTGAAATTTTTTTATTTTATCCATTCTGATCAAAATCTATCCATGAACTTCACACAGTGAACTTCACACAGACAGAATAAGGCAATTATATAAGTAGATAATCCAAATTGTGCCTTATCACACACTATTTTTTTATTTTGCCTTATTACCTTGTGTTTATAATCTATGACGTAATGCCGGCGGCGCGCGCCCGTTGGCTACCGGGGAGCACGTGACCTCCCTGTGCGCGCGCATCCGTGACAGAACCGGCCGGCCCATGACGGTCGTGACTATATATATAATGGATGGATAATAATTATAATATAATAATAATAATAATAATTATTATTATTATTATTATTATTATCATTAGATAATGATAATGATCATAATGATGATGCGCGCGCATCCGTGACTGAGGCCGATGAGGAAAGACGGTCGTGACTATATATATTAATTAACTAGCGGACCCGCCCGGCTTCGCCCGGGTTTTACCCGAGTAAAAGTTTGTCTAACGAATCTCTCGATAAAGTGAACATTTTTTTCCCGGTCCCTTGAAAAATACTCGATAAGTTGAATAAAATCAATATTAATTGGTTCCCTCGGTAATTGGAAGTTAAAGGAATAGTATCTTGCCTTGGAATTGTATCATTATTCTTGTATGGATGTACCCGGCTTCGCCCGGGTTTTACCCGAGTAAAGGTTTGTTTAACGAATATCTCGATAAAGTGAACATTTTTTCCCGGTCCCTTGAAAAATACTCGATAAGTTGAATAAAATCAATATTAATTGGTTCCCTCGGTAATTGGAAGTTAAAGGAATAGTATCTTGCCTTGGAATTGTATCATTATTCTTGTATGGATGTACCCGGCTTCGCCCGGGTTTTACCCGAGTAAAGGTTTGTTTAACGAATCTCTCGATAAAGTGAACATTTTTTCCCGGTCCCTTGAAAAAATACTCGATAAGTAGAATAAAATCAATATTAATTGGTTCCCTCGGTAATTGGAAGTTAAAGGAATAGTATCTTGCCTTTGAATTGTATCATTATTCTTGTCTCAAATAAATTGCCGTGTCATCCTGAATTTTGTCTTTCCTAATTTTCTACATTACAAAATCATCGTATCATCATGATAATATTTAGAGCAGATTGTTGAATTATAACAGATAAATTAGAATAATTATCTTGATTATTTCTAGGCGAAAAGTTATTTCAAAAATTTTATTTGCTAGAAACCTTCCCAGTACTATACTAAATAACTTCCCAAGTTTCATGGCGATCCAATGAGTGGTTTGGTCAGGCATAAAGGACAAACAAACAGACATACATTCATTTATATATATATAGATATTAACAGTAATTAAACGTAACAGTAAGAAAATGTTGATTTTAAAATATTTTAATTTTAAAATATTTTAATTTTTTCATATTTTAAATATGTAAATAGAGTCTCTTAAGAAAGACCACCTAAAAACATGAATCAACTTGTTTCTCCTGTTGGTGGTCTCTCATTGAAGATTCTAATTGCTATTAAAGAATCTCTAATAGACCTTTAATAAAAGACTGCCTCTTGGAGAGACGGTGTAGCTACGAAATGGATATTCCCGGCTTCGCCCGGATTTTACCCGAGTAAAGGTTTGTCTAACGAATCTCTCGATAAAGTGAACATTTTTTCCCGGTCCCTTGAAAAATACTCGATAAGTTGAATAAAATCATTATTAATTGGTTCCCTCCGTAATTGGAAGTTAAAGGAATAGTATCTTGCCTTGGAATTGTATCATTATTCTTGTCTCAAATAAATTGCCGTGTCATCCTGAATTTTGTCTTTCCTAATTTTCTACATTACAAAATCATCGTATCATCATGATAATATTTAGAGCAGATTGTTTAATTATAACAGATAAATTAGAATATTTATCTAGATTATATCTAGGCGAAAAGTTATTTCAAAAATTTTATTTGCTAGAAACCTTCCCAGTACTATACTAAATAACTTCCCAAAGTTTCATGGCGATCCAATGAGTGGTTTGGTCAGGCATAAAGGACAAACAGACATACATTCATTTTTATATATATAGATAATAATAATAATAAGTATTATTATTATTATCATTAGATAATGATAATGATCATAATGATGATGCGCGCGCATCCGTGACTGAGACCGATGAGGAAAGACGGTCGTGACTATATATGTCGATATTTTAAAAAATACGAATAAATAATGTGAATATATATAAAATAATTGATAAATACTAATACAAAATATATAAAAAAAATATATAAACAAGATCTCCATTATTGGCGCCCACCACGGGAAAGATTCCACCACCGATGGACGGCTAGAGTTCATTAGCACTAGGTGGACAGGTCTGGCGTTGCCCAACTCAAGACCAAAATGGTACTTGTTGATGGTAGCCTTCGCCACACTTGTCAGTTGCATTGCTTCGGGATGGAGGCCGACGCCGAAGAGTCAGGTCTGCAGATCCAGGGGCAAATCACAGGAGGCGAACACCTCCTAGAGCAGAGGACGCGTGAACGGAAACTTCAATATCCATAGGTCAGCGATCCTTCGCTGTACCCCCAGGCGGCACAGGTGGCACCTCTTGAGGCAGGATGGGGTAGGACACGGAGGGACATCTGTGTTGTTTCCCGAGAGGCAGTTGCGACGCAGGTCAGCCCAGGAAATGGAACGGAGCACGTTAAAGTAGTAGCTCAGCGCGCCACAAGCTCTCTAAAAGGATGCGCCTGCAGCCGGGCCGAGTGTCGTGCCCTTCTAAGTAATAAGGCGGGTAATTGGCGTAGCGGATCCCCGCAGGACCATGGTCTCCGCCTCGTGCTTCACATAGTAACTGGAGCTGACGTTTTCCTGCAGGAAAGCTACTAGAAGGCCTCCAGGTGCTGCGCGTCCAGAAGCGCGCCCTTCGTTAAGCGCGCCAGGGCAGAGACGCCATCGAAGAATCACCGACAATCGCCTGTAGCCAGAGCAAGGGGAGTGCTAACGCTATATGTGCTGGGTCCGAAGTCCATTTCATCCTTGTCAAGGGGAGTGCTACCTGTATATGTGCTGGGTCCGAAGTCCATTCCATCCTTGTCAATATCAAAGGGAGTACTAGCTCTATATATGCTGGGTCCGAAGTCCTTTCAATCCTTGTCAATGTCAAGGGGAGTGCTACCTGTATATGTGCTGGGTCCGAAGTCCATTCCATCCTTGTCAATATCAAAGGGAGTACTAGCTCTATATATGCTGGGTCCGAAGTCCTTTCAATCCTTGTCAATGTCAAGGGGAGTGCTAACTCTATATGTGCTGGGTCCGAAGTCCATTCCATCCTTGTCAATGTCAAGGGGAGTACTAATTCTATATGTGCTGGGTCCGAAGTCAATTCCATCCTTGTCAATTAAAGGGGAGTGCTAACTCTATATGTGCTGGGTCTGAAGTCCATTCCATCCCTGTCAATGTCAAGGGGAGTGCTAACTCTATATGTGCTGGGTCCGAAGACCATTCCATTCTTGTCAATGTCAAGGGGAGTGCTAACTCTATATGTGCTGGGTCCGAAGTCCATTCCATACTTGTCAATATCAAAGGGAGTACTAGCTCTATATATGCTGGGTCCGAAGTCCTTTCAATCCTTGTCAATGTCAAGGGGAGTGCTACCTCTATATTTGCTGGGTCCGAAGTCCATTCCATCCTTGTCAATATCAAAGTGTGTACTAGCTCTATATATGCTGGGTCCGAAGTCCTTTCAATCCTTGTCAATGTCAAGGGGAGTGCTACCTGTATATTTGCTGGGTCCGAAGTCCATTCCATCCTTGTCAATATCAAAGTGTGTACTAGCTCTATATATGCTGGGTCCGAAGTCCTTTCAATCCTTGTCAATGTCAAGGGGAGTGCTAACTCTATATGTGCTGGGTCCGAAGTCCATTCCATCCCTGTCAATGTCAAGGGGAGTGCTAACTCTATATGTGCTGGGTCCGAAGACCATTCCATCCTTGTCAATATCAAAGTGTGTACTAGCTCTATATATGCTGGGTCCGAAGTCCTTTCAATCCTTGTCAATGTCAAGGGGAGTGCTAACTCTATATGTGCTGGGTCCGAAGTCCATTCCATCCCTGTCAATGTCAAGGGGAGTGCTAACTCTATATGTGCTGGGTCCGAAGACCATTCCATTCTTGTCAATGTCAAGGGGAGTGCTAACTCTATATGTGCTGGGTCCGAAGTCCATTCCATACTTGTCAATGTCAAGGGGAGTGCTAACTCTATATATGGTGGGTCCGAAGTCCTTTTCCATCCCCGTCAATGTCAAGGGGAGTGCCAACTGTATATGTGCTGGGTCCGAAGTCCATTCCATCCTTGTCAATGTCAAGGGGAGTGCTAACTCTATAAGAGCTGGGTCCGAAGTCAATTCCATCCTTGTCAATGTCAAGGGGAGTGCTAACTCTATATGTGCTGGGTCCGAAGTCCATTCCATCCTTGTCAATGTCAAGGGGAGTGCTAACTCTATAAGAGCTGGGTCCGAAGTCAATTCCATCCTTGTCAATGTCAAGGGGAGTGCTAACTCTATATGTGCTGGGTCCGAAGTCCATTCCATCCTTGTCAGTGTCAAGGGGAGTGCTAACTCTATATGTTCTGGGTCCCAAGTCCATTCAATCCTTGTCAGTGTCAAGGGGAGTGCTAACTCTATATGTGCTGGGTCCGAAGTCCATTCCATCCTTGTCAGTGTCAAGGGGAGTGCTAACTCTATATGTGCTGGGTCCGAAGTCCATTCCATTCTTGTCAATGTCAAGGGGAGTGCCAACTGTATATGTGCTGGGTCCGAAGTCCATTCCATTCTTGTCAATGTCAAGGGGAGTGCTAACTCTATATGTGCTGGGTCCGAAGTCCATTCCATCCTTGTCAATGTCAAGGGGAGTGCTAACTCTATAAGAGCTGGGTCCGAAGTCAATTCCATCCTTGTCAATGTCAAGGGGAGTGCTAACTCTATATGTGCTGGGTCCGAAGTCCATTCCATCCTTGTCAGTGTCAAGGGGAGTGCTAACTCTATATGTTTTGGGTCCCAAGTCCATTCAATCCTTGTCAGTGTCAAGGGGAGTGCTAACTCTATATGTGCTGGGTCCGAAGTCCATTCCATCCTTGTCAGTGTCAAGGGGAGTGCTAACTCTATATGTGCTGGGTCCGAAGTCCATTCCATCCTTGTCAGTGTCAAGGGGAGTGCTAACTCTAAATGTGCTGGGTCCGAAGTCCATTCCATTCTTGTCAATGTCAAGGGGAGTGCTAACTCTATATGTGCTGGGTCCGAAGTCAATAACATCCTTGTCAATGTCAAGGGGAGTGCTAACTCTATATATGGTGGGTCCGAAGTCCTTTTCCATCCCCGTCAATATCAAGGGGAGTGCTAACTCTATATGTGCTGGGTCCGAAGTCTATTCCATCCTTGTCAATGTCAAGGAGAGTACTAACTGTATATGTGCTGGGTCCGATGTCCATTCCATCCTTGTCAATGTCAAGGAGAGTGCTAACTGTATATGTGCTGGGTCCAAAGTCCATTCCACCCTTGTCAATGTCAAGGGGAGTGCTAACTCTATATTTGCTGGGCCCGAAGTCCATTCCATCCTTGTCAATGTCAAGGAGAGTGCTAACTCTAAATGTGCTGGGTCCGAAGTCCATTCCATTCTTGTCAATGTCAAGGGGAGTGCTAACTCTATATGTGCTGGGTCCGAAGTCAATAACATCCTTGTCAATGTCAAGGGGAGTGCTAACTCTATATGTGCTGGTTCCGAAGTCAATAACATCCTTGTCAATGTCAAGGGGAGTGCTAACTCTATATGTGCTGGGTCCGAAGTCAATAACATCCTTGTCAATGTCAAGGGGAGTGCTAACTCTATATGTGCTGGGTCCGAAGTCTATTCCATCCTTGTCAATGTCAAGGAGAGTGCTAACTGTATATGTGCTGGGTCCAAAGTCCATTCCATCCTTGTCAGTGTCAAGGGGAGTGCTAACTCTATATGTGCTGGGTCCGAAGTCCATTCCATTCTTGTCAATGTCAAGGGGAGTGCTAACTCTATATGTGCTGGGTCCGAAGTCCATTCCATTCTTGTCAATGTCAAGGGGAGTGCTAACTCTATATGTGCTGGGTGCGAAGTCAATAACATCCTTGTCAATGTCAAGGGGAGTGCTAACTCTATATGTGCTGGGTCCGAAGTCCATTCCATCCTTGTCAGTGTCAAGGGGAGTGCTAACTCTATATGTGCTGGGTCCGAAGTCCATTCCATTCTTGTCAATGTCAAGGGGAGTGCCAACTGTATATGTGCTGGGTCCGAAGTCCATTCCATTCTTGTCAATGTCAAGGGGAGTGCTAACTCTATATGTGCTGGGTCCGAAGTCCATTCCATCCTTGTCAGTGTCAAGGGGAGTGCTAACTCTAAATGTGCTGGGTCCGAAGTCCATTCCATTCTTGTCAATGTCAAGGGGAGTGCTAACTCTATATGTGCTGGGTCCGAAGTCAATAACATCCTTGTCAATGTCAAGGGGAGTGCTAACTCTATATATGGTGGGTCCGAAGTCCTTTTCCATCCCCGTCAATATCAAGGGGAGTGCTAACTCTATATGTGCTGGGTCCGAAGTCTATTCCATCCTTGTCAATGTCAAGGAGAGTACTAACTGTATATGTGCTGGGTCCGATGTCCATTCCATCCTTGTCAATGTCAAGGAGAGTGCTAACTGTATATGTGCTGGGTCCAAAGTCCATTCCACCCTTGTCAATGTCAAGGGGAGTGCTAACTCTATATTTGCTGGGCCCGAAGTCCATTCCATCCTTGTCAATGTCAAGGAGAGTGCTAACTCTAAATGTGCTGGGTCCGAAGTCCATTCCATTCTTGTCAATGTCAAGGGGAGTGCTAACTCTATATGTGCTGGGTCCGAAGTCAATAACATCCTTGTCAATGTCAAGGGGAGTGCTAACTCTATATGTGCTGGTTCCGAAGTCAATAACATCCTTGTCAATGTCAAGGGGAGTGCTAACTCTATATGTGCTGGGTCCGAAGTCAATAACATCCTTGTCAATGTCAAGGGGAGTGCTAACTCTATATGTGCTGGGTCCGAAGTCTATTCCATCCTTGTCAATGTCAAGGAGAGTGCTAACTGTATATGTGCTGGGTCCAAAGTCCATTCCATCCTTGTCAGTGTCAAGGGGAGTGCTAACTCTATATGTGCTGGGTCCGAAGTCCATTCCATTCTTGTCAATGTCAAGGGGAGTGCTAACTCTATATGTGCTGGGTCCGAAGTCCATTCCATTCTTGTCAATGTCAAGGGGAGTGCTAACTCTATATGTGCTGGGTGCGAAGTCAATAACATCCTTGTCAATGTCAAGGGGAGTGCTAACTCTATATGTGCTGGGTCCGAAGTCCATTCCATCCTTGTCAGTGTCAAGGGGAGTGCTAACTCTATATGTGCTGGGTCCGAAGTCCATTCCATTCTTGTCAATGTCAAGGGGAGTGCCAACTGTATATGTGCTGGGTCCGAAGTCCATTCCATTCTTGTCAATGTCAAGGGGAGTGCTAACTCTATATGTGCTGGGTCCGAAGTCCATTCCATCCTTGTCAATGTCAAGGGGAGTGCTAACTCTATAAGAGCTGGGTCCGAAGTCAATTCCATCCTTGTCAATGTCAAGGGGAGTGCTAACTCTATATGTGCTGGGTCCGAAGTCCATTCCATCCTTGTCAGTGTCAAGGGGAGTGCTAACTCTATATGTTCTGGGTCCCAAGTCCATTCAATCCTTGTCAGTGTCAAGGGGAGTGCTAACTCTATATGTGCTGGGTCCGAAGTCCATTCCATCCTTGTCAGTGTCAAGGGGAGTGCTAACTCTATATGTGCTGGGTCCGAAGTCCATTCCATCCTTGTCAGTGTCAAGGGGAGTGCTAACTCTAAATGTGCTGGGTCCGAAGTCCATTCCATTCTTGTCAATGTCAAGGGGAGTGCTAACTCTATATGTGCTGGGTCCGAAGTCAATAACATCCTAGTCAATGTCAAGGGGAGTGCTAACTCTATATATGGTGGGTCCGAAGTCCTTTTCCATCCCCGTCAATGTCAAGGGGAGTGCTAACTCTATATGTGCTGGGTCCGAAGTCTATTCCATCCTTGTCAATGTCAAGGAGAGTACTAACTGTATATGTGCTGGGTCCGATGTCCATTCCATCCTTGTCAATGTCAAGGAGAGTGCTAACTGTATATGTGCTGGGTCCAAAGTCCATTCCACCCTTGTCAATGTCAAGGGGAGTGCTAACTCTATATTTGCTGGGCCCGAAGTCCATTCCATCCTTGTCAATGTCAAGGAGAGTGCTAACTCTAAATGTGCTAGGTCCGAAGTCCATTCCATTCTTGTCAATGTCAAGGGGAGTGCTAACTCTATATGTGCTGGGTCCGAAGTCAATAACATCCTTGTCAATGTCAAGGGGAGTGCTAACTCTATATGTGCTGGTTCCGAAGTCAATAACATCCTTGTCAATGTCAAGGGGAGTGCTAACTCTATATGTGCTGGGTCCGAAGTCAATAACATCCTTGTCAATGTCAAGGGGAGTGCTAACTCTATATGTGCTGGGTCCGAAGTCTATTCCATCCTTGTCAATGTCAAGGAGAGTGCTAACTGTATATGTGCTGGGTCCAAAGTCCATTCCATCCTTGTCAGTGTCAAGGGGAGTGCTAACTCTATATGTGCTGGGTCCGAAGTCCATTCCATTCTTGTCAATGTCAAGGGGAGTGCTAACTCTATATGTGCTGGGTCCGAAGTCCATTCCATTCTTGTCAATGTCAAGGGGAGTGCTAACTCTATATGTGCTGGGTGCGAAGTCAATAACATCCTTGTCAATGTCAAGGGGAGTGCTAACTCTATATGTGCTGGGTCCGAAGTCTATTCCATCCTTGTCAATGTCAAGGAGAGTACTAACTGTATATGTGCTGGGTCCGAAGTCCATTCCATCCTTGTCAATGTCAAGGAGAGTGCTAACTGTATATGTGCTGGGTCCAAAGTCCATTCCACCCTTGTCAATGTCAAGGGGAGTGCTAACTCTATATTTGCTGGGTCCGAAGTTCATTCCATCCTTGTCAATTAAAGGGGAGTGCTAACTATATGTGCTGGATCCGAAGTCCATTCCATACTTGTCAATGTCAAGGAGAGTGCTAACTGTATATGTGCTGGGTCCGAAGTCCATTCCATCCTTGTCAATGTCATGGAGAGTACTAACTGTATTTGTGCTGGGTCCCAAGTCCATTCCATCCTTGTCAATGTCAAGGAGAGTGCTAACTGTATATGTGCTGGGTCCAAAGTCCATTCCACCCTTGTCAATGTCAAGGGGAGTGCTAACTCTATATTTGCTGGGCCCGAAGTCCATTCCATCCTTGTCAATGTCAAGGGGAGTGCTAACTCTCTATTTTCTGGGTCCGAAGTCCATTCCATCCTTGTCAATGTCAAGGAGAGTGCTAACTGTATATGTGCTGGGTCCCAAGTCCATATTATCCTTCTCAATCTTAACAATATTGAATAGGGATCGATTGCACGCCATTTATGAATCAAAATTGAAAGTAGTTTACGGCATCATGTAAACAATAATTCGGCACTATTTAATAGAACTTTAAAATATTGGGTAAGGCTTCCTAGTGGTAAACACAGATCTATATTATTTTATCGTCTTGGGCAGTTCCTATTGCTACGGCAGTTATTTTAAGTGAGATTTCATATAAAATAGCTAAATATTTTGTAAATAAATAGACGTATTTTTTACT
This sequence comes from Cordylochernes scorpioides, assembly GCA_030710605.1. Classification (NCBI taxonomy): domain Eukaryota; kingdom Metazoa; phylum Arthropoda; class Arachnida; order Pseudoscorpiones; family Chernetidae; genus Cordylochernes; species Cordylochernes scorpioides. The sequence goes on from CP092874.1 coordinate 13,014,412, forward strand.
TTAAAAAATGTAATATGTGGTATTTTATACTTAGACTTCATAAATAAAATTCATGGTTGCGTTGCCTTTGCAATTTAAGAAAAAAAAAAGGATGTTTTTAATGTAAAGGGGATGTTGGGTGTTTCAGTTTTTCAATGGTGGAGCCCAGACTACCGAGCAAGTATAGCTAGAGAGGGAGGAGGCTGTGTGTTGGGTGTTTCAGTTCTTCGATGGTGGAGCCCAGACTACCGAGTAAGTATGTATAGCTAGAGAGACAGGAGGCTGTGTGTTGGGTGTTTCAGTTCTTCAATGATGACGAATCCACAAGAATGAAGAGAAACGTTTTCTGAAGTTGACTGCCCAGGTTAGCAAAGACGGATCTTGATGCCAAACTGTGATTTAATATATATTGTTTCACGTCTAGGTCGAGCCAGTTGCTGAAGGTGGATACCCGGTGAGTGACTTTTTATAATAACTAATTGTTGCAGCTAAAACCCTGGAACTGCTGAATCTCTCAACCTCTTCCACCAAACTTGTTTTGTACTTCCAAGGTGAAGTCGACCTCTTGTTGGATCTAAAGGCCACTTACGTTTTCAGATCAGCTGCTCAAGCCGCTGGAATCTAACCCGTGTTTGGCGTTCGTTCGGGTAGGAGCCGTTACTGACTTCCTGCGTGCAGATACCCTACCCCCTCTTATAGTTTAGGGAGATACTTCCTGAGAGCCAACCATTAGTAGAATGACCTCTCAGCCCTGAGGAACGATGTGCAACTATATGATGTACTCGAGACTGTGGTTTCGAGACTCTCTTCTGATGAATCTGGCGACAGTCGAGTATGACCGGGCATATGGGTCTAAAGTACGATAAGGGAGATCAGAGCGGGTGTCAAACATTCGAAACCGATTCGCACCCAATGATGGAAGTCTTAATGTGTCTAACCGTGTGTTTCAGGCGGTCCCATGCTGTCTACATTCTCGTGGTGGGGCTTTTAAGGAGACTGCTGCTCGCCATGTTACCCTTTAGTATCCATCTTGTGTACCTATCTATAGTACACGCCATGTGTACGTACGAAACTATTCTATATACAGTTACAAGCGTCATGCGTTCTTAATAATTCTTCATCTCTGTCACCGTTTGCTTTTTTTTTTGGAATGGCGCTCTCCTATTGGTTGGCTACGATCACGCCACCTTTGCTCCCTCACCCGCCCATCATGCCCCCCCCCACTCGCTTTTTGGTTTTTGTAACTATTGTGTTGGAATGGGTCGCTCCTTAAATAATCTATCGTTAACAATACCTCATTGTAGGTCCGCAAATATCGAAAGTATAGGTATGTAGCTTTTGTACGGGTAGATATACACACGGGTCAATCCCGGGGCGAAGCCTGGGTCACCCGTCTAGCACTGTATAAAAAGCAGCGGCCCCCAACCAAACAGAACGAAAATCGCCAAGCTACTTCTTTCAATCACTAATCCACTGTTTTTTGCAGATACCTTCAATACTGTGTGTGTCCACAAATAATAACTTTTTCTGAACCTAGTTCATCTTCACGTGAAGCGCCCACTTTTGTATTATATTGCAGATATAAAATTCTTCCTAAATCTTTCTGATCTCCATTTAACGCTAGCAACCTCTCATTCAAGACTACTGCCCGATCATACTTTGTTCTCGAGCGGCTCACCTCTCTCACGTGTTCTACCCATGGGCATGCTGAGGGTTAAAAGGAGGTGGTATGGTGCTGTACTGGTAATTCTCCATCCAAGCAATATTGTCGCGGAGATAAATAAAGCAAGGGCAAATTTGAGGATAATTAATTTATTATAAAGGTGGGTATTTACCTTTTAGTTCTCCAATAAAATTTTATACAATAGGTATTTATAGGAAGAAAGAATCAGATGATAAAAAAAAAAACTTATCCCAAGGTAAAGATAATAATAATGAGCGTCGTCAGCCACCGAGGTGTACCGTTTTCCTGATTTGCAGATCAGATTCCGAGAACCCCTCACACCTGTGGTTCCCGGAGTCCAGGGATAATTGACAGGTGTCCCATAGAGCTTCTTGTGCCCGGAGTTGCAAGCTACTGGACAATATATTGGGAATATGTTTGTGCGGTTTTGATAAAGATGGCGCTACTTATTTATTACTAGCGGACGTACCCGGCTTCGCCCGAGGTTTTACCCGAGTAAAGGTTTGTCTAACGAACATTTGTTAAAACAATTCTCTATAAACTTATAAAAAAATAAAGATATATTTTGATAATTAGAAACTCGTAAATTTGAATCTCTCGATAAAGTGAACATTTTTTCCCGGTCCCTGTGTGCCGTGTCATCCTGAATTTTGTCTTTCCTAATTTTCTACATTACAAAATCATCGTTTTATCTAGTGAACATATTTTCCCGGTCCCTTGAAAAATACTCGATAAGTTGAATAAAGTCATGGTCGTGAATCTCTCGATAAAGTGATTATTTTTTCCCGGTCCCTGTGTGCCGTGTCATCCTGAATTTTGTCTTTCCTAATTTTCTACATCACAAAATCATCGTTTTATCTAGTGAACATATTTTCCCGGTCCCTTGAAAAATACTCGATAAGTTGAATAAAATCATGGTCGTTAATCTCTCGATAAAGTGATTATTTTTTCCCGGTCCCTGTGTGCCGTGTCATCCTGAATTTTGTCTTTCCTAATTTTCTACATTACAAAATCATCGTTTTATCTAGTGAACATATTTTCCCGGTCCCTTGAAAAATACTCGATAAGTTGAATTAAATCATGGTCGTTTATGGAAGATGGACGTAGTTCCCGGAGGTCACCCGCCCCCCGCGCGCCAGGACCTCTTGATCACTCTGATTGGCCGGTGGCCGGACGGGGGCTCTTGATCCCTCTGATTGGTCGGTGGGAACTTGGACTGTCCAATCAACTGGCCGGTGGCCGAATGGGGGGGGGGGGGAGGGGCAGATCTCCGTTGCAAGATGGCGCTGCTTGCGAGTTAAAGCTACAAATCTGCAAATAACTCTAAGGATATTAAAGATATTCAAGAAATTATTTTTCGTAAACCTTTCCGGAGATACACCTAATAATATCCCAAAATTTCACGGCGATTGGATGTATGGTTTTTGAATCCATAGAGGACACACAGACATTCAATTTTATATATATAGATTTCATTGTGTCATCTGGCAACTTCATTATTTTTAAGCATCATCATAAGGTTTCCTTTTTCAGTATTCGTCATTTCTCTGAAGTGTAAACAACTTAGTTTCTGTTTGCTCCTTGAATGTCAAAAATTCAAATTAACCAAATAATAGACTAATTAACTTTTTTTTTTTTTGTCACAAAATGATGATAATATTTCTGTATCACGTTTTGATGGGGTGAAGAGAGATTCTTCAGAGAACATTCACTCAAGAAGAACACGAGCTATGTAATTACATATATGTAATAATATCGAACAATATTAAAAATGGCATATCCTGACCAGGAGCACATGTGCTTTACAGAAGGCAGAGCGCCATCTGGTGGAACAGGAATGGCACTCTGCCTTCTGTAAAGCACATGTGCTCCTGGTCAGGATATGCCATTTTTAATATTGATTTCAACACCTGATCTTTTTATCTTTTATTTTTTTCTTTCGTTTTTTAATATAGAACAATATACAATATATTTTCATATGTACCATAAATCTAAATGGTGTAAAGTCCCTAATGTAGATAAACTTTAAAGCATCAGCTTGGTGATCATTTAATCTGAAAGAAGACAATAAAGTAAAAGAGAGTCAGCCAAAGGCAAGGCAAAGTCCTAGTAACAATCAGACAAAGTGGACATTTTTCCTACATTATGATGTGGACCCTTCCCGGGGATCTTCCACAAGTCATTAGTGAGTTTTACGACCAGCCATTGGACTACATATATCTCTCGCTACACCCTCCTGTACTTTGCCGTGTTGTGTTACTGGTCTCTCTTGAATGCCATCCATAACTGGTTGTCAAACAAGCTTGATACTCTGATATGATTGAGTGGAGATAAGAAAGAAGAAGAAGACCCATCCCCAGCAGACACCATCAACAAGCTCTATAAGCTTGATACCCTGATATGATTGAGTGGAGATAAGAAAGAAGAAGAAGAAGACACATCCCCAGCAGACACCATCAACAAGCTCTACAAGCTTGATACCCTGATATATTTGAGTGGAGATAAGAAAGAAGAAGAAGACACATCCCCAGCAGACACCATCAACAAGCTCTACAAGCATGATACCCTGATATGATTGAGTGGAGATAAGAAAGAAGAAGACACATCCCCAGCAGACACCATCAACAAGCTCTACAAGCATGATACCCTGATATGATTGAGTGGAGATAAGAAAGAAGAAGAAGACACATCCCCAGCAGACACCATCAACAAGCTCTGTTGTTGTTGTTGTTGTTTCTTATCCCCTTGTGTAAAGATTACACGAATTCCATGAGTTCATGCTCCTCGAGCTGTTTTATGATGAGCAGCGGCCTCTCCCAAAGGTCCTGTTTAGTGCATCTAATGCAAGCCAAAATGTGTTCTGGAGCTGCAGGTGACAAGCTACATTTTGGGCAAGTGGGGTAGATTTTGTTATTATTTTCTATCTTCAATGGCTTGAGATGGCCTGTTCTAAATCTTGTTAGTGTTGTTTGAGGCTGTCTATTTCTGATGTTTAGAGCTCCTCCTGGGTTCACTCCACTGTACCAACTGTGCTTAGGTGGGATCCTCCAGTTCTTGTTTATTTTTGTTTTGGCTACTGTTTCTATTTCTTTAAAAGTAAGTTTATTTTTCTGTGGCAAGGGTTCTTTTGTGCCTTTTTTCGCTAGAACATCAGCAGCTTCATTGCCTTCAATTCCAACATGTGAGGGTATCCATTGAAGGTGAATTTTTGAGGTTTTTGAGAGTTTTTGGAGATAACCAATTATGTTCCTGCTTACTTTGTCTCTGAGTTCCCCTGTGTGACTCAAGTGTTGTATGGCACTTCTACTATCAGGTTTCTTCTGTTCATTTTCTCAATGCCATTTGTAGTTTTGATGAGACAGCCACTGCCAGTGTGTCCCAACTCATCTCTGCTACCATCGGTATAAATAGTTATTGCATTTTTAGGAATGTTATTAATTATTTCTAATGATAATTGTTTTAAGTATTCTGGATTTTGGTATTGTTTGTTGGTGGGTTCATTTAAAGTGTCATTAAAAATAACATTTTGTAGTGGTTCGCATGGAGAAATTTTTTCTGCTAAATAATTTTTTTCTACTTTATATTTTAAAAATCCATTTCTTTTGACCAGGTGGAGAGGACCTTCTTTTTTGAGTCTTAGATTGGATTCCCAATTAAGTATGTAATTGGAAGTTCTGTGTTTGTTTCCATAACTCTTGATTTTGTTTATATATTTTGGCAGATTGTAGCTTCTTCTATCCTTTAAGGGCATAATGTCTGCCTCGTAAAGTACAATATCGTTAGGGCAGGTATTTCGAAGACCTGTAATAATTCTAGCTGCACTTAGTTGTATCCTTTCCAGTGATTTTAGATTTGTTTCAGATGCTGTACCATAGATTTGATATCCATATTCCAGGATAGGTCTAATTAGAGATGTGTAAGTTAATTTTAGTGTGGTTGCATCGGCTCCCCACTCTCTTCCTGAAATATATTTCAGGATTTTTAGTTGGTCTCTTCCTTTTCTAATAACTTCTTCAATATGTTTACTGGAGTTAATTTCTGGATCCAGGGTGTAGCCAAGATATTTAGGATGTTTATTATAATGTAATTGTTGTTCTTTCAGAATAATTTTTGGCCTTATTTTGTATAGTTTCTTATCGGTAGTAAAAAGACAGGTTTCAGATTTTTGGGGGTTAAATTCTAATTTATGTTTATTAGCAAATTTTTCTAGGTGGAGAAGAGTCTTGTTCAAATCCCTTTCAGCTTTTTTCCAGTTAGTGTTACTGCTCCATAGAATAATGTCATCAGCGAAAAGTCCAATATTGGTTTTATGTGATTTTTTTTCTTCTATGCCTGCAATAAATAGGGTGAAGAGAGTTGGGCTAAGGACTGATCCTTGTGGTAATCCTTGGTACAATTTGAAGGTTTTAGATAGAGTTCCATTATATTTGACCCTGATGTATCTATTTTTAAGGAAATCATTTATCCAAGTGATAGCTTTTCCATCAATTTTGAAATGCTTGTATAATTTTGTAATCAACTTGTTTTTCCATACTTTATCAAAAGCTTGTGTAAGGTCTAAAAAAGCAGCTATGGTGTGGCTAGTTGGTTTTCTGTTTTGTGCATCTTTTACCTTTTGTGTGAAAAATAAGAGTTGGTCTATTGTCCCATGTTCTTTCCTAAATCCATATTGTTTTTCTGGTAAGAGATTTCTTGTGTCAAGGTGGTAGGTAAGTCGTCTGAGTATAATTTTTTCCATTAATTTGCAGCAAATACTTGTGAGGGAGATAGGTCGGTAGTTTGTTGGGTTGTAGAAATTAAACTCTTTAAAACGATCATTAAAACAATAATAAACAATAAGAGGAGCTTCTTATGTAGATTTCTTTATTACCGCAAGCTTTCGAACAGAACGTTCTTCATCGGGCGTGGATAGTAAAACGTGCTAACATGCTATTAGAGGAGAAAAACTAATATATACACCAATAAATTTACATATTGAAGAGAAAATAGCGTAAAAAGAGAATAAAACATAAATATTTAAAATGAAATTTACATAATACAAGCGTGACGACTAAAAAATAAGCAATAAACTTGAAAGAGACTAAAAACTAAGGTAAAATTATTATTAAAACGGCGACATCCCTACACCAAAAGAACAAAGAATAAAACAGTATATGGAAGTTAAAATCTACCAGACCAAGGAGGGTCCCACCCAGTGCTGCAACCATCTCTGAGATATAAGAGGGGGGGTGGGGGGTGGGGGGGGTGAAAGACAAGCTATTTATAAAGTATCTGGTAAATGTCTGGGAGGTCTATTTTGCGGTTACAACTATTGTTTTGTGTGGAAATAATAGATTCTAGGCAGAGTCGGTGATATTTGTTATGTATATGCCGGTATTTAACTTGAGGATGGTCGAGATCAAAACTATGGCCTGTTTGTGCTATATGCGTGAAAATTAAGGATTTGGGATCTTTATTGCGGATGTTACGTCTGTGCTCTGAAATACGGATGCCAGTAGTTCTTCCTGTTTCTCCAACATAAGAAGTTGGGCAATCCAGGCACTGTATGGAATAAACTGCGCCGGTAGAGTTTATGGGTAGGGTGGGTTTGTCAGATTTGGTGATGTGATGTCTAAGGATGGTGGCTAAGCTGGGGGGACTATTGTAGAGAACTTTTATGCCGTATGGTCGTAGGACTCTGGAAATGGATACTGCGGCAGGGGAGAACGGGAGCCAACAAGTGGCCCTGTGAATTGTAGTGGTTCTTTGGACACGTGGATCAAAAGTATGTTTTACTATGAAATCTATGGGATAACCAGCGGTTGTTAATAAGGAATGGATTCTAGATCTTTCTATTGTTTTAAAAATGGGTAAGGAACAATGGGTAACAATTCTTTTAGTTAAGGTCCTGACTGTATTAATTTTAAAGGAGATGGGACTATTGGAGGAGAAATGCGTATATTGGGGAGGGATATGCTTCTTATGAAAAACAGAGGTGTGAAAAGACTGAGGGGTGCGAATAATAAGGATGTCTAGGAAAGGTAAAACAGAACCTATTTCTGTTTCGTATGTAAACTTAATATGGGGGTTGAAATCATGCAAGGTGCTGTATGTGAGTTGAAGGCTGTCTGTTTTAATAATGCAAAAGATATCATCTACATATCTCCTCCAATAGTAAATATCGGAAGGGAGGGCTTGATTGATCCACGCGTCCAAAGAACCCATGACTATTTCAGAGATGATTGATGATAGGGGACTACCCATAGGGGTTCCTCTGGTCTGTTTATAAAACTGCTTGTTGAAGGTGAAAGTGCAAACAGAGAGGCAGAGAGAAGCCAGTTGCAGGATATGGAAGCTGTTTGTGTGTCAATGTTATTGGCAACCAGGAACGATTGCAACTTGTCAGCAATGAGAGAGTGTGGCAGTGAGAGGTATAAGGACGTGACATCAAAAGACACCATACTGTGTAGGGGTGGTGGTTGTAAATTAAGGAGGTCTTCTATGAAACTGGGGGGGTGCGTAATGCTATATGTGTTAGGATGGTCTTTCATGAGAGGGGACAAAAAACTTACCAAAAACTTGGCTACAGAGTAGGCTGGAGAAAGATGATAAGCTATTATGGGCCTGAGTGGGACCCCCGGCTTGTGTATCTTAGGCAAGCCATAAATATAAGCTTCCCTATCCAGGCAAGATGTAAATAGGACAAATTGATCAGGTGTGATGATGCTGGATTTCTTCATTTCGCATAGCGCCTTTCTGAATGATTTGGTCAACGCAAGATTTTCCTGGGGTGAAATGGAAGAAAAGGTAGTGTTGTCCTGGAGAATGTCCGTCATCTTAGAAAGATAGTCTGAGCGGTCAAGTACGACAGTGTGGCTTCCTTTGTCAGCTTTAATGAAAATGAGAGACTTGTAACTTTGCAACTTCTTAATGATCTGGCGATGTCTATTGTTGGAAGGTGGTATCTGTGAGGGTCTGCTGAGAATTTGAACTGCGGCGTTTCGTACTTTAAGAGTTTCAAGATGATTAAGTGACCTTGTGACGCCTTCGATTCCGGCAATTATTCTAGGGATGTCCGGTTTAGCTGGGGGGATGAATTGAAGACCTAACGCTAAGATCCTCTCCTCTCTATCAGAAAGCTTGGTTGAAGACAGATTTAGGACGTTGGGAAGAGCAGATCCCGTGGACTCGGCGACATCAGGAAAATTAAATTTTCTTTTCCAAAATGCCAATTTTGATAGATGCCTATTCTTAAGCGAAATTTCTTGTTGGTGAACCTTAAAGGTGATGGATCTTACTAGGTTAGCAATGTCGTCCGCAGACATTAACTGGTGGAGAAGAAAGATGAGGCCTTTAATAGATCTGGAGAGGAATCTAATATTGGAATGAGAACCTTGTATTCTGGCCTCGAGTAAGTCCAAATGAAACTTCCTGGTGAGCTTTGAGGAGAATGGATTCTTGACAGGATCTTTTATTCTAAGGGACGGAGGGATGAAACCGACTTTCTTGCAATGTAGGTTAAAGGTAAGATGAAGCCTCCATTTAGACAGTTGTAGGGATTTCTTTTCCAATTCACAGGGCCACTTGTTGGCTCCCGTTCTCCCCTGCCGCAGTATCCATTTCCAGAGTCCTACGACCATACGGCATAAAAGTTCTCTACAATAGTCCCCCCAGCTTAGCCACCATCCTTAGACATCACATCACCAAATCTGACAAACCCACCCTACCCATAAACTCTACCGGCGCAGTTTATTCCATACAGTGCCTGGATTGCCCAACTTCTTATGTTGGAGAAACAGGAAGAACTACTGGCATCCGTATTTCAGAGCACAGACGTAACATCCGCAATAAAGATCCCAAATCCTTAATTTTCACGCATATAGCACAAACAGGCCATAGTTTTGATCTCGACCATCCTCAAGTTAAATACCGGCATATACATAACAAATATCACCGACTCTGCCTAGAATCTATTATTTCCACACAAAACAATAGTTGTAACCGCAAAATAGACCTCCCAGACATTTACCAGATACTTTATAAATAGCTTGTCTTTCACCCCCCCCACCCCCCACCCCCCCTCTTATATCTCAGAGATGGTTGCAGCACTGGGTGGGACCCTCCTTGGTCTGGTAGATTTTAACTTCCATATACTGTTTTATTCTTTGTTCTTTTGGTGTAGGGATGTCGCCGTTTTAATAATAATTTTACCTTAGTTTTTAGTCTCTTTCAAGTTTATTGCTTATTTTTTAGTCGTCACGCTTGTATTATGTAAATTTCATTTTAAATATTTATGTTTTATTCTCTTTTTACGCTATTTTCTCTTCAATATGTAAATTTATTGGTGTATATATTAGTTTTTCTCCTCTAATAGCATGTTAGCACGTTTTACTATCCACGCCCGATGAAGAACGTTCTGTTCGAAAGCTTGCGGTAATAAAGAAATCTACATAAGAAGCTCCTCTTATTATTTATTATTGTTTTAGTTTGTTGGGTCATCAGCAGATTTGTCAAGTTTTTTAATAGGAATTATTGTTGCAGTTTTCCAGTCTTGAGGCAATTTTCCAGTTTTCCAGGAGTTATTGAAAATATCAAGAAGTATTTCTTTGCCATTTTTGCCCAAGTTTGATATCATTTGGCCATGGATTCCATCTGGCCCAGGAGTCTTGTTTAGGTCAGTGTTTTCTAATGCATAATCTAGCTCTTTCATATTGATTTTTTCATGGAAAATATTATGAGTGCTGGTGAAATTTTTACAGTCATGAATAATCTTTCGGGCCTTTTTTTCAACTTTCTTATCTTTTATTTCGAATTTGATTTTACTACTTATTTGATATGAATTACCTAAAAGATTAGCAGCATTTTTGTCATTAGTTGCTGGGGTACCATCCGTATTCTTAATCATATTTGTGTTTTCAGTTTGTGGCTGGGCTCTGTCAATTTGTTTTGCCAAATGCCAAAGTTTTGTATTCGGGTTTCTTGGGTTCAGGTTTTCACAAGTTTGTTTCCATTTTTCCCTTTTCATATTTACGTATAACCTTTTTATTTTTGCATTCACAATGTTCAGTTCAGTTCTACAATTTGTTTGGTTTTGGGTGCACTTTTTTTGTAGTTCATTTCTTTTAGTTATAAGTGTTTGAATATTTTTTGCCTGGTGTGTATAATTTGGAATCCATTTCTTAATATTACCTCTTGGTATTGAAACTTTGGCTGCTTTAATAATGGTGTTTTTGAAAGATATCCAATTTTGTTCCAGATCTTTTATTCTAGTGGGTGCTTTTCTAAAGTCTTCATTGGTGTTTTTCTGGTAAAGATTCCAATTAGCCTTTTTGAAGTTCCAGAATTTTTCTTTAATTGAGCTGGTTTTGGTCTTGGTGCTAATTTCTATCAAAATAGGCAAATGATCACTTCCAATACTTTTTAATATTTGCCATTTGCATTTGTGGAAAATGTCAGGACTGGAGAAACTTATATCAAGTGCTTGTGCAGTATTATAGCTGTAGGAATGGTGGGTGGGATTCCCATCATTTAAGCACATGAAGGCATTGTCGTCAAATATGTTTGAAAGTATTTTGCCTCTTGGGTTTGGCATGGAACATCCCCATAGTTGATGTTTGGCATTAAGGTCACCTACAATAATTGTGTTGTCTGTAAGAAATTGAGCCATTGTTCCATCGTCAATAAGTTTATTGTTTGGTGGGTGATACATATTGAATATGTTGATGGTTTTGTTTTGACTGAGGTAGACTTTGATACCTTGGGCTTCGAGGTCTGATGTGTTTGGAATATTAATGGCTATGTCTTCATAGTACAAATTCTTGATTAAAAATGCAAGGCCGCCCCCTTCTTTATTTCTGTCTTTTCTGAGGATATTATAGTTTTATATTTGAGATTGTACTTTTCATTTAATTTGGTTTCCTGTAAGGCTATAATTTGTATCTTTTGTTTTTCAGCTATTTCCATTATTTCTTCTAATTTTATTTTTGTTGCTGTTGAGCACAATCCATTTATGTTGCACTGCAAAATTCTCAATTGCTTGGAAGCTGCAAAGTTAGAAGTTTGTGGAGACTGTATTATACTTATCGGACAGAACCCTCTACCTAAGTCCTGACCGCGCCCCTGTTTATTCTGCGCGACGGGCGATGCAGCATGCAAATCAACATCTGATCTCATGGAATGGGGTATAGGGGTGCAGCTTTCGTTGATCATGGCATTATGATCCAGGCACACTTTGGTTAAAGTCTGACTTTGCCTGTAGTTTGAGGCCGTTCCTAACATGGAAGCAGACGCCTTTGCTGCCGACTCTAACATGAGTACAGACGCAGCTCCTCCGTATCCCTGGAGTGGGACCCTTGCTGAGGTCTATCAACTGGGTCAGTTGAAGTCAGGATTTTTAAAGAGGTCTACTCCTCTTCTAACAATGCTGCTGTTGGTCCGCGACTGCTTATTCGTCAGAGTTATTCTGCTTGTTTCGCAGCTGGCCTTCATATCTGAAGGTCGTTCCCCTATCCGCCACCTGGGGACGCGCCCTATAGCAGTCAGCTCTGCCAAGGGTCAACAAGCTCTACAAGCATGATACCCTGATATGGTTGAGTGGAGATAAGAAAGAAGAAGACACATCCCCAGCAGACACCATCAACAAGCTCTACAAGCATGATACCCTGATATGATTGAGTGGAGATAAGAAAGAAGAAGAAGACACATCCCCAGCAGACACCATCAACAAGCTCTACAAGCATGATACCCTGATATGATTGAGTGGAGATAAGGAAGAAGAAGAAGACACATCCCCAGCAGACACCATCAACAAGCTCTACAAGCATGATACCCTATATGATTGAGTGGAGATAAGAAAGAAGAAGAAGACACATCCCCAGCAGACACCATCAACAAGCTCTACAAGCATGATACCCTGATATGATTGAGTGGAGATAAGAAAGAAGAAGAAGACACATCCCCAGCAGACACCATCAACAAGCTCTACAAGCATGATACCCTATATGATTGAGTGGAGATAAGAAAGAAGAAGAAGACACATCCCCAGCAGAGACCATCAACAAGCTCTACAAGCATGATACCCTGATATGATTGAGTGGAGATAAGGAAGAAGAAGAAGACACATCCCCAGCAGACACCATCAACAAGCTCTACAAGCATGATACCCTGATATGATTGAGTGGAGATAAGAAAGAAGAAGAAGACACATCCCCAGCAGACACCATCAACAAGCTCTACAAGCTTGATACCCTATATGATTGAGTGGAGATAAGAAAGAAGAAGAAGACACATCCTTGACACTACCTTGCACCTCACCTGCGATTCAACTTAGGTTACTTTTCCCAATGAGAATTACCCTACAATCTATATTTTATCCAAATAATACCACATACACACAACTTTCCCTCTTATAGAAATCACAACACAATGTCAGATATACACCGATGGCTCACTGGTGGAGAACGGCTCCTCTGGCAGTGGAGTTCTCATCCTTAAAGATAGTATGGAAATAAAAAGAAGAATCAAAAACCCAAAGAACTTGTCAGTTTTCATATCTGAACTAACAGCCATACTACAAGCTCTAAAACTCGTAGAGAAAAACGAGACTAAAAACATAATAATTTATACAGATTCAGAAGCCGCCATCTTTGCAATTAAAAATTGCTACTACTCACAAGACAGATTCCTCAAAAACATTGCTGCAGAAATCAACAAACTAAACAAAAATACCAAAATAAGTCTACAATGAATTCCATCACATGTGGGAGTCCCTGGAAATGAGGAGGCTGACAGATTGGCAAAGGAAGGAGAAGCTGGACATCCTGATGCAGTGAACTCCGAGACCTACCTTTCAGCAAGGGATCATATTAACAAACTGAAACTACAACTGATAAGGAACCATAGAGATAGTTTCCATCATTCTTGGTACCAGGTAGAAAACCCCAAAAAACAGACCCTCCAACTAAACAGAAGGGAATCGACACAGTTGGCCAGATGGAAATCTGGTCACCTGCGCCCTCTAGTCTATAAAGAGGGAGCCAAAAGCTTCTTCATGTGCACTAGGTGCAAAACCGAAGAGGCCACTCCCCAGCATATACTAAATTGTATTAGAAAGGACAAAGGATCCCTGTATGAATGCCGGCCAGGCAGCCTCTATCTTCATGATCTGGACATTTTTTAGTTAAAAAACATAATTATAATTCATCGTGACTATAAAAACGTTTATATAAAGCAATAACACGCCATTTTTATATAGGAGATTAAAAACATTAAGGAACGAATGTTTCTTTAACACATAAAACAAACTTCTACTGTCCTTACTGCGATGAAAAATCCCTGATGATGAACAAAGCCCTCTCAATATAATATTTTCATTACAATAAGGATAGTAGAAATTTGTTTAATATGTGTGGGATGGTTGCTTGATGTGTTGGTGTGGCTTGTGGAAAGACCGCTGATAAAATTAAAATTAATTTATTTAAAGAAAGAAATATATAAAGAGAAAAGAAGTAACGGTTGGAGTAACGGCCGTGGGAGCAAGCCTTGTTGTTACGACGCCAGTGGCCAGCAAAAGTGTCGGATGACGCCTCGCACGCATGCGTAGTGTGTTCTTCCAGCTTGCGCTTGCTGAAGCATAGTGGGGCCGCCACTTTATTGCCCGTAGTATGTGTATTGAAACTTTGTCCCAGTTCACGCTCGCTGAAGCAAAGTGTGGTCGCCATATATATAAAAGAAACATTCATGCTTTAATGTTTTATATTTGTTACTAGCCGAATGACCCGGGAAACATCCGGGTTTTACATCATTAAATGTTTTATTCAAATACTATTCATTACAATTATAAATTGGTGCCATGGATGTCACTCTTGTGAAACATCCTGCTTCAAACTTTGTGTGTATTTAAAATATAAAATAAAAAATGTAAATTTCACAACGATATTTGAAAATTCTATTATTTAATATATACATATTATTTGATATATACATAAAATTATGATAGCAAGTGATTTCTTGCCCCTACGCTGTCATTACATCACTCAAGGTCGTCACTCTTGAGAAACATCCCGCTCCACCAATCCCTGTCGCCCCACGTGGTCCAGCCTTCTTCAACTTTACTTCTCAAAGTTACCACAGTGAGGCGCTGGTTGCGATTGAAATAGGGAAATTTGTTAATAACTTTAATAATATTCGAGATAGAAGCCTGAAAATTTGCCTATAAGTTTTTTCCAGATACAACTCTATATACTGTTAAAATTTCAGTCAGATTAGTTACGTATTGTGGACGTGTATAACCGACAAACACACATACATACACTGACCTTTATATATAGTCAGGAGGACAGAGTTTCCTGGTATTCCCTCTTATCTTGACTGGACAGACCGGTCGGGGTAAACAGTGGCGCCATGGAAAAAGGAGGAAAGATCTCAGTTCTCCTCTCTTGCTCTAACTGCTGGGTCGATTTGGCTGATGTACATAGTAACTTTTGAAGGCCTAGTTAATTATATTTCCTCGCGAAAATATATAGGGATTAAGACCTTTATCCAAAATACACCTATCCCCCGATTTACACGGTACTTGTTTTACACCTTTTCGCTTTTACACAGTTTTCCAAATAAGTTTTTTTTGTTTTGTTTTTATCGCACTATACTAAATGCTACTGTGATTGAACACATGCACTGTGTACACATCTCACGAGGAATCCCGAGCTTATGTGCTGACTACATATTGAAACGATGCAGCAGAGAAGTAGCAGGGAAGAAGTGGGGATGCCAAGAGAAGAAGGGCCCCTTCTCGGAAGTGTTGATTGACAAATTCCAGGAGGGGGTGGCAGACAGTCGGGGCAGTCCAGCTGACGCCGCCGCCGGGAAGGGATCAGCCGAGGCCAGCTGGTGCCGCGGTGGAAGGAAGTCGGCCGGCCTGCCGGGGATTGGTGTGTGCCGAGAAGACTGTCTGGCAGAGATAGCAGTCTGGGGGAAGAGGTCTGTCTGGTGACAACGGGACCTGCAGCGAGGAGAACGGCGGTGGTGACAACAGACGCGGCAAGTTGGCTAGAGGAGGTGGGCCCCGACACGGTGTGGATTAACAAGAGCAGGACGAGGAGGAACCTACTTGGGGCGGCATTGAAGGCAAGTGTTCATCTCCCATGTATAGTTATTGATATCCCTTTTAAAGTTGTGGTAATAAATCTATAGTACTAAGCTGTATCCAAAACGAACCCACATTGTTCTCTTAGAAACCTTGAACGCAAACATCGACGGCTGAGAAGCGTCGTAACATTTGGTGTCAGAAGTGGGATACAGCTTAGTTAATTTTAATTGAAGATTTTATTTTGCGCTAATTTAAAAAGAAAAATGGAAAAACTAACCGACCTCGAAATTGAAAAATTCACAAAATTGCTCAGACTAATAAGCCAGAAAGTAGATGTGCTCGGAGAAAACTTGGATTCTCGATTGAGCCGACTCGAGCATATTCGGAATGTCAAACGTTCTGCCACACCCATGTCTTGCGAAGTTAAGTTCAATGTACTACCGCCAGAAAATCCTGATGGCTTTTCAAAACCAATCACAGCAACCAATAGCCCACGTATTCAATGTCTGAGGGGACAAAAGACGATCCCAGGTGATGAAGATCCCGACAAGACCATCACAACAAAGATCATCACGTCAGGAGACGTTGTAAGTGAACTGTCAGAATCTACGCTAGAAGATTCTCCCGTGATCCAGAAGTCCGAAGAGTGTCGACAGCAGGAAATGATCCAGACTGGTTGTGTAGTGGAGGAAGATGAGCTGATCGCCTCCGACAACGGCTGTGGCACGAGTGTTTTGTATAAAATCAAGCGGACGGAAGGAGAATGCCCTCAAGGTGATATACAGAGCGAAAATTCAACCCCTGGGATTATTTCTGAAATACTCCATGAGAACAGCAACGATCTTGGCGAGCTGCAGTGCGACAGCGTGGCTGACTTCAGCGACAGTGTCAGACTGTCAGGGACTACAGCGGCGATCCAACTGGACGGGACGGAGCTGGATGCTCCGTGGAAGTGCGACAAGGCTAGATGGTCGAAGCACCCTGAAGTTGGAGCCGGCAACCCGACTGAACGGGATAGAGCATTGGACGCTCTGTGGAAGTCCGACGACAATGTCTGTGACGCGGAAGTCGCGCGCAATGTGTCAGCGCCGTCGTCTGCAATGCAAGCTGAAGAGTTGTGCCAAGAATGTGTACCATTCATCTTCGTTCCTTCGCCCGACAAGGTGCAGATCAAGCAGCCACCGCCTAGGAAAAGTTCTACCGACCTTGAGACTGCCACGGGATCCGACACCTCCAGAAGGTTTAAGAAATTCACAGCCCTGTGCGTGGTCGGCACTGAGGAGCCCAGGTTTGAAGGGTTAGGAAAAAGAGAGCCTCTAGAGCAAGAGAATGTGAAACCTAAAGAAGAAAAGGGAGGCCACGACATGGACAGCGTCGATCAGGTGGACGAATCCACTGTAAAGAACGGCGATCTACAGCCCCGTCGTGGAAGGAAGCGGCGAAAGCGCAATACAAACGATCACAACCCTTTGTACATAGCGGCTACAGAGTGTTCACAAGGAGAATTCAAAATATCAGATGGAAGCATCGTAGACAGTGAAATATGGCCGCCATCTTGTGGAGAACCACCGCCCTGTGCTAGACAGCGAGACCAATCAATGGCGTCGGCACTGGTTGAGAGTGGAAAGAAAGCCCGAGCTGAGATGTGGTTCTGCAAACAAGGGTTGGTGTTAACCCTGCCGCTACGCTTCCGGGAGGCGGACAACCCTCATGTGGCCAGAGACGTCAGGGAGATCAAAGGGCCGCCGATCAGCGCCTCTGGTGAAATCAGCCTTTTCGGGACGAAAAGGATTGAGAAGGGGGCAGTGAAACGATGCAGCAGAGAAGTAGCAGGGAAGAAGTGGGGACGCCAAGAGAAGAAGGGCCCCTTCTCGGAAGTGTTGATTGACAAATTCCAGGAGGGGGTGGCAGACAGTCGGGGCAGTCCAGCTGACGCCGCCGCCGGGAAGGGATCAGCCGAGGCCAGCTGGTGCCGCGGTGGAAGGAAGTCGGCCGGCCTGCCGGGGATTGGTGTGTGCCGAGAAGACTGTCTGGCAGAGATAGCAGTCTGGGGGAAGAGGTCTGTCTGGTGACAACGGGACCTGCAGCGAGGAGAACGGCGGTGGTGACAACAGACGCGGCAAGTTGGCTAGAGGAGGTGGGCCCCGACATGGTGTGGATTAACAAGAGCAGGACGAGGAGGAACCTACTTGGGGCGGCATTGAAGGCAAGTGTTCATCTCCCATGTATAGTTATTGATATCCCTTTTAAAGTTGTGGTAATAAATCTATAGTACTAAGCTGTATCCAAAACGAACCCACATTGTTCTCTTAGAAACCTTGAACGCAAACATCGACGGCTGAGAAGCGTCGTAACAATATTTTAACCTGTCAATGCATTTTATTTTTATTTCTGTGTACACCTATCCCCCGATTTACACGTTTTTCTCAGGAACGTATCTACCGTGTAAATCGGGGGATAGGTGCAGCAAATTGGCATTCTACTCTTTCCCCAATAAGTAAATTCATAAAACCTATTCTATTTACAAACTTCTACACTAACACCTTTTGTTCCGAATTTCTTTTTCTCTTCTACAAATCCAAATCTATAGGTAAACCTATCTTTATCAAAATTCAAAATTGTTTTAAAGGCGTAAGATTCTTTTTGAAAATGAACAATTTCTACTGCCCTTACTGCAATGGAAAAATTAATGGGAGGGCCTGACTCATCAGTGGTGAACCCTCCCAGCGGTTTCGCCAGTTTAATCTACCATACCGCTGTTATATTGCATTTTTGGAACTTCCTTTTATAGTGATACTGATGTTAGCCTATCTATAATCCCACCAGATTTATGTTAAGGTAGAAAGGATGGTCTAAACCATTGGTTTTCGACCATTATGACCTGGATTCGATTCCCGCATTTTAGACACTTTTTTCTGATTAAAAAAAAAATGCTCCAATGGGCTCCAATTCTTGCAAAAGTCCAACCACACCAGCGAGTGCAAGTAACCAAACGGAGCTCTGGCATATTTGTAAGTGCAAAGTTTAACTGCTTTTCACATGTGTAAAAAGGACAAAAAAAAACAAACTAAAAATACAAGTAACATTTTTATTAAATCAATATATTCAAACATGATAAATAAAACTATGTCTTTTATTTTTTTAAAAGCATAAAATGCAACAAGAAAGAGGTTATTAAATTTTGACAATGTTTTTGGTAATAGAGGAAGGAATGGTTGGTGGGTTGTCTTGACATAACAAAGACAAAGAGAAAACAAACAAAATTGAATGAAGAAATGGATTTAGCACATTATTTTTTTTTTCCAAGGCAGAACATGCTTATATTGCTAGCCAATAGGAGAAGAATTCTATGCTGATAAGCAAAGAGAAGGATTGCTAATGATAGATTAAAAAAAAAAAAATGGGGAAAAAAGAAAAAAATTGACAAAATAAAAAGTCGCATATCCCTAGCTATACAAAATATTCTCATAAAAATATATATTTTTTTTCACTTTTATCTTAAGTATAAAACAAAAAAATAATAATAATAAACAAAAAAAAACACTTGTAGTCCTATAGCCAGGAATGTTATAAATAAATATGGTTGCCATTTTTATACATTATATAATAGGTGGTTGGGAGATTCAGTGTTTGGCAACGTTTGGAGCTATACGCGGCGCAGGAAAATAACAGTCCTAGAGGGCAGCTAACTGAGCAAACAAGTCGTTGTGCTATCACATTTGGACCTCAAAGGCCTTGACTGCGTTATGTTGCGCGAAAGGGTTGTTGGAGGGTTGATGGCGCGAGGCTAGAGCGGCCCATTCTGCATCGAAGGGATCGCGTATGATGTCGTGGGCACCAAGGGATTGGCTGCGGAGATGCGCGAAGTTGGGACTACTACGCCGTGGTGGAGGAGAGGGCAATGTGGCCAGCCAGGCTTCTGCGCGAGTTGCCGGCTCCTTGGGGGGAGACGGAGGAGCCCAGGGGTTTGTGCTGCTTGTACCTGCGCATGGGGGCAAGTTACTACATGCAAGCTACTACACTTACTACACAAGGCTATACAGGCGACTTTTCCCTTTTATACAGCAAGCAACTTAACTCTGCCCTTGCCGGTCCCAAGCCCGTATGAAAAAGGAGGAGGGGGAGCAGTAACAAGCTCACTAAAAAACCTGGGCTCAGCTGGCCCGGCTGATAGTACCCTGTAAGGGCTCCAGGGATACAGGATGAGCAGTGTTTGTACTCCATGTTAGGAGCGGCTGCACATGGCATTTGTTCCTCATGTCAGAGGCGGCCATTTATTTTGGAGGTAAGTCGGCCTGCCACTGAGTAGTGCTCCCAGTCTTAATGACAAAGGCATTCTACTTCACCCAGTGTGGAGATAAGAAAGAAGAAGATACAGCGAGCAGAGATACAAAGCAATAGCCTGACCTGCAATAAGTTGGCTAGAAGAGGTCAAGAAAGCTACCAGAAGGTCACTAGATGAGAGTAATGGTCACTAACTGTTCAAATTGGAGAATATTTGTCACCATATAGTCACCAAAGGAAGAGAGGAAGACCTGCAATAAGCTGGCTAGAAGAGGTCAAGAAAGCTACCAGAAGGTCACTAGATGAGAGTGATGGTCACTGACAGATCAAATTGGAGAATATTTGTCACCATATAGTCACCAAAGGAAGAGAGGAAGACCTGCAATGAGCTGGCTAGAAGAGGTCAAGAAAGCTACCAGAAGGTCACTAGATGAGAGTAATGGTCACTAACAGATCAAATTGGAGAATATTTGTCACCATATAGTCACCAAAAGTCTACTTAATAACAACAAATAATGAATTAATAATGTTTATAAAGCAGCTTGAGAAGCATGGACTCATGGAATTTGTGTAATCTTTGCACAAAAGGATAAGAAGCAACAACAACAAACAGCTCGAGGAACAAGGATTCATGGAATTTGTGTAATCTTTGCAGATGGAGATAAGAAACAACAAGAACAACAAACACAGATCAAGGAACAAGGATTTATGGAATTTGTCTAATCTTTGCACAAGGGAATAAGAAACAACAACATGGTTATAAAGCACCAAACATTTTAATTAAATCCTGATAATTGGAATCCATTTCTGTCTCAATGGATAAAAATCAACCCTATATAGAACTTTGGTGACTCACCAGGTGGCGTTGTGTTGGCGGAGGAGGTTTCTGGGAAGGGGCCGTCGGAGGAGCTAAGTAAGGTGAGGTCCTGGGTGAGCTGCTGACACATGGCGCTGATGGAGTCCTGGCTGGGAGCTGGGGACTGCTCCGGGATGGGGGTCACCGCCCCACGTGTCATACCTGGAGGACCACATCACACCTCAAGCTCGAGGAGCATGAACTCATGGAATTCATGCAATATTTACACAAGGGGATAAGAAACAACAACATCACACCTCAAGCTCGAGGAGCATGAACTCATGGAATTCATGCAATATTTACACAAGGGGATAAGAAACAACAACATCACACCTCAAGCTCGAGGAGCATGAACTCATGGAATTCGTGTAATCTTTACACAAGGGGATAAGAAACAACATCACACCTCAAGCTCGAGGAGCATGGACTCATGGAATTCATGCAATATTTACACAAGGGGATAAGAAACAACAACATCACACCTCAAGCTCGAGGAGCATGAACTCATGGAATTCGTGTAATCTTTACACAAGGGGATAAGAAACAACATCACACCTCAAGCTCGAGGAGCATGGACTCATGGAATTCATGCAATATTTACACAAGGGGATAAGAAACAACAACATCACACCTCATATAGGTATCAAACACAGGTTTCTGGAGAAAAGCTTCTTCTATCTTTATTATACCTATTCTTGCGTCCCCAGATGGCAGATAGAGGAAGACCTTCAGATATGAAGGCCAGCTGTTAAACAAGCAGAATAACTCTGATGAATAAGCAGTTGCAGACCAACAGCAGTATTGTTAGAAAGACCTCTTTAAAAATCCTGAGTGCAACTGACCCGGTTGATAGAACTCAGCAAGGTTCTTCTCCAGGGATACGGAGGAATCTGTACTCATGTTAGAGTCGGCATCAAAGGCCCCCATGTTAGTAACAGCCTTAAATTACAGGCAAAGTTTCACCAAAGTGTGCTTGATCAATGAAAGCTGCACCCTACACCCCATTCTATGAGATCAGCTTGAGGAGCATGAACTCATGGAATTTATGTAATCTTTGCACAAGGGGATAAGAAACAACAACAATAGCAACAAACAGCTCGAGGAGCATGGACACATGGAATTTGTATGTAATATTTGCACAATGGGATAAGAAACTCACCACTCTTGTTAGCCCCTCCATTCTGGAAGAGCAGCACATCTGTAGCGGAGCCAAGGGACATAGCTCTCTGTCTCTCCATGTTGGACGGCAGTTCATCCAAGCGCAGGGAGAACTGCCTCTTGAAGGGGGAGGAGTGGTTAAGGGGACCACGGAACGACCCCTGGCGCTGGAGCAGGCTGGGAGCTGCATGTGGCCGCTCAATGGCATAGGGGTTGGAGACTGCTTTGACTGGGGGAGGTTCTGCGCAAACAATACTTGGATGATGTTCAGCAAACACACTGCATGCACAACTTCCAATATGCAAATATTTGAAATTTAAAAAATTATAAATATTGTTGTATAACAAGGGATGTGACCTCATCATATGGTTTGTCTATATATTTTTTTATTGCTTTTAATACAAGAAAATAAAACCTAACCCAAATAATCTATTAGTGTGTGACGTTTCGGCAACAGCATTGTCACCATCATCAGACAAAAGAATAAAATCATTCTTTTGTCTGATGATGGTGAAAATGCTTTTACCGAAACGTCACACACTATTAAATTATTTGGATTAGGTCTTATTTTATTGTATTATAATCTATAATCCAAATTGTGCTTTATCATTTAATTTATTTTATTCCGTTCATTAACAAGCTCTTGTATATCACAGAAATGAATGGGTGTACTTTGACCATGGACCACTTCTCTGCTTTCTCACCCTTCTTTTTTTTTTTGGAGAAGAAGAAAAGATAAGAGACAAGTTAGGATGTCTACCAGAGAATCAATACCCAGAAACAAACTCCAAGTCAAGCTGGATGTATACCCAACCCTACACGAGGGCCTAATGAACCACACACCAAATAAAATAACTCCGCCTTTGCCGGTTCCAAGCCCAAAAGAAAAAGGAGGAGGGGGAGCAGTAACAAGCTCACTAAAAAACTTGGGCTCAGCTGGCCCGGCTGATAATACCCTGTAAGGACTCCAGGGATACAGGATGAGCAGCGTTTGTACTCCATGTTAGGAGCGGCTGCACATGGTGTCTGTTCCTCATGTCAGAGGCGGCCATTTATTTTAAAGCTAAGTCGGCCTGCCACTGAGTAGTGCTCCCAGTCTTAATGACAAAGGCATTCTACTTCACCCTGTCATGATGGTTGTCAACAGACACCATCAACAAGCTTGACACCCTAATATGATTGAGTGGAGATAAGAAAGAAGAAGATATAAAACCTCATTTTGATTCTTCCAGATTCCTTCTTACCTCAACATTATGTATCCCAACCTTATCAAGTGTAACTTAAAAACTGCCATTTTTGTTTATGAGAGTCTTTTGTTCTAGGAGTTCTAAGTTGTTGGTTTTATTTCCAAAAGTTGGCAATGCCAGTCCATATATAGGGTGAATTAGGTAAGAGCTAGAGTTAAGCCTAATTATTGAAAGTTGATGACGCTAGGAATATATCAACTCTAGGCTTGTTAATTGGGACTGCTGATAATTGGGGAGTGAAGAAATAACTTTGTTTTCTCAGTAAGTGACATTTATTAAAAGTGGTGCACAATCAAATACAGTATAACTACCCTCCCTGTAAAGGGCAACACCTAATTGCAGAGTCAAAGTGTCCTTTAGAGAGAGGTGTCCTCTTACTGGTGAACTACTGAATAGTAAAAATGGTAATTTTGCAAATGAAAACTGTTCTTTGTAGAGAGGTGTCCTCTAAGGTGAGTGTCATCTCATGGAATATGTTCTACTGTACCTCCATTATAATGAAAACATGGCTATAATGACTTTCCAGAATGGTTACAAGGTTTTCCCCACTATGTACTAAGTGTCAACCTGCAACCCCAAAACACATCATTGACTGTTTTTGGCTCATCTATTGATGAGCTCTACTCTTCCCCAGTAGACACTATCAACAAGTTCTACAAGTTTGATACCCTGATATGATTGTTGAGTGGAAATAAGAAAGAAGAAGATATGGCTATAACATCATAATTCTAAAGCCCAAGATTTAAGTCTCCATTGGTTTAATCATGGTTATAACAGCACATACAACAAGGTTATAACATTATAATTCTTAGATCCAAAAGTTTTAGGTCGAATTATTATAACCATGGTTATAACAACACATAACATGGTTAAAACATCATAAATATAAGGTCCCAATTTTTAACTCTAAAAAATTTCAACCATGGCTATGATAACACACTCAACATGGTTATAACAACACACACAGGGTGAATACAACAACACAAATAACATAGTTATAACATCATAATTGTAATCTCCCAATTTTTAAATATTAATTATTTTAACAACATAAAATGTTGACTACAAATAATATTGTTATGGTGAGGTTGTGGACTGATGCCAGACAACTTCTGAAATATAAATAGATGAACACCTGGGATATTATATATACATATATACACTCTGGACAAAATTTAAGGAAATGGAAATTATTTGATGTCGCCGATTATTTATTATTTTTAAGGAGACACACACACAACAGAGACAATTTAGTCCACACTTTAGTCGACTTCCTTCTCTTTAGTTGCAGGGTTTGTTTTTTGGGGTTTTCTATTTGGTACCAAGAATGATAAGTGTTTGATGAAGACAGGAAGGTAAGGTACCTGCGGGTTTACAATCCTGAGGGTCCTGCATCCGTTCTGTCAGACTTGTCTGGCGGAAAGATCCTGTACGGGTGAAGGTCGATGTCTTAGGGTCAAAGGTCATCATCACAGATTCCTTGTCTCTTTTCTGTTTGCGCTCCAGACAGACGGCGAAGGCGCACCCCACGGCGTGACTCAGTCTCTCGCCCTGCGCACGCCGTTCAGGTCAAAATATCCCAACAAAGGTAGCTTCATCTTAACATCTCTGTTGTTCCATTCTCATGGAAGAGAGATAAGTTGAGGGGAGAACTCACCGTATCTTTAACAGCCAAGAAACCGTGGCACATCCATCGTCGTGTGGTGCCGTCCCTACAAATGTAGGAGAACCCCCTCTCATGACCACGGTCTGGAGCGCAGAACGAAACCTTCTCGATGGTCTGATCAACAATCAAGCCCTGTGTACACATCCCATAATTATGGTCATTGTCTTACATCATCTCTTTAGAACAAAACATTACAAAGGGATTACAATACATCCAGAACCTACAGGACATATATCAATTGTCCTGGTGTAGAACTAACACCTACCCACATATTCTCATGTCCAGTAATGTTTTGTAGAAAATTGACATGGATCCAGAACAGTAGCTTTACAAGCTCAAGATAGAGACATTGCTGTGATAGAGATGTATGGAGACATCTGAGGCTCTTCATTGGACACGACAACAACAACAGAAAATTGACATAGACCCAGAACAGCAGCTTTACACACCCAAGATAGAGAACATTGCTGTGATAGAGATGTATGGAGACATCTGAGGCTCTTCATTGGACACGACAACAACAACAGAAAATTGACATGGACCCAGAACAGCAGCTTTACACACCCAAGATAGAGAACATTGCTGTGATAGAGATGTATGGAGACATCTGAGGCTCTTCATTGGACACGACAACAACAACAGAAAATTGACATAGACCCAGAACAGCAGCTTTACACACTCAAGATAGAGAACATTGCTGTGATAGAGATGTATGGAGACATCTGAGGCTCTTCATTGGACACGACAACAACAACAGAAAATTGACATGGACCCAGAACAGCAGCTTTACACACCCAAGATAGAGAACATTGCTGTGATAGAGATGTATGGAGACATCTGAGGCTCTTCATTGGACACGACAACAACAACAGAAAATTGACATGGACCCAGAACAGCAGCTTTACACACCCAAGATAGAGAACATTGCTGTGATAGAGATGTATGGAGACATCTGAGGCTCTTCATTGGACACGACAACAACAACAGAAAATTGACATAGACCCAGAACAGCAGCTTTACACACCCAAGATAGAGAACATTGCTGTGATAGAGATGTATGGAGACATCTGAGGCTCTTCATTGGACACGACAACAACAACAGAAAATTGACATAGACCCAGAACAGCAGCTTTACACACCCAAGATAGAGAACATTGCTGTGATAGTGATGTATGGAGACATCTGAGGCTCTTCATTGTACATGACAACAACAACAGAAAATTGACATGGACCCAGAACAGCAGCTTTACACACCCAAGATAGAGAACATTGCTGTGATAGAGATGTATGGAGACATCTGAGGCTCTTCATTGGACACGACAACAACAACAGAAAATTGACATGGACCCAGAACAGCAGCTTTATACACCCAAGATAGAGAACATTGCTGTGATAGAGATGTATGGAGACATCTGAGGCTCTTCATTGGACACGACAACAACAACCGAAAATTGACATAGACCCAGAACAGCAGCTTTACACACCCAAGATAGAGAACATTGCTGTGATAGAGATGTATGGAGACAACTGAGGCTCTTCATTGGACACGACAACAACAACAGAAAATTGACATAGACCCAGAACAGCAGCTTTACACACCCAAGATAGAGAACATTGCTGTGATAGAGATGTATGGAGACATCTGAGGCTCTTCATTGGACACGACAACAACAACAGAAAATTGACATGGACCCAGAACAGCAGCTTTACATATCCAAGATAGAGACCATTGCTGTGATAGAGATGTATGGAGACATCTGAGGCTCTTCATTGGACACGACAACAACAACAGAAAATTGACATAGACCCAGAACAGCAGCTTTACACACCCAAGATAGAGAACATTGCTGTGATAGAGATGTATGGAGACATCTGAGGCTCTTCATTGGACACGACAACAACAACAGAAAATTGACATAGACCCAGAACAGCAGCTTTACATACCCAAGATAGAGAACATTGCTGTGATAGAGATGTATGGAGACATCTGAGGCTCTTCATTGGACACGACAACAACAACAGAAAATTGACATGGACCCAGAACAGCAGCTTTACACACCCAAGATAGAGAACATTGCTGTGATAGAGATGTATGGAGACATCTGAGGCTCTTCATTGGACACGACAACAACAACAGAAAATTGACATGGACCCAGAACAGCAGCTTTACACACCCAAGATAGAGAACATTGCTGTGATAGAGATGTATGGAGACATCTGAGGCTCTTCATTGGACACAACAACAACAACAGAAAATTGACATGGACCCAGAACAGCAGCTTTACACACCCAAGATAGAGAACATTGCTGTGATAGAGATGTATGGAGACATCTGAGGCTCTTCATTGGACACGACAACAACAACAGAAAATTGACATAGACCCAGAACAGCAGCTTTACACACCCAAGATAGAGAACATTGCTGTGATAGAGATGTATGGAGACATCTGAGGCTCTTCATTGGACACGACAACAACAACAGAAAATTGACATGGACCCAGAACAGCAGCTTTACACACCCAAGATAGAGAACATTGCTGTGATAGAGATGTATGGAGACATCTGAGGCTCTTCATTGGACACGACAACAACAACAGAAAATTGACATAGACCCAGAACAGCAGCTTTACACACCCAAGATAGAGAACATTGCTGTGATAGAGATGTATGGAGACATCTGAGGCTCTTCATTGGACACGACAACAACAACAGAAAATTGACATAGACCCAGAACAGCAGCTTTACACACCCAAGATAGAGAACATTGCTGTGATAGAGATGTATGGAGACATCTGAGGCTCTTCATTGGACATGACATCAACAACAGAAAATTGACATAGACCCAGAACAGCAGCTTTACACACCCAAGATAGAGAACATTGCTGTGATAGAGATGTATGGAGACATCTGAGGCTCTTCATTGGACACGACAACAACAACAGAAAATTGACATAGACCCAGAACAGCAGCTTTACACACCCAAGATAGAGAACATTGCTGTGATAGAGATGTATGGAGACATCTGAGGCTCTTCATTGGACACGACAACAACAACAGAAAATTGACATGGACCCAGAACAGCAGCTTTACACACACATGATGTTGCCGAAATGTCACACTAATAAATTATTTGGATAAGGTCTTATTTTCTTTTATTATTCTATATTCAGTTACGAGCGTCTTTCCTAATCAGTTGTCTCTCTCTGTCACCGTTTGCTTTTTTTTTTTTGGAATGTCGCCCTCCTATTGGTTGGCTACGGTCACGCCACCTTTGCCCCCCCCCCCATCATGCCTCCCCCACTCGCTCTTTCGTTTTTGTAACTCTTGTTTTGGAGCGGGTCGCTCTTTAAATAAATGCATATATTAGTTAATAACTAAATGGAATCCTCTCTTTCCTTTTCCCAGTAAGAGACGCCTACGGAAGCCAACAGTACATAGACAGATAAAGCATATAGGCTATAGTTATTAACTAATATATGCATTTATTTAAGGCGCCAATTTATAATTGTAACAAATAGTATTTGAATCAAAACATTCAATTGGGTAAAACACGGGCGTTGCCCGGGCCATTCGGCTAGTAATCTATAATCCAAATTGTGCTTTATCATTTTTTAATAGAAATTGTATTTATTGATTTTTATTCAGATAAATTAGGAAAAATTAGGTAAGAAAACATTAGTTGAAACATAGAATAATACAAATGGAAACTATGGCTACCACGGATTCTAAAACTGGTAATGACAGACAGGTTTGTGTATAGAGAGAAGGGGAAAACCAATAATTAAGTCAATTACCTGACCTCCACACTTCACTCTCCCTCTAATTGGACTTAATTCAATCAAGATGTGGCCAATAAGCTCTCTATTGAAACATGGATTCAACACCAACATTGTTACTTGCTGAAACCCTATTATAAAAACCCTCTATATATACAGTAGAGCAACCTCCATGAGAGGACACTCATGCTACAGGACACCTCTCTATAAAGGACAGTTTACATTTGCAAAATTACCATTTTTACTATTTAGCAACTCTCCGGTAAGAAGACACCTCTCCACAAAGGACAGTTTTCATTTCCAAAATTACCATTTTTACTATTTAGCAACTCTCTGGTAAGAGGACACCTCTCCACAAAGGACAGTTTTCATTTCCAAAATTACCATTTTTACAATTTAGCAACTCTCTGGTAAGAGGACACCTCTCCCTAAAGAACGCTTTAGCTTTGCAATTAGGTGTTGTCCTTTACAGGGAGGTTGTTCTACTGTATATACATGTATATGTGACAATATAATAATAGGTGGGAAGAGAAATAAGGACACCACAATTTGGAAGAGGAACCCAGGCAACCAGAGAGAGAGAGGGAGAGACGGGCCCGGTACAGCCGGGCGGCCATTCGATGCCGCATACAATCCTCAACTGTCTTAATAGTCCCGAGAACTCACGGGCCCCTCTGGTTGCCCCTTGGAATGTCGCTGGTGTCTTAAATGACCGGACTTTACCCTCCCGTCTCTCTCTGGGTTGACTGTAGGTTGGCTTTATTATTCCAGGAAGAGAATATATTATGACATATATATATTAAAAATATGTAAATAATAAAATGAACATTTGCATAACTATATATCCTACAAATTTACTATCTTGGTAGGGTTGGGGACAAAGTCTGAATGTCATGTGATGGATAGCCAACCAAAGACAGCAGCTCCCAATCGTGGAGATTTATGGACTGGTTATTATTTTTTTGATACCCCCTCTTTGGGTGAAAATAAAGAATCATGTTGCCTGAAATATATATACAGTAGAACCCCTCCCTGTAAAGGACACCACCTAATTGCAGAGCCAAAGTGTCCTTTAGGGAGAGGTGTCCTCTTACCAAAGAGCTACCAAATTGTAAAAATGGTAATTTTGCAAATGAAAACTGTCCTTTGTGGAGAGGTATTCTCTAGTGGGGTGTCCGCTAAAGGGAGGTTCTACTTTAGTGTCCTCTTACTGAAGAGTTGCTAAATTGTAAAAATGGTAATTTTGCAAATGGAAACTGCCCTTTATAGAGAGGTGTTCCTCTAGTGTGAGTTCCCTCTCATGGAGGTTCTACTGTATATATATATATATATATATATATATATATATATGTGCAGTAAAACTTGATAGGACACTTTAGTTCTGCAACTAGGTATTGTCCTTTACACAGAGAGGTTCTACTGTATTTAGAAAATATATATCCATATAAAAAAGCCTATTAGAATATAACTCTTATAAAAGTTTTGTAGATAGCTTAGATATAAACCCAATTTGAAAGATTTCCAAGAAACCTACAAGAATCTCACAAAATTATCTGTATTCCACTGACACATCTTACAGAATGTAGGCCAGTCACACAGCTGACTCCCTCTTTTCCCCCTCTATTGTCTGTGGCACTTAAAATACCCTGTCCCCCCCCCCCCCCCCTACCTAGTCTGTACCGTGGTGTAATGTAGTTCTCACCTTAACTGTTCTCTCAATCTCTCTGATTATGGACTCTTGTACAACTCTGAACCTCACCATAATTTGGATTATAGATTATAAACACAAGATAATAAGACCAAATCCAAATAAATAAATGGTGTGTCTAAGGCACAATTTGGATTATAGATTATAAACACAAGATAATAAGACCAAATCCAAATAAATAAATGGTGTGTCTAAGGCACAATTTGGATTATAGATTATAAACACAAGATAATAAGACCAAATCCAAATAAATAAATGGTATGTCTAAGGCACAATTTGGATTATAGATTATAAACACAAGATAATAAGACCAAATTCAAATAAATAAATGGTGTGTCTAAGGCACAATTTGGATTATAGATTATAAACACAAGATAATAAGACCAAATCCAAATAAATAAATGGTATGTCTAAGGCACAATTTGGATTATAGATTATAAACACAAGATAATAAGACCAAATCCAAATAAATAAATGGTGTGTCTAAGGCACAATTTGGATTATAGATTATAAACACAAGATAATAAGACCAAATCCAAATAAATAAATGGTAGGTCTAAGGCACAATTTGGATTATAGATTATAAACACAAGATAATAAGACCAAATCCTAATTTTAAAAATGACGATGCGTGACAGTAACAGCATTTTTAGCATCATAAGACAATAGTACTGAATGAGAAAATATATATACAGTAGAACCTCCCTGTAAAGGACAACACCTAATTGTAAAACCAGAGTGTCCTTTAGAGAGAGGTGTCCTTTTACCGGAGAGTTGCTAAATTGTAAAAATGTTAATTTTGCAAATGAAAACTGCCCTTTGTGGAGAGGTGTCCACTAAAGGTAAGTTCTACTGTATGTATATATATCAGCATGTTTTAAATACTCATTTAAAACATGCTGTGATATATTTTTTCATTCAGTACTTTTGTCTGATGATGGTAACAACATTGTTACTGTCACACACTATTTATTTATTTGGATTTAGTCTTATTACATTATGTTTATGACTTTGGACAAAGATTTTATGTTGCCCTTATAACCAACAGTTAGAACACATGGAATATGAGGCATTAGCATTTCATCTGGTCACCACTGATGAGCCTAGGTCCTTTCATTATTTTTATCATTGCAGTTGCTGATGGCTTGCATCATCTGTCGAAAGCTTTTCTTGATTAAACAAGAATGGGTATTTGGCCAATTCTGGAATAATATAAAATCAATGAATAGTTGATATTTCCTTGTATTAATATTGAGTAAAAACATATAACAAACTACATACCAGATAGAAAGTTTTCACTGGATCTATGTGGTTTTACAAGGCAGTGAATAAAAAGGCATCGTTACTGTTACTTTGAACTGAGTGAATATGTATATATGTGTATATATATATATTATTTTTTTTAAATTCACTTCTTTATCTCTTTCTTACTTTGCTTCTTGGATTCTGCAGTCGAGTCTTTTGTAAGACTTTGGGTCTTAATGGGGGCTTTTGTTGTTATGTTGTATATATGTATGTGTATGTATATACGTATCATACTTACATAATCTTTCTTTTTCTTCTTCTGTATATTCCCCACTTTCACAGGCCTATCTCTCTTGTAATCTCGGGGAGAATCCTCTATAAGACCAGTGTGTCTTAATAAAGGCTTTTGTGTGTGTTGTTTGTATATGTAAAAACATATCAGGCCTCCAGGGAAAAGTGATACAGTAGAACTACCTCCCTGTAAAGGACACCTAATTGTAGAGCCAAAGTGTCCTTTAGGGAGAGGTGTCCTCTTACCAGAGAGTTGCTAAATAGTAAAAATGGTAACTTTGCAAATGAAAACTGTCCTTTGTGGAGAGGTGTCCACTAAAGGAAGGTTCTACTGTATTTATTCCGACAGATGGCGCAAGCCATCAGCAACTTTCAGTTGCATGATAAAGAGATGCCTTTTTTTCTTAATTAACAACGTTGTTACGGAAAAGTCACACACTATTGCTCTTATTACCTTGAAGTCCCATTGTGTTTTCTTCTCAGGACGGAATGCCAATTTTCTACCAAACAAACCAATCTACAATGGAGTAACCTCGCCCAAAAAAGAGCAAATTGTTGATTAAGGTCTCACTGAAGAAGATGAAACAAAACTTTTTTTTAATTAATCACAAAGATAAATTGGCTCGAATGGAGACAAAATGGCTACCAGCCACTTCTTTATTTAGAGGGAAGATCACCTTGAGTTTATCTTTTGTAATTAAAGTGGACAAGCACAACAGTCAGCCTTGTGCGGCTCCAACCCGTTTCCCCAAATTCTCTTTTATCTCAATAAGTTATTTATAATACAATATAATGTGGCTTATAATTGTAGAACGGCATCTGAAAATTATCCTGCATGTGTTTCTTTTGAACGAAAAATAGAATTTTATTTTAAGGAGAAATAACGATTATTTCCAACCTTAGGGATGAAGTATGAAAGGATGAATTGTGAAAAGTAATGATAAATGGAAAAATAAAAGTGAAAATGAAAAAGTTCCCATCCCTGGACACTTTTATTTTTCCGTTTATCATTACTCTTCACAATTCATCCTTTCATACTTTATCCCTAAGGTTAGAAATAATCGTTATTTCTCCTTAAAATAAATTTCGATTTTTCGTTCAAAAGAAACACATGCGGGATAATTTTCAGATGCCGTTCTTAATAAGTTATCTTTCTTGAAAATAAAGATACTTCAGCCAGTAAATCTTCTCATTATCTCGACGTTTCGACAAAAAACTTTTGTCCGCATCAGGAGCAAACAAAAATTAAACATTTGGCACAGTGTTAAAAATTATTCTAAGGCTGCAAGGGTGTTCTCACGCGATATTTCAAATTTTGTACAACATCTAAAGCACGAGTCAAAAATAAATATTTAACTCACAAAAGACTATGATCTTTGAAATAAATTATAATATATGTCGTAGCTAAATGAAGAGGCGCAGTCGTTATGCCTAGCGAGCAGCGCGCCCGCGATGTCTGCCACTTTATTTTTTGTGCCGCCTTTTATACATGGATGAATTTACATATTTACATTTTAACGCAAGCGTAACATATTTACATACTTATTTGACGAGAATAAATTGTATCTCTTGGCATTAACTATATACAAATACAACTATTATTAACTATATACATATATAAATTATGACATATACATATATATAAGTATGGCGCTCTGCCATCTAAAAAGCACATGTGCTCGTGGTCAGGAGATGCCTTTTTTATTTTTAATATCAACACCTGACCCACTTATCTTTTATTTTTTTCTATTGTTTTTTTTCCATGTGTTAAGCGTCTTTACGCAAATTTGGCCTTAAATACCCATTTCTTGATTTCTTAAGAAGCCTCTGGAACTAAAAATTTTTTTGATCGCAGTGGTTACAGACTACTCCACGCTGACAAGCGCCAACAGCGCGAAACACGTTCGTGGATGACTTTTCTTGATTTATCAAGAAATTGGGGTGGCCAAATATCACGGAGCAAGCTAAATAAACGTTTAGTTTATTTTTGCTCCACTAGATGGCGCTCTGCCATCTAAAAAGCACATGTGCTCGTGGTCAGGAGATGCCTTTTTTATTTTTTATATATATAAGTATGCCATATATATTAGTATGCCTTGAATTTCTTCTCTCAACAATATATAAATGGGGCTAGTTTGCAGTTTGCATAAAAACATCACTTAGTGTATTTTTGGGTCAGTTTTGTTTACCCCCCAGTAAGCCAATTCTACACGGAGAAGCAACAATCCAATCTAATCAATGTCAGCGCCCTCTATCCTGGTCAAATCACACAACAGATTATTCTTATCACTGAGTAATAACAATCAATAAGTGTTAGCTGCCCCCAACATTTGGTGGTTCCTGTTGTTGTTGTTTCTTATCCCCTTGTGTAAAGATTACACGAATTCCATGATCTCATGGAATGGGGTATAAGGGTGCAGATTTCGTTGATCATGGCACCATGATTCAGGCACACTTTGGTGATAGTCTGACTTTGCCTGTAGTTTGAGGCCGTTCCTAACATGGAAGCAGACGCCTTTGCTGCCGACTCTAACATGAGTACAGATGCAGCTCCTCCGTACCCTGGAGTGGGACCCTTGCTAAGGTCTATCAACTGGGTCAGTTGAACTCAGGATTTTTAATGAAGTCTTTCTCCTAACAATACTGCTGTTGATCTGTGACTGTTTATTCATCAGAGTTATTCTGTTTGTTTCACAGCTGGCCTTCATATCTGAAGGTTGTTCCCCTATCTGCCACCTGGGGATGCGCCCTGTAGCAGTCAGCTCTGCCGAGGGTAGTGGTACCTTTACACTTTCAATGATTTATTTCAAGTTGGTGCAATTCTCAACCTGCAACTTCAAACCACATCATTGACTGTATCCATTGATGATTTGATCTTCTTGTGTTTCTAATCTATAATCCAAATTGTGTACCTTATCATATCAGGCTTATCATATCCACCTTTGCCGGTCCCAAGCCCGGATGAAAGAGGAGGGGGAGCAGTAACAAGCTCACTAAAAAACCTGGGTTCAGCTGGCCCGGCTGATAGTACCCTGTAAGGTCTCCTGATCCAGGGATACAGGATGAGCAGCGTTTGTACTCCATGTTAGGAGTGGCTGCACATGGCGTCTATTCCTCATGTCAGAGGCGACCATTTTTTTGGAGCTAAGTCGGCCTGCCACTGAGTAGTGCTCCCAGTCTTAATGACAAAGGCAGACACATTCTACTTCACCCAGTCATGATGGTTGTCAACTTGATACCCTGATATGATTGAGTGGAGATATAAGAAAGAAGAAGAAGAGAGGCTAGGTTTATATTAAAGTGTATGTTAAAGTAAAAGGTACTAAGACCAAATCCAAATAAATAGTGTGTGATGTTTCAGCGTTGTTACCATCTTCAGACAAAAGTACAGGATGAATTGTCTGAAGATGATAACAATGCTGTTACCGAAACATCACACACTATTTATTTGGATTTGGTCTTATTACCTTGTGTTTATAATCTATAATCCAAATTGTGCCTTATCAGGTATATTAAAATATTTTTTTATCACTCTCTGTCATGTTTTAAGAGTGCTAAAGGCATAAAATGAGATGTTTATATTTATACAGTTAAACCTGTCTATAGCGCCCCCTCTAAATAGCACCCCCTCTCTCTATAGCACCCTATTTTGGTGAGTCCTAAGAGGGGGCGCTATAGACAGGTTTAACTGTATGGCACCACAACTAGAAAAAAAAAAAAAAAAAAAAAACAACTATGTGTTAAATATTCCACCTTGGAAAGGGGTCACTGAAAGATCAAGTAATAAATGTTTGAAGGTTGGTGGGCCTCTAGCTCATCATAAGTTGCCAACATACAATAATGCTTGACTCTGGTGTTTGTACTTATTGATTGCTTTACAAGCTTCATACCCTAATATGATTGAGTGGAGATACAACTGTCCTGGTGTGGAACTAACACCTACTCACATATTCTCATGCCCAGCAATGGCTGCAGCCTTGCAAAAAATTGACATAGACCCAGGACAATAGCTTTACACACCCAAGATAGTGGACATTACTGCTGCTGTGATAGATATGTATGGAGACATCTGAGGCTCTTCATTGGACACGACAACAACAGAAAATTGACATGGACCCAGAACAGCAGCTTTACACACCCAAGATAGAGAACATTGCTGTGATAGAGATGTATGGTGACATCTGAGACTCTTCATTGGACACAACAACAACAGAAAATTCACATGGACCCAGAACAGCAGCTTTACACACCCAAGATAGAGAACATTGCTGTGATAGAGATGTATGGTGACATCTGAGACTCTTCATTGGACACAACAACAACAGAAAATTCACATGGACCCAGAACAGCAGCTTTACACACCCAAGATAGAGAACACTGCTGTGATAGAGATGTATGGTGACATCTGAGACTCTTCATTGGACACAACAACAACAGAAAATTGACATGGACCCAGAACAGCAGCTTTACACACCCAAGATAGAGAACACTGCTGTGATAGAGATGTATGGTGACATCTGAGGCTCATTGGACACAACAACAACAACAACATTGAGCGGAGATAAGAAAGAAGAAGACTTATTGGTTGAATGGCTGCAATATTTAGAATAGATTGGGGAATCTGACATAGTTCTTTTAAATCCAAGACAAATGTCCATATCTCTCACATAACAGTACCTCTCTCCTAAAGAACAACACCTAGATGCAGAGCCAAAGTGTCCTTTAGAGAGAGATGTCCTCTTGATGAGAACTGTGCTAAATACATTATAACCTCTTTAATTCAACACCTACTTTAATTCAACCTCTTTTTTTTTTTTTTCAAATCTCACAATAAGGTTGTTTTCTGGGAGGGAGTCGGTGGAAGGCTTATTTATTTATGCTTATGAGGTGATACAGCAGCGTATTTACAATTAGAGAGGAGACAAAATGAATTAAATCTAGAAAAAAGAAGTGAGGACATATCGGTCATTAAAGTCTGAGAGGCAAGGCCTTCAACCAGTTCAGGGCTTCCGGGGTGACAGAATGGAGATTGGAGATTCCTCCATTGAATTTGTACAGCGGGCAGTCATCTAGTATATGGGACATTGATTGTGGGATGTTGCAGGCACAATTTGGATCTTTGGTGTAGCCCCATAACTTCATCAGCTCTGCACACCTTCCCTGACCTGTCCTAAAGCGGTTTCTTTCTGCGTAGCTCAGGTGGACATATCATGAGCTGCTGTATTGTCCGTGGAAGGCTGATGTAAGCCATTGGTTTTCGACTACTACAACCCTGGATCAAATCCCACATTGGTCAATTTTTTCTGATTAAAAAAATTGTCTGATGGCCACTGATTCTTGCAAAAGTCCAACCCCACCAGTGAGTGCAAGTAAAAAAAAGGGGCTCTGGTACATTTGTAAGTGCAAAGGTCGAATTCCTTTTCACATATGTAGACATGTGGTGCACTTACAGTAAAAGCAGTCACCAATTTTTACCCACCATGATGATATGGCCTGTACTATGTATACTAGGGATAATTGAAAAAAAAAAAAAGAGGTTAGTTTCTTTTAATTTAACCGACTATAATTTAACTCTAAATTCTTATCCCTTGGGGTTGAATTAAAGAATTCAGAATGTGTAGTACTAAGAATAATTTTGATGATGAAAACTGTCCTTTGTAGAGAGGTATCCTCAGCTGGAGTGTCTTTTCATGGAGTATGTTCTACTGTATTGGTGATGAAAAGAAATGTATAGGAACAAGACCCATCCTACAATACGTCAGCAGCTGCTGTGAACCAACCTTCCTGGTCTAACAAGACCTTAGGAGGAGATATTCATTTCACTTTCAAATCACCCAAGTTTTTGTATATGCAAATGTGGCAAAGACATCTCTCTGGCAGAGGTTCATTCCAAGTGTTGAAATAAGTGGTGACCTTCAACTCTTAAAAAGTCAATTTTCTTTTTTCACACTTGATTAATATTCTATAGATAACAAACATGTAGACTTCTCGATAAGTCACAATTTGGATTATAGATTATAAACACAAGGTAATAAGACTAAATCCAAATAAATTGTGTGTGATGTTTTGGTAACAGCATTATTACCATCATCAGACAAAAGTACTGAATGAATGCTATCTTCTTGTTCACATACTTGATAACAGTAGCTTCTGGCCTGCCACCTGCGACGGTTGTAATGTTGTCCTGAATGATAGTTTGCCTTAGAATGCTTCACCTCATAGCATGCACAAGACGTAACAATTGTCACAGTAACTAATTAAACCATGCTGTGGTATATTTTCTCATTCAGTACTTTTATCTGAAGATGGTAACAACACTGTTACTTAAACGTCACAAACTATTTATTTATTTGGATTTGGTCTTATTACCTTGTGTTTATAATCTATAATTCAAATTGTGCCTTATCATCTTCATTATACAGTAGAACCTCCCTATAATGGAAACCTAATTGCAGAGCCAAAGTGTCCTTTAGGCAGAAATGTCCTCTTACCAGAAAGTTGCAAAAAGGTAAAAATGGTGATTTTGGTAATGAAAACTGTCCTTTGTAGAGAGGTGTCCTCTAGCATGAGTGTCCTCTCATGGAGGTTGTTCTACTGTAGTGGTAATGAAAACTGTCCTT
>CP092874.1:13053090-13077743 GCA_030710605.1 Cordylochernes scorpioides
AGCCAACTCTGTTTATTTGAACCTTTTATATGAGTGTGTAGAGAAACTTCATCCTTAAAATATTGATCAAATTATTGTATACAATGTGATAAGGTACAATTTGGATTATAGATTAGAAACACAAGGTAATAAGACCAAATCTAAATAAATAAATAGTGTGGCACATTTCGGTAAAAGCATGTTACCATCATCAAACAAAAAATACCTATACCTCGCTTTGCGTCGGGGTTACGTTCCAAAAAAACATGACTCAAATTGAAACGACGCAAAGTGAAAATATGTGAAGGCGCAATCACAAACAAAGGTGTTGCCATATTTTAGGGAAAAAAATTCAAAAAAAAAAAAAAATTAAAGACTCGAATCCAAAACAACGCAACTTCAAAAATCTAACGACACACAGTGAAAATCAGTAAAAATTAAGCAGCGACGCAACTTCGAAAAAAAATGCAAAACGAAACAACGCAAAGCAAGGTATTGGTGTACAGTAGAACCTCCATTTAGCAGACACTTCTCTATAAAGGTCAGTTTTCATTTGCAAAATTACCATTTTTAAAATTTAGAAACTCTCCAGTAAGAGGACACCTCTCCCTAAAGGACAGTTTGGTTCTGTAATTAGGTGTTGTCCTTTACAGGGAGGTAGTTCTACTGTACATATATAGAGTTATAAAATTATTTTGATATAATATTGGATACAAATAGATTATAGGTGCATTCTCCTGATCTCTTTTTTTCACGAGCCAAAGTTAGTTAGAAAAACGAGTCAAATTTAAAGCAATGGGGATAAACACATGGATAGAAATTTGACAGATTAATAGATAATTCTACCATATCAGAACGTAGACAAAACCTAAGCACCAACTACTGTGGGTTGGACAATCTAGCAAAGTCAGATGAGTGACAAAGCAACTTTTGTAGATACCTCTTTGGTAGATTGAACATTTCATGAATCTTTTTGGGGATCAAATCAACTTTGGAAAAAGCTGGTGTTGTCAATGATCATAATCTGCCTTTGCCGGTCCCAAGCCCGGATGAAAAAGGAGGAGGGGAGCAGTAACAAGCTCACTAAAAAACCTGAGCTCAGCTGGCCCGGCTGATAGTACCCTGTAAGGGCTTCAGGGATACAGGATGAGCAGCGTTTGTACTCCATGTTAGGAGCAGCTGCACATGGTGTCTGTTCCTCATGTCAGAGGCGGCCATTTATTTTGGAGCTAAGTTGGCCTGCCACTGAGTAGTGCTCCCAATCTTAATGACAAAGGCAGACGCATTCTACTTCACCCAGTGTGGAGATAAGAAAGAAGATAATCTGCTATATCCGGTTGATTGTAACATTAAAACTTATCAAAACATTACACACACATAAATGATAAACAACTCCCTTCTACAGGAGTATATTCCTTGAGATGAAAATATAAAATAAATAAATAAGAAACTCACAATCGGAAGCCTTTTTTAAATATATATGAATGATTTTACTTGTTTTAAGTTGATACAGTAAAACCCCTCTATAGTGAACCCCAATGGGACAGAGCTTTTGGTTCACTATAGCCACGGTTTGGCTATTTTTTTTTACTTTTCAAAATTTTAGACCGTATAATTAAAAAACAGCCATACACACAAGAAGAGGCTGCCTCTTAATAGTGGTCACTTTATTTTAATTCCCTTAATTGATTAATTTCCTTATATTAATACTGAATAATAATAGAAATCATTAGATAATAGGTTCTTCTTATGATTAACATACATGTACCTCTATGTCTAAGTTAAAAATCAAGACAAATCCTAGGCAAAGTTTTATTAAATATACAGTATAACCTCGTTAATTCGACACACCCCAATTCGACACTCGGCGATAATTCGACCATATTCCGATGTCCCGACCTCCGGCCTATCAAATAACAAACCGTAATTCGACAGTATCGATAATACGACAGTTCCGATAGTTCGACCATTTTAAAATTCGAATTTCGACAGTTGAATGTTATTTTACATGCAACTTTACCGCTAAACGGTATTACGGCGGCGACGATCGGCATCGGCGGGCGGCGCCGATACGATCGCGCCATGCGCACATTTGGTTTCTGGTTAGTTTAAGTTTCACTTTGCAGTGCCGTTGAGCAATTTCGCGGATGTTATTGTTGTTTTTTTTTACGCGGGAATTTCGGCATCATGCGCTAACTAATAATAATTTTTATTTTTAACATTGAAATATTTTAGCTATTTTTAAATTTATAAATAATTTCTTTTTAAATAAATAAATCTTTATAAAATGATCCAACAATGATTATGATAACATTTTATTTCAATTATCCATTTCTGTGTTATTATAAAAGATTTAAACACAAAATCAATAACACCTGCAGCAGCAGTGGATGCCTTTAATACATTAAAATTTATTTATTAAAAGACATTTCAGAGGAAGAAAGGCATGCATGTTTTTTCAAAATGCCATCTGGAATACATCCTGAATAGGATTTCAGTGCAAAAACAGATATCTATAAAGGAATTTTTTAAAAGATCTCTTCATGATTATTTAAAAATAATATTTTAAAATTTTCTTTTTATATATTTACCATATTTATTTCCTTTCAACTGCTATATTTTTCAATTAGAATAAAATATTATTTAATATATTATATTTAATATTTTAATGTCTGTAGAGTTAATATTTGATTATATTACTGAAAAGAAACACATTGCCAATAAATTTATTTGTTACAATTATTTATGTTTCTAAAATATGTATTAATGCCATTTTGTCACTGATCCTAAAAGTTAATCATGAAAATAATATAAAAACACACAATGGTTTCAATTAATATCATTAATTTATATTACAAAGCTATTTAAAAAAAAATATTATTTTAGCGAGTTAGATGATTACCTAATCATATAACCTTAATTCAACACTTCCTTTAATTCAACCGAAAGCTCTGATCCCTTGGGGTGTTGAATTAAAGAGGTTCGACTGTATATTCAAAGATATGAAATGATTTTGAAACATCATTATCAGATATTATATAATACAATTTTTACTTGAAAAAATGGCTCTAATACCTTGTTGTTTCAAAGCATTCTTCCAAGCATTGCACCATTCAAATAAAGTTAGTGTTTTTCTTCCTTTTCATGTTTCCCCATATTCTTCTAGGTCTATATTTCGTTTTTTTTTTTTTTTTTTTAACCTGCCATGCAAAACATTGCTGACTTTAAAATCACCATAGTTAATGGCATAAAAATAATCTTTGTTTCATCACGGGACCGTTTATTTGGACTTTTTTTTTTTTTAGCCCTAAAACGTACGATCGCGATCGCGGCAAAAGTTGAAGTTGATTCCTCTTTGTAACAATTTTTAATAACTTTATATTTTATCTTTTATATTAGAAAAGTTATATTCTCTTATTTTAATATGTTCTTAACATTTTGCCTATGTTGTTTCACTTTGAAAAGTTCTGAAAATAGCCTTTTTTTTTTAAATGAAATAATGCTTTTGTTTTTAGAATGCCTTTGTTTTCTTCATTTTGGAAGCCATTTGCATTTTTTATATTTCAAATTTAATGGATGCAAAGATATTCTAATTAATAAAAAGTATAATGCGTAAAAATTTATACAACATGCAGCAAAAATAAAGTGCAAAAATCAAACAAACAATGCCGCTAAATTTATTGTTTTGAAATCGCGATCCGCGAGCTTTAAACATGCTCAAAATTTTGTTTTTTAATTTTTTTTTTAAATTACAATTCTAAGTTCGTTATAAGCATAGTATTTTTAATAGATTTTATCATTTTGGGACCCGAAATAGGTTCGTTATAGGGGTAGTTCGTTATTCTAAAAATCGCAAAGTTCGTTATAACGATGGTATTTTCAATGGAATGGAATTGGGAATCGGCGTGGGTTCGTTATAAGGGAAGGTTCGTTATATCCAGGGTTCGTTATAGCGGGGTTTTACTGTATTTATCTCAATTGATAGAATTATTACTTTGAAAATAAAGCAATCCATAAATAAATCTTTAATTAAAAAGGCATATATTGGATCAAAATATCATTTATTTTATTTATGATATTTTTATTATTATTATTTATGATATTTTGATCAAGCTTAAATTGACTGTTCCATTATATGTATGTTCCATATGTAAATACCTGTTTTTTTTCCTCTTTTCGCTCTCCACTTCTTCCATCCATATTTCCAAATCCATATTCTTATTTTCCATAGGATCATTCAAATAATAATCTGTATATATTTATCATGTGTATATAATCTTTCTCCATTTTTACCCCTTTGTATATTTCCCACTTTCATAGGTTTCTCCGTCTTGTAACCCCAAGGAAAATCCTCTGTAAGACCTGTGTGTCTTAATAAAGGTTTTTGTTTATTGTTGTGTTGTCTATCTCATTTATTCTTTTGTCTGATGACGGTGACAATGTTATTATCGAAACGTCACACACTAATAAATTATTTGGATTAGGTCTTATTTTCTTTTATTCAATACTAGACGAATGGCCCGGGCAACGCCCGGGTTTTACCCGAGTGCGAATATATTTTAAAAACGTTTTAATCTTCATCTAGATCTTCATCTTGTCTACACCTTGTATACATCTTGCTTCCTAGGGTTGCCCGGCCACGCCCGGGTTTACATGATTAAATGTATTATTCAAACACATTAAACATGTGCCCGTTGGCTGCCAGCGAGTAAATGTCGGCGCCCGTTGACTCCCGGCGAGCAAGCGACCGCTCCCGTCGGCTGCCGGCGGGCGAGTGGCTTCCCGGCGCATGCGCGCGCCCGTTGACTCCCGGCGAGCAAGCGACAGCTCCCGTCGGCTGCCGGCGTGCGAGTGCCTTCCCGGCGCATGCGCGCGCACAGGGAAGCCACGTGTCGCAGGCCGTCCAATGGGCGCGCCCCGCCATCATATTCCACCGCGTTCTAGATGAGCTATTTAGAATAATTTGAATATATAGTTTTAATAATTGATTTATATATTTTTTAAAATAGCCTATCGTCATCCTCGTTATTTTTTACCTATGTATTGAAATTTTGGTTTGAATTAGTGAACTACTGCGAATTTGTATACCGGACATACAAACCAACCAACAAACATACAAACATTCATTTTTATATATATAGATATTGAGAAAGCTATCAGCAACTTTTTAGTTGCACGATCAAGAGATATCTTCTATATTTGACTAGAGTTTAATTATTTGCATATTGTTTTATTCTTCTTCTTCCTTATCTCCACTCAATCATATTAGGGTATCAAGCTTGTAAAGTTTGAGATCATGTCTGGGTGAAGTAGAATGCGTCTGCCTTTGTCATTGAGACTAGGAACACTACTCAGTGGCAGGCCGACTTAGCTCCTATAGAAATGGCCGCCTTTGACATGAGGAACAGACGCCATGTGCAGCTGATCCTAACATGGAGTACAAACGCTGCTCATCCTGTATCCCTGGATTAGGAGCCCTTACAGGGTACTATCAGCCGGGCCAGCTGAGCCCAGGTTTTTTAGTGAGTTTGTTACTGCTCCCCCTCCTCCTTTTACATTCGGGCCTGGGACCGGCAAAGGCGGAGTTTTTTCATTCTTGATTAGGGAGATCCCTCTTTTCCAATTTATTTCTCAATGTAATCTATCATTATTTTCAAAATAAAAGGGATAGGAGTTTCAGCGAGAGTTTAACACATCTCCATAAAACTTCCTCTTTCAATTAAAAACAACAACAACAATCAAACAGCCGGATAAACTGTGAGACATGGAGAAGTAGGTCAAACTAGTGGGAAAGGCAA
The DNA here is from genome assembly GCA_030710605.1 of Cordylochernes scorpioides. NCBI lineage: Eukaryota > Metazoa > Arthropoda > Arachnida > Pseudoscorpiones > Chernetidae > Cordylochernes > Cordylochernes scorpioides. Next base: position 13,058,868 of record CP092874.1, read on the forward strand.
TAATGAAGTCTCAGCGGAATTAGGAAAATGAGGAAGCTACCATGTTTTGCTGCCATTGTTCTATCCAATCAACAGGTCGGAAGAAGGAAGAAGTGATTACTGTTCTTAAAAAGTATGTTACGATGGTGAAGTACCAATTCTTTCCTTTTCTTTCTTTTTTTTTTGTCAACTAATTTCAAAGGAAGCGAGAGAGAGGGATGTAAAAAATAGACTTTTTCTTAAGTTATTTTTGTAAATGCAATTAATTTTTTTTTCCCATTATTTTTACACTAGCATTAATAATAAAGGCACAATTTGGATTATAGATTATAAACACAAGGTAATAAGACCAAATCCAAATAAATAAATAGTGTGTGGATTATAGATTACTAGACGGGTGACCCGGGCTTCGCCACGGGATTGACCCGTGTGCATATCTTACCCGAGTGATATATATTTAGATAAGATTTTTTTTATAATTGTTTGTTATTAGCATTATCTATTTGTTTGCATCAGCATAATTTAATCTTTGATAGAGGGCGCTGTTCATGAGCTAAGTAGAATAATTTGAATATATAGTTTTAATAATTGATTTATATATTTTTTAAAATAGCCTATCGTCTTCCCCGTATTTTTTTACCTATGTATGGAAATTTTGGTATGAATTAGTGAACTACTGCGAATTTGTATACCGGACATACAAACAAACATACAAACATTCATTTTTATATATATAGATAAACACAAGGTAATAAGACCAAATCCAAATAAATAAATAGTGTGTGGATTATAGATTATAAACACAAGGTAATAAGACCAAATCCAAATAAATAAATAGTGTGTGACGTTTTGGTAACAGTGTTGTTACCATCTTCAGATATGTAGTACTTTTGTCTGAAGATGGTAACAACGCTGAAACGTCACACACTATTTATTTATTTGGATATGGTCTTATTACCTTGTCTTTACACTAGCATTAGTTGAAATGTGAAATAAGATGGTGTATGGTAAAGGGGAGAACATTATAAACTGTAGCTTGGTTATCATGAGGTTCCACCAACTAGAGTTCATTATTAATGATAAAGACGCTCATTATATTTAATTGAGTCAATTTTCACATTAATTGGAATTTGGTGGGAAAGTGAAAATTAGTTCCGTTATTAGAGATAAACAAAACTTATATTGCTGAAATATCTCTCTCTCTCTCTTTCTTGATCTCACAAATTAAGATAGGAAAAATATCTTGAAGTAGAGGAGAGCTTCAGATCCTGAACTCTTTATTCAGTACTTTTGTCTGAAGATGATAACAACGCTGTTACCGAAACGTCACACACTATTTATTTATTTGGATTTGGTCTTATTACCTTGTTTTTATAGGAAAAATATGATAAAGCAAAATTTGGATTATTGATTATACAGTTAAACCTGTCTATAGCGCCCCCCTCTTGGGACTCACTAAAATAGGGTGCTATAGACAGGCCATTTTTAATGTAAAATGTTTACATTTTAATGTTTAAAATCAGGCACTATAGAGAGGAAGTCGCTATTTAGAGGGGGCGCTATAGACAGGTTTAACTGTAGCTACAAGATAATAAGACCTATTGAAAAAATTGCTATACTTTTTTTATTTTTGATAAAGCACAATTTGGATTATAGATTATAATACAAGAAAATATGACCTAATCCAAATAATTTAATAGTGTGTGACGTTTCAGTAACAGCATTGTCACCATCATCAGACAAAAGAATAAATGAGAAAAAATATCACAGCAAGTTCTTAAATAGTAAATTGTTTAAACACCTGATAACAGTACTATTTAAGAACTTGCTGTGATATTTTTTCTCATTTATTCTTTTGTCTGATGATGGTGACAATGTTGTTGCTGAAACATCACACACTATTAAATTATTTGGATTAGGTCTTATTTTCTTGTATTTTTAAAATTTTTATTCAATGCAGTACACAAGGTGTGTAGAAAAACACTTTTATTTATATATATTTAAAAAAAAATAAAAGTTGAAAATAGAACCTATGGCTAGGTTTATCACAATTTTTGCATTTGGTCTTCTTCAAATCCTTAAAAGAGTCGGCTTCAGTTCTGGATTGATTCTAATAATAACAAAAAATCTGTTGTTGCTTATTATTGCTTATTCCTCAAGTCATTTAAATGATCTCCATTAGGTTCCATTGTCAGAGCTTTTCTATTATAGTCCTGGGGTTTTCTCAGAGGTCTTTTTTGGAGGATTTGATACAATTCAATAGATGTTCAGGACTGGCTGGTTGGGAATCGTATTTGGGGCATTTCGGGAATGTATAACTACATGTAATAAGATGGTGTTAACATAACGCACGTCAAACTGCTTTTCACATGTGTAAACATGTGGTGCACTTACAGTAAAAGCAGTCACCTACTTCTACCCACCATGATTATCATGATTATCCCTTGGCAGAGCTGACTGCTATAGGGCACGTCCCCAGGTGGCAGATAGGGGAACAACCTTCAGATATGAAGGCCAGCTGTGAAACAAGCAGAATAACTCTGAAGAATAAGCAGTCATGGACCAACAGCAGCATTGTTAGAAAAAGAGGAGTAGACCTCTTTAAAAATTCTGACTTCAACTGACCCGATTGATAGACCTCAGCAAGTGTCCCACTCCAGGGATACAGAGGAGCTGCGTCTGTACTCATGTTAGAGTCGACAGCAAAGGCTTCCATGTTAGGAACAGCCTCAAACTACAGGCAAAGTCATACTTTCACCAAAGTGTGCCTGGATCATGGTGCCATGATCAACGAAAGCTGCACCACTACACCCCATTCCATGAGATCATGGAATTTGTGTAATCTTTACACAAGAGGATAAGAAACAACATGATTATCATGGCCTGTACCAAGTGTACTAGGGATAAGCAAAAAAAAAGTAATAACATCTAACAAATAAAAGCTGCAAAGATCAAAAAAGCTAGCAATTTAAATTTAAAAAAATATATCAAAATCTATAAACCCAATTTACACATTGGTTACTATATACATGCTCAATACAATCAATTAAAAAAAAAAAGTCCTCGGAAAATATCTCTAAATAACAAAGCCCTTATATAAAACAGTATTGCCACATGTAAAAAAAAAAGTCTTCACAATAAAGGTGAAAGAAAAAAAAAATGGTGTGAACTATTGCCAAGATATTGTCTTGGTGATTTGCCCTCCAATTGTTTCAGGTCAACCGTAGAAAACGGCTTACAAACAACCATGGTCATTTTTTCTGCCACTTCTTCTCGGATGACTGATTGTTAAGTCTCATTGGACGACTTGCTAGCCAATGGGAGGATAGATAAAAAAAAATGCTGTACTACCTGTATAGTATCAAATACTTTCAAAATATCAGTGTATTATTTTGTTTAGTTATACTATTTGATGACAGGCTTCTTCTTCTTTCTTATATTCTACTCAATCATATTAAGGTATCAAGCTTGTAAAGCTTGTTGATGGTGTCTGCCGGGGAAGAGTTGAGCTCATCAATGGATGAGTTAATACAGTCAATAATGTGTTTTAGGGTTGCAGGTTAACACTTAGTACATAGTGGGAAAACCTTGCAACCATTCTGTCATTGTCTGTAGATGACCAGACTTAAGTCTGGAAATCAAAGACTGAAGCTGAATGAGGGCAAGAGGCTGTGAGACCTAAACTTCCAATTTTGAGAATGCAACCCAGGTTCAAAGCTCAGCATCAAAGCAAGATTTTTTTGATATATCAATTCATTTTCAATTGTACATATCCAATATATTATTTCACAAGTATGGTTGCAAGGTTTTCCTGCAATGTACTAAGTGTCAACCTGCAACCCCAAAACACATTATTGACTATTGACTCATCCATTGATGAGCTCTACTCTTCCCCGGCAGACACCATCAACAAGCTTTAAAAGCTTGATACCCTGATATGATTGAGTGGAGATAAGAAAGAAGAAGACACGATTTGTTTCCCACTATGTACTAAGTGTCAAACTGCAACCCCAAACTACATCATTGACTGTATTGACTCATCCATTGATGAGCTCTACTCTTCCCCGGCAGACACCATCAACAAGCTTTACAAGCTTGATACCTTAGTGTGATTGAGTGGAGATAAGAAAGAAGAAGACACGATTTGTTTCCCACTATGTACTAAGTGTCAACCTGCAACCTCAAAACACATTATTGACTGTATTGACTCATCCATTGATGAGCTCTACTCTTCCCCGGCAGACACCATCAACAAGCTTGATACCTTAGTGTGATTGAGTGGAGATAAGAAAGAAGAAGACACGATTTGTTTCCCACTATGTACTAAGTGTCAACCTGCAACCCCAAAACATATTATTGACTGTATTGACTCATCCATTAATGAGCTCTACTCTTCCCCGGCAGACACCATCAACAAGCTTTACAAGCTTGATACCTTAGTGTGATTGAGTGGAGATAAGAAAGAAGAAGAGATTTCACAAGTTTAATATTACCAGTAAGTGCATGTAACAGGGATTTGACATTGTATAAATGCAAAGCCAAACTGTTTCTGCCTTTCTAGATTTGTGGCGCACTTATGATATAAATAACTTCTACTCAAAATGATTATCATGGTGTACTCATAAGTATTTAAGATAAGTAAAAATCATTGAAATTTATCCTCTGTAGAAGGACAGAAATGCTCAAAAGCTCAGCAAGATAACAAAACCTTAAAAGACACATTTTGCCTTATGATTTCATGCTTTTTATTATTCATCCTAGGCGATTATATAACCTATAATGATTGAAAGGTTAAGAGAAGAAATTATAGCATCTTTATTTATTATTTGAAAGTCTTCTTCTTTCTTTAAGACTGGGAGCACTACTCAGTGGCAGGCCGACTTAGCTCCAAAATAAATGGCCGCCTCTGACATGAGGAACAGACGCCATGTGCAGCTGCTCCTAACATGGAGTACAAACACTGCTCATCCTGTATCCCTGGATTAGGAGCCCTAACAGGGTACTATCAGCCGGGCCAGCTGAGCCCAGGTTTTTTAGTGAGCTTGTTACTGCTCCCCCTCCTCCTTTTTCATCCGGGCTTGGGACCGGCAAGGTATTATTTGAAGGTAAAATAAATGGGCGAAAGAGCATCAAAAAATGTATCAAAAAGTTCTACAAGCAAATACTTTAACACAATGAATCTTCTTAACAAGCCTAATCTAAAAGCTTGTAGGTAGATCCGCTCAAGCTTAAAGAATATTGGTGGCTCAAGTTTGGGTGAAACATTAAAATTTGTTTAAACATAAAATGTTCATTTTTAGGATCTAATGGTGTTGACTTTACTTATAATTCTTATAATGTAACTGATTCAAAGAATATTAATCAAACATTATATTTATTGACCTCTTCAAGAGAAAGAACAAAATATAAAAGGGAAACTAATATAAAAAAAGGAACTTCTTTTTTTCTCTTGGTTAGTGCCTATTTACCTGTGAGCTTACACATACTCTGTGGTAACAATTAATTAATATATATACAATAAATGGTGACCTAAAAGTGAAATACTCATTTCTACGGACCACTGGTGGCAAGGTGCTGCTGTGAATATTAATATGCCAGGTTTTTTTTTTTTTTTAGGTCGAGCTAGGTTAGGTTCAGATAGGTTAAATATGGTTAGTTTGGGTTAGTTAATTTTAAGTTAGCTTGAGTTATAAATGGATTTTTTTTTTTTTTGCTTACTTAGAATAGGTCTAGTGCAGAATAATACAATATCGCCAATGATCCATTAAAATGAGTATTTCACCCTTAATTTTTTGTCAAAAAAAATAGGATCAATTGAAAATATATAGATGATCTGGTGAAAGATTCACATTGCTCTTTAAAATATAGAAAATATATTGTTTTGTTCTTGTTATTAAAGTTTAAAACACATTTAAAATTTATATATTTTATTCAATGAAGATCAAAATTATATAACCATCACAATTAATTATATTAAAAATAAAGAAAGCATATCCTGACCAGGAGCACATGTGCTTTACAGAAGGCAGAGCGCCATCTGGTGGAACAGAAATCAACTAAACATTGATTTAGCCTGTTCCCTGAAATTAATTATATATCATAACAATATAACATTAAGCCCTCTATTTACAGTTTGTTTGGTCACCAGTCCAATCTTTTTTATTTTCATAGACTAAATTATGAGATTAATTTATAAATGAAATATTATGCAAAACAATTAAACAACTATATACATCAGATATATATTTTAAAATCAATTAAACCACTGCATACATCTAACAGTAGTAGCACTGTGTTGGACACTTCATGACCTTTGTATGAAGCAAAAATGATTGGGTTTGTGTTGATAAAACTACAGTTTGATTGTTTGAGTTCGGAAGTGGGTCACTAAGTGAAATTATTTTTTAAAAGTACAACTGAAATCTAAAATTACTACTTAATTGTTAATCAGTTTATTGTGGCTCATATACATCTCTTTCAGGTTAAAAATATATACTGTAAATTATATAAAATTCAATATTACTAAGTTACAGAACTGTAAAAGTGTGTGTACAATCCTACTCCTTAATAGACTAAATAGGTCTCCAATAAATTAATTGTGTAAGTATATAAACACACTATTTTGAAATGTTTAAATTTCCATATTTATTTTTTTTATGACACTCTGTAAAGAAAATTGCTTCAATTATGTATGTGTTGTGACATATTACTTGACGTTTTCGAAAAAAATAAAATAAACACTTGAAAACTAATAATTTCACTAATTGCTGAAGAAAGGATATATCGCGAAAAATTCTGTGGGGGAAAAAAAAAAGACATTTTAATAATCACAGAGTAGAGTGAGCTCAATAAAGCGGGAAGGTATTGATTTCTTGGCGGCATTGTTAGGCTTAAATAGTACGCTTGGTATTTATTATTGGAGGAAGTGAGGGGGAGGGGAATAATTGTCCCAAGGTCATATCATTGATCTTACTTTATTTGTTTTTGACCACTCCAACCTCTCAGGAATTTTTATCGATGTTTTTATTTCGAAAACTCAGCAATATTTTTCCCTTTTCTGTTCATATCGATCGTTGTGAGAAAGCAATATTTTTATATTACTATTCGATTTTTTCGTTTTTATCTAAGCTAAAAATCATTGAGAAGCATTTTATCAAACGCTCTAATAATTCTTTATAGTAGTCAGAAATGGATAACTAATGTCAAAATGATCAACTTTAGGAAAATCGATTTGTTTTGCAATTATAGATAAGTGTTAGAGGCATGGAAACAATGAATTGGGAATGACATTTTTGCTTCAAAAAATGTTAAGAGTTTCAAAATATATAATATCTATATTACTTAGATACTGTTTAAATAGTTTTTAAAATGTATATTCCATTTAAAAAATATTCAGTATTCATTATGGGTCAACATATATAATGACGGCTTCCCATAATTAAAGACAAAGTTTAAATTACATGTCGATTTTTTTTACGCAACCGAAATGATTTAGGTCTTTAATTATATCAAGGATTCACACCAGGTATTATTTTAGATTTTAAATGTTTGTGGGACTAGAGATGGTTACCATTTGTGCTCTAACTTGTGTTTCTAACTACGATATCTTTACGCACCAGGAGCCTGGATTAAGTCAAGAAGATATGGATAAAAGAATGCTAGGTTTCGTAAAGATGATCTTAAATATCAATTAAGAGACCAAACATGGTGATATATATAGGTGGATCAGTTACCATCGACTGAGATGATCAGATTTTAGGTGCAATGGGTGGGTCCAAGAATGAAAGAGGAAGGATTAATGTGTACTGGGAAGGTCTTATAATGAGAGGGAAGGAATAATGTGATATGAGGGAGGGCCCTAGAATGAAAAAGGTGAAGAATTAATGTGAACTGGGACGATCCAAGAATGAAAGGAGAAGAATTAATGTATAATGGGGGAGGGTCCTAGAATATGAAAGAGGAAGAATCAATGTGAAATATGGAAGGGTCCTAGAAGGAAAAAGGTGAAGAATTAAAGTGAACTGGGAGGATCCGAGAATGAAAGGGGAAGAATTAACGTATAATGGGGGAGGGTCCTAGAATTGAAGGGAAGAATTAGAATGAACTGGGAGGGAGGTCTTAGAATATGAAAGAGGAAGAATCAACGTGAAATGTGTGAATCTCCTAGAATGAAAGGGAAGAATTAGAGTGAATTAGAAGAGGAAGGAATCAACGTGAAATATGGGAGGGTCCCAGAATACAAAAGGTGAAAAATTAAAGTGAACTAAGAGGGGGCTTAGCATTAAAGAGATGGGATTTATATAATAGAAAGAAATGGGGACCTACCTTGACAGGGAAGTGGCAGGTACCCGCCCTCACAGCCGTCTCGTCATCTGCCCACTGGTGAGGTTTGCTGGCCTCGGGGAGTCCTGCCCCAGAGAGGTCCTTCTTCTTGCGGAAGCTGTCGCGCAGACTGCGCCGAAGCCGGTCCATCACTGCAGCACATAGGGATTGGTCACAACACTGGATCAACAGTCCCTACTTCCTCATACTGAGGAATTTTTCTTTATCTCCAGTTTAAACAATCTCAGTTAAGAGGATTCCATTAGGAAACTATAACCATCTTAACCTTTATCTACTTCAGGTAAAACACTCCCAAGAGTAGTATAGCCCTCCTCAATCAGGCTTCATAAAGACGATCGAGCTGTAAGCCATAGTCTGGTGATGAGAAATTACCTTGGTTCAGTTGGACCATTCAGTGAGGATGGAAAAACCGTTGACCTAACAGTAGTTCATCTACCTTTAGAAACCAACTTCAAGGACAAGTGGTGGTCTCTTCCATATTAAGATACTCGAGCTAGAGACTCAATTTCGCGAGCTTAACCAAAACGTTTAGATGGGTGAGAAAAACCTTTTTTTTTAAGAGAGATATTATTAACCCAGGTTAGTGGAGCGCAGAACGCCAACTACCCGTTTTTTTAAAAGTCGGTTTCAGATCTCCAGTTAACTCATTCAACCAAGTGAATTCAGGTATAACTAGAGATAACAGAATATTACAAACTTCTATTCAATAAAATAATACTTTATATCAATATTATAAGATGAAAAGATCAGGCTTTGAGGGATAAATTAAGAAAAAAAGCATCTCCTTATCGTGCAACTGAAAGTTGCTGATGGCTTGCGCTTGCGCCAGCAGCAACTTTCAGTTGCACGATAAGGAGATGCTTTTTTCTTAATTTCTGCACCTTATCCCAGTACAATATCACATTTGTACTATTTTTTCACTTTGAGGGATAAGTTTATTATTATTTTTAAAATTCATAAATCTAGCTTTTTTGGATAGAAAGTTGGATATAAAAAATGTAAAAAAAGAAGCTTATCCCTAGAAAATCCTGATACAAACTCCTCAACAAACATCAATCTAAATCGGACCAACCCTCTCTAATAGAGATTCCTAACGTGTATAAAATAACAGACGTTATGTTTTAAAATTACAAAATATTTTAATGAGTTTATTTTTATTACAAAACGCTAGCTTTCAAGTGATAATCTCTCTTCAACGGGCTTAATAAAACATCGACTATATCCTACCAGAAATATTTACTAAAACATACGTCGCGCAGCGTGTAGTAATATATAGTCGATGTTTTATTAAGCCCGTTGAAGAGCGATTATCACTTGAAAGCTAGCGTTTTGTAATAAAAAGAAACTCATTGTGAGAAAACATTTTGTAATTTTAAAACGTTTTTCACAATTTCATCATGAATAGAGACGTTATGCGATATATAGCTAGCAATAAATATGTATATATATATTTCAATGAAAATGTTAATCTGCAAGACGCAGGTTATCATCATCCCTTTTTGATTTGTTTTTGTCACTTTGGCGTTTTGCAAATAAACAGCAAAAGATGTATCAGACATTATAAAGACAATAAAGATTTTCTAATAATAAGAAGGTAAAAAGATATTGCATTATGTTTATCTGATTTAAAAAATAAAAAAAGTGAAGAGAAAGATGGGGAAGTTTTCTCTTGCCCCAATATGGTCGAGTCAGGAGAAACACCTGGCTATGTCAACAATGTCATTTTTTAATTCCACACAGCTGCTCTGTTGCTATGCATAGTCGCATGACGTCACCTATTCCTATATCCCATCTCTAATCCATTTTAAAACTATTACGATTGTGTTTAGAGAATAAAGTATTATGTAGCTCTTGTAAAGAACTAAATGATAAATCGCAGTTATAACACAATAGTGAACAAGTAATAATGAACTACAATATTTTTCACGTTTATATAAGTTAGTTTACGTTTTACTTATTTACATAATAAAATGCATATGTTTAGATAACACTCGGCAACATTTCTCGATTCGTATGCGATAAATAGCTATTTTCTAATAATATATAAAGATATATTTTGGTCGTTGAGGTACAGTTTGCACCACGCTGATGAGAGCCAACAGCCTGAAACGCGTCCGTGGTTAGCTTTTCTTGATTAATCAAGAATGGGTATTTGGTCAATTCTGGAATAATTAAAAAATCAACGAGAATAGTTGATATTTATTCTGATAGATGGCGCAGCCCATCAGCAACTTTCAGTTGCACGATAAGGAGATGCCTTTTTCTTAATATAAAAAAATACAGTTATTAAGCAAGTTTTGCAACATTGTATATTTCAGAATGCAAAATCTACCAAATAATGCATCACCATATTTGTATAATATTGTCGCAATTAAAGAGGCTGCTAGTGTAATCGTACTGTGATGCTATTGTAAAGATATAGGTTGCCTGGCCGGGATTCATAGTTCTATAAATTAAAGATACTTCAGCCAACTATTTACAGTTTGTTTGGTCACCAGTCCAATATTTTTATTTTCACAGACTAAATTATGAGATTAATTTATAAATGAAATATTATGAAAAACAATTAAACAACTATATACATCAATTCCCCCTTTCTTAGGCTTGGCCCCTCTTATTTATTTTTTATTATTATTTACTGGCCGAAGTATCTTTAATTTGAAATACTGCGATGTTATGGTTAAATATTTCCTAAACTGAAAGAAAGATAGAATAGAAAGATATTTGTGTTCTCTCTATTCAACAACTTTGGAAAGAAAAGTCCTTAATTTACATATTAGCTAATACAATTTATTTTTATTTATTCTCTATTTACAAATATACAATATGCAAATTTCTTGACAATATCAAAACGTAAACTTATTTACATAAGAGGGTGTGGAGGGTCGAAATCATTGTACCAGGTCCGCAAATACATGGAAGCAAGTTCTTAAAAATGAAATACCAATATTTTTTTTCGAAATCTGGCCGGTGTATGTACATAACTAAAGATATGGAACCATGTGATTGTAAAGTCAAATTTCTTTTCACGTGTGGTATACAAATAATACAATTCCTTTGCATATTACCGTGATCAAGATCTGGCACTACAAGTGGTGTACTTACAGTACAAGCTGTCACAATCCGTCACCCAGTACTACACGTATTCTATCTCAAAAGAATCAGTTAAAAAATGTCCACATCCAATGTCAGCTCACCTCCATCGGGCCTCCTCCGTTCGAGATAGCAACAGCCGGGTACTGGGCGCCTCAACGTCAACATGGTCGAGAAGCAGACGCACACATCGTGCCTGTCGTCTGGTGCACCCACTCCTCCCACAGGAGATAGGTGGGCCAAGGACAAGATGGCGTTTGGTGACCTCGTTTGGCGGGTTTGTTTGCCATGGGCCAACGACACACCGAATTCTTCTTTCGACACGCTCTTTCATCTACACTTACCACAATTGGCTTCTGTCACCCTCTCTCATCTTCTTTAATTTAAACCACAATTGGCTCTCTTTGCCGGCTTTTTGATCGAAAGGTCTGGGAGGCCATTTGCTTCTAGGATGTCACTCTCTTTGAATTACTCTTAATTGAACCATGATATTGGTTTCTGTTTTCCATCTGCTCTTCTCTAAACCACGATATTGGCTTGTCTTCCATTTGCTCTTCTTTAAGTCACCATTACCTTCTGTCACCTTTTTTCATTTGTTTTCTATACCACGATTGGCTTCTGTCTTCCATCTGCTCTTCTTTAAACCACGATATTGACTTCTATCTTCTCTTCTTTGAACCACGATATTGGCTTCTGTCTTCTCTTCTTTAAACCACGATATTGGCTTCTGTCTTCTATTCTTTAAACCACGATATTGGCTTCTGTCTTCTCTTCTTTAAACCACGATATTGGCTTCTGTCTTCTCTTCTTTAAACCACGATATTGGCTTCTGTCTTCTCTTCTTTAAACCACGATTGGCTTCTGTCTTCTCTTCTTTGAACCACGATATTGGCTTCTGTCTTCTATTCTTTAAACCACGATATTGGCTTCTGTCTTCTCTTCTTTAAACCACGATATTGGCTTCTGTCTTCTCTTCTTTGAACCACTATATTGGCTTCTGTCTTCTCTTCTTTGAACCATGATATTGGCTTCTGTCTTCTCTTCTTTAAACCACGACATTGGCTTCTGTCTTCTCTTCTTTAAACCACGATATTGGCTTCTGTCTTCTCTTCTTTAAACCACGATATTGGCTTCTGTCTTCCATCTGCTCTTCTTTGAACCACGATATTGGCTTCTGTCTTCTCTTCTTTAAATCACGATGTTGGCTTCTGTCTTCTCTTCTTTAAACCACGATATTGGCTTCTGTCTTCTCTTCTTTGAACCACGATATTGGCTTCTGTCTTCTCTTCTTTAAATCACGATGTTGGCTTCTGTCTTCCATCGTCTCTTTTCTAAACCACGATTGGCTTCCTTCTGTTCTTCTTTGAACCACGATATTGGCTTCTGTCTTCCATTTGCTCTTCTTTAAGTCACCGTTACCTTCTGTCACCCCTTTCCATTCGTTTTCTAAACCACGATTGGCTTCTGTCTTCCATCTGCTCTTCTTTGAACCACGATATTTGCTTCTGTATTCCATCTGCTCTTCTTTGAACCACGATATTTGCTTCTGTATTCCATCTGCTCTTCTTTGAACCACGATATTTGCTTCTGTATTCCATCTGCTCTTTTCTAAACCACGATATTGGCTTCTGTCTTCCATTTGCTCTTCTTTAAGTCACCATTACCTTCTGTCACCCCTTTCCATCCGTTTTCTAAACCACGATATTGGCTTCGTCTTCCATCTGCTCTTCTTTAAATAGCGATTCGCCAACATTCTTCTGGCACGCTCTTACCGTTCACGGCCTTCGCAGTGGCACACAACGCCCGAGTGCCCGGCCGATCGTTTTGAGGAGAAAATACACCGAGACATTTCTCTTTGGAGCTAGAAATTCCGGTAGCCTCTGTTGAAAGTGATACAAGAAGTTGGAGAATCGCAGTGAAATCCTTGGTATCTGCTCTTTAGAGCTAATTCCCTGTATCCAGGGTCAACAGCTACCAAACTTTCTCGAAGATATAAATGTACCATACCGCGTGTTAAAAAAAATCTCAATTGCCATAATTCATTTTGTTATAAAATAACAATAGAATTGCTATAAAATATTTGCATAATATCGCAACATGGGGACTACCAATATGTATATTTTATTAAAGGCTAAAGACTCTAGCAAGTGTGTGTTTTTGAGCGAGGGAAAAAAAAAAAGACTTTTCGACTGAATTTTTTACGCTAAAAAAGCGACCTCTCTAGTCCATGTCTTAATATTAATATAAGATCATTTTGCCGTAAATATAATACTAAATGTAGAATATCATAATTGTAGGTTGGATTTTGATCAATTTAAGATTTTATCAACCTTTTTATAAACGTCTATTGTCCTTTTGACATTGTTATTTTTACTATTTAGTTACACTCCGGAAAGAGGACACCTCTCTCTAAAGAACACTTTGGCTCTGCAATTAGGTGTCCTTTACAGGGAGGTTCTACTGTATATTGTTAATTAATTTCGGAGATTAATATTCTGTTCATCTGTATAGTTCTATAAAAATAGACACTTCGTCCAGTTAGAGTTTTTATTTGTCCAGGGATGGGAAAAGCATGCGGGATAATTTTTAAATGTCATTTTACAATCATAAGCCGCATTATATTGTATTATAAATTACATCATAACGGAAAAATATGTTCAGGGTAGCCTAGTGGACATGGCATCTGCCCGGTAAGCAGAATTTTTATTTACTCAACGTTTCGACAAAAATATTTTATCTTCGCCAAATGCTTTATTTTATTTAGTTCTCCTGACGAAGACAAAAGATTTTTGTCAAAACGTTGAGTAAATAAAAACTCTAACTGGCCGAAATGTCTATTTTTCACAGAATTATGAATACCGGCCAGGCAACCTCTATATTCAGGATAAACACAAGGTAATAAGACCAAATCCAAATAAATAAATAGTGTGTGACGTTTCGGTAACAGCGTTGTTACCATCTTCAGACAAAAGTACTGAATCCATTATAATCTATAATCCAAATTGTACCTTATCTATATTCAGGATGTATAGTTCTAATGAAGGAAGAGTCGTACATACATCGAGAGACGTAGGATGGAGGGGGATAGAGAAATGTCTGGAATGTGGAGAGAGAGAGATGAAAGACATGGTGGATGGTATGCCTAAGAAAGGATGACTGAAGAGAAATCCTAAAAATAGCGGTCCCAGTTTATCATGTAATGTCATGTCGCAGTCTGAAAATCGCAAGAAATCTTTGCCCTGTCTAACAAAACATCTATCTTTTAATACTTCCAAAATTCACATGGCCGTGTCAAAAATAAGATTTGTAAGTTGTGGATGAAAAGAATCAAGAAGTTGCCCATAATTTATAATCTGCGTTACTAACAATTCTGTAAAAATATATATTGTAACAAAGTATTTATTATTTTATTAACAGAGTATTATTTTTTATGTTTATATTTTGCTACTCTGTAAACGTCCCTAATTGTTTATCATTCATAGTTTGTTCTTGCCTTAAATAAATTGCTGTCTCATTCCGAAGTTGGCCTCCCTAATTTTCCACGTGGCAATATATCATGTGTATATAAAATTCTTCTTTTCTTGTTCCATGTATACCTCTACACAATTTCTCTGTCTTGTAATCTCCTAAAATAATCTTATATAAGACCAGTGTGTCTTAATAAAGGTTTTTGTATGTATGTGTGTTATTAAAGGAATGATCTCTCCAAAAAGCTCAACCAAAAACAATTCTCCCCACTTTTTACGTTAATTGTTGGTTTTACGGTGTCCAATTTTATTGCTGCTACACGAGGTCTAGATCTTGGCACTTGCCCAACTTAGATCGTTATATCAACAGACCTGTTTTTATTATTTAAGGAAGTGTTATATTTCCTATTATATCGAATTTTTATTCATTATACTTCATTTGCATAATCCTAAAATTCTCAAAGTTTAGTTACACAAATAGTTAACATTTCTATTCTATTTAAATATGCAAATAAGCAAATTTGCATAATCCTAAAATTCTCAAAGTTTAGTTAAACAAATTGTTAACATTTCTATTCTATTTAAATATGCAAATAAGAAAATTGGCATAATCCCAAAATCCTCGAAGTTTAGTTATGCAAATAGTTAACATTTCTATTCTATTTAAATGTGTAAATAAGCAAATTTGCATAATACAGAAATTCTCAAAGTTTAGTTAAACAAATAGTTAACATTTCTATTCTATTTAAATATGCAACTAAGCAAATTTGCATAATCTAAAATTATCAAAGTTTAGTTAAACAAAGAGCTAAGATTTCTATTTAGCTATGTAAATAAGTCAATATCTATTATATATTTCAATTTATGTTTAGTTAGAAGAATATCGCAGCTATATATAAACAGAAGGAGACTGAACTTCTTTGAAGCTTTAATGTAACTTTTTCAATATGAAAATAATGTTTTAAATAGACGTAAAGAAAAACGTCTATAATTTCAGCCTTAGCGGTCTGAAGAGGCTATAACAATGGAGTTACCTACTCAGATATAATGTTTTTATCTATTCTTGCAGCCCATTGAACAATACAGCCTGAACTGTGTTCCAGTAACCCTACATTAGAAAACAGAGATTCAGATGGCTAGGTGTATTCACACACAACTTAATTAAGACCACCGGTCTTATACAGATTCACCTCAGGAAGAAAGTATAGATAGAGCCCCTATACTCCAGTCAGCACAGACCCCAACAACAGCCCCCAGGTCCGTCACATGTCCAGTGGCCACACCGTACATACGTCAAGGTTAGCGTATCACTGAAAAGACGAATGTGGAACCAGCCGCGTTCTAGGTGTATTCTGTTTATAACAAAGCTATTCCCATTTAAATCTCCTAATGTTATCCCATTAAAAGCGACCATTCTGACTGACTATACAGATTTCGGTTTCTCGAAAGTGGAAAACAACATTTAGACCAAAGTTTCTATATAAAAGTTCTGTGGGATGTTAAATTCAAACATAAGACTATAACGTGCTATCTACACTCATGGACAAAACTTAAGGAAGTTGTAGCATCTATATGGGGGTTATACAGTTAAACCTGTCTATAGCGCCCCCTCTAAATAGTGTCTTCCTCTCTATAGCGCCCGATTTTAAATACGTAGTACAATACGATTTACATTAAAAGTGACCTGTCTTTAGCCCCCTCTCTATAGCATCCTATTTTGGTGAATCCCAAGAGGGGGCGACAGGTTTAACTGTAGTACGATGCGATTTACATTAAAAGTGACCTGTCTATAGCACCCCCTCTCTATAGCATCCTATTTTGATGAATCCCAAGAGGGTGCGCTATAGACAAGTTTAACCGTATATACATTTATAACGCCTTGCTAAATGCTTTAATTTTTATTTTTTCTTCACTAGGACAAAATATTTTTGCCGAAAACGACGAGAAAATAAAAACCTTTTTCTAGCCAAAATGTGTCTCTTATTTTAAAGAACTGTAATATTTTAAATTTGAATGTATATAACAACAACAAAAGCCTTTATTTAGGGCATTCCGCCCCATATAGGATTCGCCGTATTTATACATCAACAAGAGGAGAGGGAAGAGGAAACATTTACAACAAAATAAAGTTTGTCTCACATTCAGTTATCTATTTACAGATAGGTCATCCTCCAGTATCCTTTGCCCTGCATTCATTCTCATGCGCCCAGCTTCTGTGCAGAACTTAAAGTATTTAACAATCAGTAATTCATCATTCAGAGCTGAAGAGAGAAGTTGACATATGCGACGGTATCTAGATTGAACAAAGTTAGGGCTTGGGAAAATTTCAGTACGTTTTTCTGTTAAGAGAGGGCATTGGAAGAAATAGTGAACCAAATTATCATCCATGAGATCCTAACAAAGTAAACAGTTCCGGCCATTTTCTTTCCAATTTGAATGTATATTTGCATATCTCTAAATTCCATCTTTATGAATCGTCCTAAGCAGTTAAAAGCTGCTATTGTAAAGTTCTAAGCAATTCGTTCACTCACCCAAGAAGACCACAATGGACGCCGACATGGCTAAACAAGCTGTGATACCAGATGTAGCACACAGGATTTCCTCCTTCTACCGACGGCTTCAATTCATGTCACGGCGTAGCCAACCTTGTAGATACCAATCTCAGATATTTTCCTGTCGTTGGTTCATTTGTTCTTATACCCACAAATAGTAAAGACTTTTAAAACCACATTATTGACAGGGCCCTTCCCATTATTTTACCATTGCAATAAGGGCAGTAGAAAGTAATTACACCTATCCCCCCGATTTACACGGTAGATACGTTCCTTAGAAAAACGTGTAAATCGGGGGATAGGTGTACACAGAAATAAAAATAAAATGCATTGACAGGTTAAAATATGTAGTCAGCACATAAGCTCGGGATTCCTCGTGAGATGTGTACACAGCGCATGTGTTCAATCACAGTAGCATTTAGTATAGTGCGATAAAAAAAAAAAACTTATTTGGAAAACCGTGTAAAAGCGAAAACGTGTAAAACAAGTACCGTATAAATCGGGGGATAGGTGTATTTTTAAAAGAAACATAGGCGTCAAAAATAGTTGAAATTTCTATTAAAAGATGGCGCGCTAATGCAACATATCATTGACTGTATTGACTCATCCATTTATGAGCTCTACCCATTCCCAGCAGACACTATCAACAAGCTCTACAAGAGCTTGATACCTTGATATAATTGTTGAGTGGAGATAAGAAAGAAGACTTTTAAAAATAAAATTCTAAAACTACCAAGTAATAAGACGAAATATCAATCATAAATAATCATACACAGTCATCAGACAGTAGTACTGAATGATTGTATATATATAAATGATGAAATACTGAACATTCAGTACTTTTGTCTAATGATGATAACAACGTTGCTACCGAAATGTCAAACACTATTTATTTATTTGGTCTTATTACCTTGTAGTTCTAATCTATAATCCAAATTCATTATGTTTGCATCGTGCGCTGAGCACATAAGCGTTTACATTTTAAAAGTATGAGAGAAGAGGAGGAAGAAATGTATGAGATGGCTGAAGAGGAAAAAGAGGAGGGAAAATTCCAAGTAGATTTTTATTGGCCTCGCTGTGAAGCATACATGTACATGCAGGATCTTCAAGACCCTAAAAGATGCTGATTTCTCTACTTCTTGCTTATCAACCGTAGACGGGGTCTATTCATGTTCCCTTAACGCAAAACAAGAAATTTCTCCAAGTGGACAAATTTCATTTGTAAAGCTGACCAGGTTGATTTACATTCCTAATTCTTTTAAGAAGGTCAATAAATTTGGTAACAGCCACAAAAAAATCCAAATTGTGTCTTACCATTAAATGCTAAAAGTTTTAAAATATTTTTAATGATTTTGGGAGAGAGCGAGATTGCTTTTGGAACCATATGGGTAAAATGACAAGCTGGACCAAAAGTTATAACAACAAAAACTATAACAAGACTT
>CP092874.1:13083144-13135124 GCA_030710605.1 Cordylochernes scorpioides
GATTCCATTAGGAAACTAACCATCTAAACCTTTATCTACCTCAGGTAAAACACTCCCAAGAATGGCATAGCCTCTGCAATCAGGCTTCATCAAGACGATTGAGCTGTAAGTCATAGTCTGGTGATAAGACATTACCTTGGTTCAGTTGGTCCATTCAGTGAGGATGGAAAAACAATGTGATGGTTTTTCCTTTGCCTTCCGCATCCATATACCGTTGACCTAAGAGTAGGTTCATCTACCTTTAGAAACCAACTTCAAGGACAAGTGAGTGGCCTCTTCCATATTAAGATACTCGAGCTAGAGACTCAATCTCGCGAGCTTAACCAAAACGTTTAGATGGGTGAGAAAAAAAAAACGTTTTTTTTTTTTTTAAGAGAGATATTATTAACCCAGGTTAGTGGAGCGCAAAACGCCAACTACCCGTTTTTTTTTTAAAGTCGGTTTCAGATCTTCAGTTTACTCATTCAACCAAGTGAATTCAGGTATAACTAGAGATAACAGAATATTACAAACTTCTATTCAATAAAATAATACTTTATATCAATATTAAGATGAAAAGATCAGGCTTTGAGGGATAAATTAAGAAAAAAACATCTCCTTATCGTGCAACTGAAAGTTGCTGATGGCTTGCGCTTGCGCCAGCAGCAACTTTCAGTTGCACGATAAGATGCTTTTTTCTTAATTTCTGCACCTTATCCCAGTACAATATCACATTTGTACTATTTTTTCACTTTGAGGGATAAGTTTATTATTATTTTTAAAATTCATAAATCTAGCTTTTTTGGACAGAAAGTTTGATATAAAAAATGTAAAAAAGAAGCTTATCCCTGGAAAATCCTGATACAAACTCCTCATCCTCAACAAACATTGATCTAAATCAAACCAACCCTTTCTAATAGATTCCTAACTTGTATGACAGACGTTATGTTTTAAAATTACAAAATATTTTAATGTGTTTCTTTTTATTACAAAACGCTAGCTTTCAAGTGATAATCGCTCTTCAACGGGTTTAATAAAACATCGACTATATCCTACCAGAAATATTTACAAAAAACATACGTGCACAGCGTGTAGTAAGATATAGTAGATGTTTTATTAAGCCGTTGAAGAGTGATTATCGCTTGAAAGCTAGCGTTTTGTAATAAAAAGAAAATCATTGTGAGAAATATATTTTGTAATTTTAAAAGGGTTTTCCCAATTTCATCATGAATAGAGACGTTATGTGATATATAGCTAGCAATAAATATGTATATATATGTTTCTATGAAAATGTTAATCTGCAAGACGCAGGTTATCATCATCCCTTTTTGATTTGTTTTTGTCACTTTGGCGCTTTGCAAATAAATAACAAAAGATGTATCAGACATTATGACGACAATAAAGATTTTCTGATAATAAGAAGGTACAAAGATATTGCATTATGTTTATCTGATTTAAAAAATAAAAAAAGTGAAGAGAAAGAGGGGGAAGTTTTCCCCTGCACAAATATGGTCGAGTCAGGAGAAACACCTGGCTATGTCAACAATGTCATTTTTTAATTCCACACAGCTGCTCTGTTGCTATGCATAGTCGCATGACGTCACCTATTCCTATATCCCATCTCTAAGCCATTTTAAAACTATTACGATTGTGATTAGAGAATAAAGTATTATGTAGCTCTTGTAAAGAACTAAATGATAAATCGCAGTAATAACACAATAGTGAACAAGTAATAATAAACTACAATATTTTTCACATTTATATAAGTTAGTTTACGTTTTACTTATTTACATAATAAAATGCATATGTTTAGATAACACTCGGCAACATTTCTCGATTCGTGAGAGATAAATAGCTATTTTCTAATAATATAAAAAAGATATATTTTGGTCGTTGAGGTACAGTTTGCACCACGCTGATGAGAGCCAACAGCCTGAAACGCGTCCGTGGTTAGCTTTTCTTGATTAATCAAGAATGGGTATTTGACCAATTCTGGAACAATTAAAAAATCAAAGAGAATAGTTGATATTTATTCTGATAGATGGCGCAAGCCATCAGCAACTTTCAGTTGCACGATAAGGAGATGCCTTTTTCTTAATATAAAAAAATACAGTTATTAAGCAATTTTTGCAACATTGTATATTTCAGAACGTAAAATCTACCAAATAATGCATCACCATATTTGCATAATATTGTCGCAATTAAAGAGGCTGCTAGTGTAATCGTACTGTGATATTATTGTAAAGATAGAGGCTGCCTGGCCGGAATTCATAGTTCTTTAAATTAAAAATACTTCGGCCATCTATTTACAGTTTGTTTGGTCACCAGTCCAATATTTTTATTTTCACAGACTAAATTATGAGATTAATTTATAAATGAAATATTATGCAAAACAATCAAACAACTATATACATCAATTCTCCTTTCTTAGGCTTGGCCCCTCTTATTTATTTTTTATTATTATTTACTGGCCGAAGTATCTTTAATTTGAAAAACTGCGATGTTATGGTTAAATATTTCCTAAACTGTGTGAAAGAAAGATAGAATAGAAAGATATTTGTGTTCTCTCTATTCAACAACCTTGGAAAGAAAAGTCCTTAATTTACATATTAGCTAATACAATTTATTTTTATTTATTCTTTATTTACAAATATACAATATGCAAATTTAGCAACAATATCAAAACGTAAACTTATTTACATAAGAGGGTGTGGAGGGTCGAAATCATTGTACAGGGTCCGCAAATACATGGAAGCAAGTTCTTAAAAATGAAATACCAATATTTTTTCGAAATCTGGCCGGTGTGTGTACATAACTAAAAATATGGTACCATGTGATTGCAAAGTCAAACTTCTTTTCACGTGTGGTATACAAATAATACAATTCCTTTGCATATTACCGTGATCAAGATCTGGCACTACAAGTGGTGTAGTTACAGTACAAGCTGTCACAATCCGTCACCCAGTACTACACGTATTCTACCACGAAAGAATCAGTTTAAAAATGTCCACATCCAATGTCAGCTCACCTCCATCGGGCCTCCTCCTTTCGAGATAGCAACAGCCGGGTACTGGGCGCCTCAACGTCAACATGGTCGAGAAGCAGACGCACACATCGTGCCTGTCGTCTGGTGCACCCACTCCTCCCACAGGAGATAGGTGGGCCAAGGACAAGATGGCGTTTGGTGACCTCGTTTGGCGGGTTTGTTTGCCATGGGCCAACGACACACCGAATTCTTCTTTCGACACGCTCTTTCATCTACACTTACCACAATTGGCTTCTGTCACCCTCTCTCATCTTCTTTAATTTAAACCACAATTGGCTCTCTTTGCCGGCTTTGTGACCGAAAGGTCTGGGACGCCATTTGCTTCTAGGATATCAATCTATTTGATTTATTCTTCTTTAAACCACGATTGGCTTCTGTCTTCTTTTCTTTAAACCACAATATTGGTTTCTGTTTTCCATCTGCTGTTTTCTATACCATTGTTGGCTTCTGTCTTCTTTTCTTTAAACCACGATATTGGTTTCTGTTTTCCATCTGCTCTTCTTTGAAAAACGATATTGGCTTCTGTCTTCTATCTGCTCTTCTCTAAACCACGATATTGGCTTCTGTCTTCCATCTGCCCTTCTTTGAACCACGATATTGGCTTCTGTCTTCCATCTGCTCTTCTTTAAACCACGATATTGGCTTCTGTCTTCTATCTGCTCTTCTCTGACCCACGATATTGGCTTCTGTTTTCTATCTGCTCTTCTTTGAACCACGATATTGGCTTCTGTCTTCCATCTGCCCTTCTTTAAACCACGATATTGGCTTCTGTCTTCCATCTGCTCTTCTCTAAACAGCCATTGGTTTCTGTCTTCTATCTGCTCCTCTCTAAACAGCGATTCGCCAACATACTTCTGGCACGCTCTTACAGGTTCATGGCCTTCGCAGCGGCACACAACGCCTGATTGCCCGGCCGATCGTGTTGAGGTGAAAATACGCCGAGAAATTGCTCTTTGGAGCTAGAAATTCCGGTAGTCTCTGTTGAAAGTGAGAAAGAAGTTGGAGAATCGCAGTGAAATCCTTGGTACCTGCTCTTTAGAGCTAATTCCCTGTATCCAGGGTCAACAGCTACCAAACTTTCTCTAAGATATAAATGTACCATACTGAGTGTTAAAAAAAATCTCAATTGCCATAATTCATTTTGTTTTAAAATAACAATAGAATTGCTATAAAATATTTGCATAATATCGCAACATGGGGACTACCAATATGTATATTTTATTAAAGGCTAAAGACTCTAGCAAGTTTTTGAGCGAGGGAAAAAAAAACGACTTTTCGACTGAATTTTTTACGCTAAAAAAAGCTACCTCTCTAGTACATGTCTTAATATTAATCAAATCATTTTGCCGTAAATATAATATTAAATGTAGAATATCATAATTGTAGGTTGGATTTTGATTAAGATTTTATCAACCTTTTTATAAACGTCTATTGTCCTTTTGACATTGTTATTTTTACTATTTAGTTACTCCGGTAAGAGGACACCTCTCCCTAAAGGACACTTTGGCTCTGTAACTAGGTGTTGTCCTTTACAGGGAGGTTCTACTGTATATTGTTAATTAAATTTCGGAGATTAATATTTTGTTCATCTGTATAGTTTTATAAAAAATAGACATTTCGGCCGGTTAGAGTTTTTATTTGTCCAGGGATGGGAAACACATGCGGGATAATTTTTAAATGTCATTTTACAATCATAAGCCGCATTATATTGTATTATAAATTACCTCATAACGGAAAAATATGTCCAGGGTAGCCTAGTTTTAACGCCTTGCCAAATGCTTTATTTATTTCTCCTGACGAAGACAAAATATTTTTGTCGAAACGTTGAGTAAATAAAAACTCTAACTGGCCGAAGTGTCTATTTTTCACAGAATAATGAATACCGGCCAGGCAATCTCTATATTCAGGATAATCACAAGGTAATAAGACCAAATCCAAATAAATAAATAGTGTGTGACGTTTCGGTAACAGCGTTGTTATTATCTTCAGACAAAAGTACTGAATCCATTATAATCTATAATCCAAATTGTGCCTTATCTATATTCAGGATGTATAGTTCTAATGAAGGAAGAGTCGTACATACAACGAGAGACGTAGGATGGGGAGAGGGGGATAGAGAAATGTCTGGAATGTAGAGAGAAAGATGAAAGACATGGTGGATGGTATGCCTAAGAAAGGATGACTGAAGAGAAATCCTAAAAATAGCGGTCCCAGTTTATCATGTAATCTCAGCATCATGTCCCAGGCTGAACATCTCAAGAAATCTCTGTCCTGTATAACAAAACATTTATCTTTAATTATCGTAAAGATAGAGGCTGCCTGGCCGGCATTCATAGTTCTTGAAAAAAGATACTTCGGCCAGTATAAATCTATCTTTAAATACTTCCTATTTTACATGACCGTGTCAAAAATAAGATTTGTAAATTGTGGATGAAAAGAATCAAGAAGCTGTCCATAATTTATAATCTGTGTTACTAACAATTCTGTATATATCATTTGTATATAAACTTCTTCTTTTCTTGTTCCATGTATACCTCTACCTGTCTTGTAATCTCCTAGAAGAATCTTATATAAGACCCATACTACCAATTATTGTTCTCTTTAAGAAAAGTACTTGTTCTCGATAACTTGTATATAAGTTTATACCAAGCTCTTTCTTTCTTCTTTCCCTCTATTTGATACATTGTAAATAACATTGCGCTTGTTACGATTACTGTTGGTTTCCAATGAAGAGCCTCAGATTTTCACAATGAGTATTGTTGTCACGTTAGTCACCTTGGACCAGAATTTGGTCAAATATTCCAAGGAGGTACCATTTCTATATA
Source organism: Cordylochernes scorpioides (assembly GCA_030710605.1). Lineage (NCBI taxonomy): Eukaryota > Metazoa > Arthropoda > Arachnida > Pseudoscorpiones > Chernetidae > Cordylochernes > Cordylochernes scorpioides. The sequence continues at coordinate 13,088,995 of CP092874.1, forward strand.
TACTCGAAGAATCTGTATAAGACTTAAAAGGTATTTATAAATATTTTTGTTGTTGTTATTGTGTTGTCAGTCTGAGCCTAATACTCTGCACAGTTATATAAGACCAGTGTGTCTGAATAAAAGTTTGTATGTATGTATGTTATTAAAGGAATGATCTCTCCAAAAAGCTCAACCAAAAACAATTCTCCCCACTTTTTACGTTAATTGTTGGTTTTACGGTGTCCAATTTTATTGCTGCTACACGAGGTCTAGATCTTGGCACTTTCCCAACTTAGATCGTTATATCAACAGACCTGTTTTTATTATTTAAGGAAGTGTTATATTTCCTATTATATCGAATTTTTATTCATTATACTTCATTTGCATAATCCTAAAATTCTCAAAGTTTAGTTACACAAATAGTTAACATTTCTATTCTATTCAAATATGCAAATAAGCAAATTTGCATAATCCTAAAATTCTCAAAGTTTAGTTAAACAAATTGTTAACATTTCTATTCTATTTAAATATGCAAATAAGAAAATTGGCATAATCCCAAAATCCTCGAAGTTTAGTTATGCAAATAGTTAACATTTCTATTCTATTTAAATGTGTAAATAAGCAAATTTGCATAATACAGAAATTCTCAAAGTTTAGTTAAACAAAGAGCTAACATTTCTATTCTATTTAGCTATGTAAATAAGTCAATATCTATTATATATTTTAATTTTTGTTTAGTTAAGAGAATATCGCAGCTATATATAAACAGAAGGAGACTAAACCTCTTTGAAGCTTTAATGTAACTTTTTAAATAAGAAAATGTTTTAAATAGGCGTAAAGAAGAACTTCTCTAATTTCAGCCTTAGCGGTCTGAAGAGGCTATAACAATGGTGTTACCTACCCAGATATAATGTTTTATCTATTCTTTCGGCCCATTGAGAAATCCTGGATTGTGTTCCAGTAACCCTACATTAGAAAACAGAGATTCAGATGGCTAGGTGTATTCACACACAACTTAATTAATACCACCGGTCTTATACAGATTCACCTCAGGAAGAAAGCATAGATAGAGCCCCTATACTCCAGTCAGCACAGACCCCAACAACAACCCCCAGGTCCGTCACATGTCCAGTGGCCACACCGTACATACGTCAAGGTTAGCGTATCACTGAAAAGACGAGTGTGGGATCAGCAGCATTCTAGGTGTATTCACACACAACTTAATTAAGACCACCGGTCTTATACAGATTCACCACAGGAAGGAAACATAGATAGAGCTCCTATACTCCAGTCAGCACAGTACCCAACAACAGCCTCCAGGTTCGACACATGTCCAGTGGCCACAGATTCCACCGTGAATACGTCAAGGTTAGCGTATCACTGAAAAGACGAGTGTGGAATCAGCCGCGTTCTAGGTGTATTCTGTCGATAACGTAGCTATTCCCTTTTAAATCTCCTAATGTTATCCCATTAAAAGCGACCAATTTGACTGACTATACAGATTTCGGTTTCTCGAAAGTGGAAAACAACATTTAGACCAAAGTTTCTATATAAAAGTTCTGTGGGATGTTAAATTCAAACATAAGACAATAACGTGCCATCTACACTCATGGACAAAACTTAAGGAAGTTGTAGCATCTATATGGGGGTTATACAGTTAAACCTGTCTATAGCGCCCCCTCTAAATAGTGTCTTCCTCTCTATAGCGCCCGATTTTAAATACGTAGTACAATACGATTTACATTAAAAGTGACCTGTCTTTAGCCCCCTTCTCTATAGCACTCTATTTTGGTGAGTCCCAAGAGGGTGCGCTATAGACAAGTTTATCTGTATATACATTTATAACGCCTTGCTAAATGCTTTAATTTCTATTTTTTCTTCACTAGGACAAAATATTTTTGCCGAAACTACGAGAAAATAAAAACCTTTTTCTAGCCGAGATGTGTCTCTTATTTTAAAGAACTGTAATATATTTAATTTGAATGTATATAACAACAACAAAAGCCTTTATTTAGGGCATTCCACCCCATATAGGATTCGCCGTATTTACACATCAACAAGAGGAGAGGGAAGAGGAAACATTTACAACAAAATAAAGTTTGTCTCACATTCAGTTATCTATTTACAGATAGGTCATCCTCCAGTATCCTTTGCCCTGCATTCTTTCTCATGCGCCCAGCTTCTGTGCAGAACTTAAAGTATCTAACAATCAGTAATTCATCATCCAGAGCTGAAGAGAGAAGTTGACATATGCGACGGTATCTAGATTGAACAAAGTTAGGGCTTGGGAAAATTTCAGTACGTTTTTCTGTTAAGAGAGGGCATTGGAAGAAATAGTGAACCAAATTATCATCCATGAGATCCTTACAAAGTAAACAGTTCCGGCCATTTTCTTTCCAATTTGAATGTATATTTGCATATCTCTAAATTCCATCTTTATGAATCGTCCTAAGCAGTTAAAAGCCGCTATTGTAAAGTTCTAAGCAATTCGTTCACTCACCCAAGAAGACCACAATGGACGCCGACATGGCTAAACAAGCTGTGATACCAGATGTAGCACACAGGATTTCCTCCTTCTACCGACGGCTTCAATTCATGTCACGGCGTAGCCAACCTTGTAGATACCAATCTCAGATATTTTTCTGACGTTGGTTCATTTGTTCTTATACCCACAAATAGGAAAGACTTTTAAAACCACATTATTGACAGGGCCCTTCCCATTATTTTACCATTGCAATGAGGGCAGTAGAAAGTAAATACACCTATCCCCCGATTTACACGGTAGATACGTTCCTTAGAAAAACGTGTAAATCGGGGGATAGGTGTACACAGAAATAAAAATAAAATGCATTGACAGGTTAAAATATGTAGTCAGTACATAAGCTCGGGATTCCTTGTGAGATGTGTACACAGCGCATGTGTTCAATCACAGTAGCATTTAGTATAGTGCGATAAAAAAAAAACTTATTTGGAAAACCGTGTAAAAGCGAAAACGTGTAAAACAAGTACCGTGTAAATCGGGGGATAGGTGTATTTTTAAAAGAAACATAGGCGTCAAAAATAGTTGAAATTTCTATTAAAAGATGGCGCGCTAATGCAACATATCATTGACAGTATTGATTCATCCATTTATGAGCTCTACTCATTCCCAGCAGACACCATCAACAAACTTTACAAGCTTGATACCCTGATATGATTGATGAGTGAAGATAAGAAAGAAGACTTTTAAAAATAAAATTCTAAAACTACCAAGTAATAAGACGAAATATCAATAATAAATAATCATACACAATCATCAGACTGCAGTACTGAATGATTGTATATATATAAATGATGAAATACTGAACATTCAGTACTTTTATCTAATGATGATAACAACGTTGTTACCGAAATGTCAAACACTATTTATTTATTTGGTCTTATTACCTTGTAGTTCTAATCTATAATCCAAATTCAGTATGTTTGCATCGTGCGCTGAGCACATAAGTTTTTACATTTTAAAAGTATGAGAGAGAGGAGGAAGAAATGTATGAGAAGGCTGAAGAGGAAAAGGTGGAGGGAAAATTCCAAGTAGATTTTTATTGGCCTCGCTGTGAAGCATACATGTACCTGCAGAATCTTCAAGAACCTAAAAGATCCTGATTTCTCTACTTCTTGCTTATCAAACGTAGACGGGGCTATTCAAGTTCCTTTAATGAAAAACAAGAAATTTCTCCAAGTGGACAAATTTCATTTGTAAAGCTGACCAGGTTGATTCACATTCCTAATTCTTTTAAGAAGGTCAATAAATTTTGGTGATAGCCATAAAAAAAAACTAAATCCAAATTGTGTCTTACCATAAACTGATAAAATTTTAAAATATTTTGAATGATTTTGGGAGAGCGAGATTGCTTTTGGAACCATATGGGTAAAAGGACAAGCTGAACCAAAAGATATAACAACAAAAACCATAACAAGACTTAGAACAAAAACTATAAAGAAATGACAATACATCCAGATGGCACAAGAACAAATAGAACATGCAACAACTGTCCTGGTGTGGAACTAACACCTACTCATATTCTCATGCCCAGCAATGGCCGCAGCCTTGCAGAAAATTGACATGAACCCAGAGCAGCAGCTTTACACACCCAAGATAGTGGACATTGCTGTGATAGAGATGTATGGAGACATCTGAGGCTCTTCATTGGACTCGACAACAACAACAGAAAATTGACATGGACCCAGAACAGCAGCTTTACACACCCAAGATAGAGAACGACTACTGTGATAGAGATGTATGGAGACATCTGAGGCTCTTCATTGGACAACAACAACAACAGAAAATTGACACAGACTCAGAACAGCAGCTTAACACACTCAAGATAGAGAACATTGCTGTGATAGAGATGTATGGAGACATCTGAGGCTCTTCATTGGACCTGACAACAACAACAGAAAATTGACATGGGCCCAGAACAGCAGCTTTACACACCCAAGATAGAGAACGACTACTGTGATAGAGATGTATGGAGACATCTGAGGCTCTTCATTGGACAACAACAACAACAGAAAATTGACATGGACCCAGAACAGCAGCTTTACACACCCAAGATAGAGAACATTACTGTGATAGAGATGTATGGAGACATCTGAGGCTCTTCATTGAACACAACAACAGAAAATTGACATAGACCCAGAACAGCAGCTTTACACACCCAAGATAGAGAACGACTGCTGTGATAGAGATGTATGGAGACATCTGAGGCTCTTCATTGGACACAACAACAACAACAGAAAATTGACATCGACCCAGAACAGCAGCTTTACACACCCAAGATAGAGAACATTGCTGTGATAGAGATGTATGGAGATATCTGAGGCTCTTCATCGAACACAACAACAACAACAAGCTGGACCGCACGTAGGATATTGGGTCAGTGGGTTTAAATCGTTCTTTACGGCAATCACAGGTTTCCCAACTCCACGTTTTATCAGCACCGTTTCCTATCTAATTTCTCTACTGACGTTCTATCCCCAACCTGGGATAGTTTGTAGTTCAGCCTATTGCACGCGATTAAATCTTATCATGCCGTATCTCTAGATTTGCATAAACAAACACTACTTGACATAATTCCGTAGCCGTCACATAACTGGCTCCGACACCTTGTCAGTGACAGAAGTAAAACTGATCTCTACGTGCTGTGAGCACTTACAGTACAAAAAGTCCATCGCGATTATCATGGCCGACACTCTGGGCAAACCTGAGCTTAACTGATAGTACCCTGTAAGGGCTCCAGGAATACAGGATGTACTCCATGTTAGGAGCAGCTGTACATGGCGTCTGTTCATGTCAGAGGTGGCCATTTCATATTTGGAGCTAAGTCAGTGACCTGCTACTGAGTAGTGTTCCCAGTCTTAATTCATCCAATCATTATGGAAATCAAATCTCCTTTGGTAAGCTATACTCATCCTCAGCAGACCCCATCTAAAGCTCTACAGACTTGATACCCTTATATGATTTGGTGGAGATAATAAATAAGAAGAAAATAGATTTTTACCATTTTTATTTTTAAATCATTAGCCATTGACTGTGATTGTCAATAAAGGTTTTTAAAATGTCAAATTGCCCATACCAGTATTTCCCAAGGAGTATATTCCATGTGTATCGTCAAAACATTCCATTGAACAAGAGAAAACATGAAATTTGTTCCGGAATAAAGAAATGTGAAGAAAACAACAGGATCACATAAGGATCAAGTTGTTTGGAAATAATGTTTTTGTTATCTTTAAATACACTAGTGGAAAATGGTTAGCTCCAGAAGGTGAAATACCCTGATACAATATGAATACATTGGCTATTAGATTGACCAGATGATTTGTTAAATGAGAAAAGAATTTACAAAGTTGTTCCAAAAGTTAGTAAACACTTGTCAAAAATTTGAAATACCAATATTATTCGCCGTTATGTATAATGTCTTTGTGTGAGCAATAGTCACCCAGAAATTATTGGAAAAGGTAAAAATAAAAATCAGGTAAAAGTTTATTTTAATTTTAATTTGCAAGTATTCGAGTAAATATACTGTTCTTCAACGGGCTAATACTCTATGTACAATCTCTAAATAATATATATACAGAATAATTGAAAACTTTTGTTATTGGCATGTGTTCTCGCATTACTTTAGCTGGTAACAGTCTGATGCACGCCCACACATGCCAATAACAAAAGTTTTCAATTATTTTGTATAAATATTATTTAGAGATTGTACATAGAATATCAGCCCGTTGAAGAACAATATATTTTATCGAAAACTTGCAAATTTAAATTAAAAGAAACTTTTTACCTGATATTTATTTTTACTTTTTCAAATAATGTCTTTGTATTATATATAAAGTAATTTTATTATATATTTCTCTCGCCGTAATAATACTATTCGCCAAGTAATAAAAAAAGTTTTAAGAAAAACACAAACTTTTGGGAAAACTTTATAAATTTAACTATTTTTAAGTTCGACACAGTTGGCCAGATGGAAATCTGGTCACCTGCGCCCTCTAGTCTATAAAGAGGAAGCCAAAAGCTTCCCCATGTGTACTAGGTACAAAACCGAAGAGGCCACTCCCCAATATATACTAAATTGTATTGGAAATGACAAAAGATCCCTGTACAGAGAACCAAGAAGAGTTATTGAGCTTCTTTATGAGCACGACCTCCAAGATCCTGTCTAATTTAAACTAAAAGGATAAGTAAAAAAAAAAACTATTTTTAAAAATGGTTTGTACACACACAAAAAGTTGATTTGATCCAAATTCTGTTTTTTTTTTTCGTCAACTCTTTCCACAAGCGTAAAACTATACCACACACACACATACACACAAGCCTTTATTAAAAAATTCCGTCTTATACAGACTCCTGTTACAAATGGATCTAAAATGAAATGAGAAACAGGGGAAGAAACTGAATCCTCGCTTAGAAAAGAGAAAAATAAGAAAAGGAAAGAATATTGCCACATGGAAAATTAGGGAAGACAAAAACTTCAGGAGGAAGCAACGATTTATTTCAGGCAAGGACAAACTATGAATGGTAAACAAAAGATAAGCAAAAGAGGGAAGTGTACAGAGTATAGCAAAATATAAACATAAAAAAATGATATTCTGCTAAAATAATAAATACTTTATAAAACTATTTTAGAGGCGTAATATTCTTTTTAAAATAAAACAATTTCTACTGTCCTTACTGCGATGGAAAAATTAAAGGGAGGGCCTGGCTCATCAGTGGTGAACCCTCCCAGCGGTTTCGCCAGTTTAATCTATCATACCGCTGTTATATTGCATTTTTGGAACTTCCTTTTATAGGTGACTGTTGTAAGACTCTTGGAATGGGTATTTTAGAAGAACTATGGACATAAGCTTTTTAATTTTTTCATCGCAGTAAGGACAGTAGAAATTGTTTTATTTTAAAAAGAATATTACGCCTCTAAAATAGTTTTATAATTTGATAACAGATGGCGCTCTAGTACATCGTAATAAATACTTTGTTACAATATCTTATGTACAAAAGTACGTACAACTATACCAGCTTTAACACATTTTTGGTGAATTCGACCGATTCCATAACCCCTCACATAGGAATGTTATGGAATCGATACCGCTCTTGTATTGATTAGGGTCATAGCCCGAACAATGGTATATAGGTTGTTGGATTTTTGTCTGATATTTGTCAAAACTGGTATTGCGGCTAATTCTTTACCAGTAAAGTTTATAACTAAGGTAATGATGCATAGTTCTGATGGATAATTAAAGGGAGAGGTGTCTCTCTAGGTACATATTATGTATAAAAATATTCGCCAAATCTCACGCCACTCAGATACAAAAAATACTTCAAACCAAGAAAATACAACCAATGTAACTTACAAAATTCCCTGCCAGACATGTCAAGCTACATACATTGGAGAAACAGGTAAATCACTTAAAGATCGTATTAATCAACATAAAGCAGCTTTAAAAAATTACAAACCATTATCCCTGCTAGTAGACCACTCCCTAAACAATAGCCATGTACCAGATTTCAAACAGACCACAATTATATACAAAAATATTAGAGAAAAGCATTGTAGACTGTTTTTAGAAAGTTGGGCTTCTGCCGAAGATAAACAGAGTATAAACAGAGAAATTGATTTTCTAGAAATTTATAAAGAATTCATATCTTAATTATTTGTAAATAACTATATATATACTTTTAATTTACTCATTTATTTTGCTTTCAAAATTTTTATTAATTTAGAATTAATAAGTATACACACAATTATTTATAATTACACTGTTGTATATAAATCTCTCTCTCTTTTCTTTGATAAAATAATAATCTATAATATTAAATATAATTGTTAGCTGTATATATACTGATATATAGCTAGCAATAAATATGTATTTATATGTTTCTATGAAAATGTTAATCTGCAAGACGCAGGTTATCATCATCCCTTTTTGATTTGTTTTTGTCACTTTGGCGTTTTGTAAATAAACACAAAAAGATGTATCAGACATTATAAAGACAATAAAGATTTTCTGATAATAAAAGTGTACAAATATGTTGCATATACTGAATGTAATATTTAAATCAAAGATACAATTCTTTCATTGGCCTTGTAGAACGAGAGTGGTGTACGCGTGCGCGCATGTTCTAGTGAACATCCCCGATAAAGAGAGGCGAGTTGCCCCTCGAAATATTGAAACAATAAAATAATTAGAAATCCAATATATGCATCTTTTTAAAATATAATATATATATTCCAATATTATATCCCCATGTGTTATATAGTATAATTACCAAAACGAAAAATTTCGATTGAGTGACAATCGGCGCCATCAGAAGGAAGGTCTCCGAAAAACATGTCGGGTTCCCAGGTGTGTACCCTTTGGCTCAAAACAGATCAGTCCCTCTGGAGACACGATGATTGACAGACCCCCCCTGGACAGACCTGCCTTGACCGATGTCGGCACCACTCTCTCGTCATCTCTGTGGTGACATTCAACATGTCTTTGGTGCAATAAATTCACGCCTGAACCCACTCTGAACATTGAGGCCACAACGACTGCATTTAACCAACCATACTACAGTTATCCTACAGAATCGACTACATCACAACATATATATATATATATATATGTTTATTCTATTCATGATGAAATTGTGAAAAACGTTTTAAAATTTCAGTTGTATATATCCACGCTGCGCTCGTATGTTTTTGTAAATATTTCTTGTAGGATATAGTCGATGTTTTATTAAGCCCGTTGAAGAGCGATTATCACTTGAAAGCTAGCGTTTTGTAATAAAAAGAAACTCATTGTGAGAAAATATTTTTTAATTTTAATATATGTTTCTTTATTTTTAATATCAACACTTGACCCACTTATATTTTTTCAATTGATTTTTTTTTTTCATGTGTTAAGCGTATTTACGCAAATTTGGCCTTAAATAGCCATTTCTTGGTTTATCAAGAAGCTTCTGGGACCAAAATTTATTTTGATCGCAGTGGTACAGCCTACTCCACGCTGACGAGCGCCAACAGCGCGAAACGCGTTCGTGGATGGCTTTTCTTGATTTATTAAGAAAATGGATTGGTCAAATATCAAGGAACAGGTTAAATCAATGTTTAGTTGATTTCTGTTCCACTAGATGGCCTTCTGCCTTCTGTAAGCACATGTGCTCCTGGTCAGGATATGCTTTCTTTATTTTTAATATATATGTGTGTAATATACATATACTTTTGTGTATATTGTGCAAATATGTACTGGAGAATAGATCGATAAAGACAATACTTCACCAATGAGTTTTCCATATTTAAAAAGGCCGACACTGTGTAACAGAAACGTCAAAAGGACAATAAACTTTTATAAAAAAGGGTTGATAGAGTCGACAACTTGTAAATTGACCATAATCCAACCTACAATTATGATATTCTCTATCTACATACTGTGGTAACGAAGACAGAGTTGCATAGTGTGTGAGTCAGAAAAAAAAAAATAAATAAACGAAAGAGAAGAAGCAACGATAGAACTGAACTCTCTTAGAGATAAAGTCACTCACTTCAACCACTTAACTAGACAAGAGTCTCTTCATCACACAACTGGCAACACTGATTTATCTATGAGTACATTATTCACTGATACCTCACTAACGAGGATTTTTTTATTTTTTAATTATCAATTAAAGTAATACAAAAGATTCAATAGAAAATTTAAAAATAAGAAAATACCCTTCTATTGCTAAAACCAATTCGTTAATATATTGTATACTTCTTCAAATAAAAGGCACTTCGGTCAGTAAATATTTTTATTGTCTCGACAAAAATCTTTTATCGCGAACAAAAATTAAAACATTTGGCAAAGCGTTAGAAATTATTCTAAGGCTGCAAGGGTGTTCTCACGCGGTATTTCAAATTTTGTACAACATCTAAAGCACGAGTCAAAAACAAATATTTAACTCACAAAGGACTATGATCTTTTAAATTCAATAAAAAGATTTACAGGCTGAAGTATCTTTAATTTGAAGAACTATGAATGCCGGTCAGGCAGCCTCTATCTATACGAGATTGTATGCTGGTTTATCAAAGATATAGTAAGAAATAGGGACTATTTAAAATTTTTATAAGTACTCCATATTTCCACTCATATCTTTGATAAACTTTTACAATATCAAGTTTGATTCAAAGATCGCTTATTTTCACAAAAGAAGGAAACTTGTCATTGAATTTTTTAAATTAAAATCTTTTTATGAAATCCACTCTATCTTTTATAACTCCGCCTTTGCCGGTCCCAAGCCCGGATGAAAAAGGAGGAGGGGGAGCAGTAACAAGCTCACTAAAAAACCTGGGCTCAGCTGGCCTGGCTGATAGTACCCTATAAGGGCTCCTAATCCAAGGATACAGGATGAGCAGCGTATGTACTCCATGTCAGGAGCGGCGGCACATGGCGTCTGTTCCTCATGTCAGAGGCGGCCATTTCTTTTGGAGCTAAATCGGCCTGCCACTGAGTAGTGCTCCCAGTCTTAATGACAAAGGCAGACGCATTCTACTTCACCCAATCATGAGCTTTGACAAAACTTGATAACCTAATATGATTGAGTGGAGATAAGAAAGAAGAAGAAGATAAGCCAGTAGAAGATCAAATTTGATTCAAAGATCGCTTATTTTCACAAAATAAGGATACTAGTTATTAACTTTTATTGATATTTATAAAACCTTTTAACATTTGAAACTAAAAAAAAAAGTGTAACACACATATACAAAAGTTATTTTTATTATTGAGAAAGTTTCTAACATTATAATTCTAAATTAGGAATTTGCTGCTACGTAACATAATAAAACAAATCTTTTGTATTTATTTTTTATTTTATTTCAACGTGCAAGAATCGTGATATCCCGGCGATTTTTGTTGTCATAAAACGGGAAAAAGATCAGATTTTCAAGAAAAACAAACATAACAACAATAAATATTGCCATTCTGGCCAGCTCAAACAACACCTCTTTAGCCAATTGGCAGAATTCCATGTGGCAATTCTTTAATTGCATCTTCTTACCAAACACAAGCAACATACCGCAGGTTTAAAGTAGAAAAAAAAGACGCTATGAGATAATTAAAGAAAAACTACCCTGCCCAGAAGTCCAACCCTTCCTCTAGGTGGCGGGCGGGAGAAGCAGCACAAGTAAGGGACTGCCCTGTAGTACGGTGTCGTGAGCCGCTACGGTAACCATGAACAGAGAACTCTGAAATGTGGCTAACTAACGGGGCAGTGGCACCCGCATTCCATGGAGAATAGACAAGACACCACCAAAGAAAGACTACCATTTTAAAACTGGATGATCAGAAAATGAACAACATTCAATAGTGAAGTCATTAATGAGCAAATGCTGGGGAGACTATACAGAAATCAACGTCCACGCTAGAAATAAAAGTGTAAAAACTTCCATTTTTTATCACTATAAAGGGAATATGCAAATAGACCTGAAATCCATTTGATTTGCATATTAAGGCATTGAAAATTTAATAGTCCTATCTCTGTATGAAAATTTCACCAAATGTTTACACCAAAATTTTTACAGAAATACTTGCTGGTTGATAATATGCTTGGTATCCACTTCAGTGTTAAGTGAGAAACACTAAGTTGGTTTCTACTCAAGTTTAATTTGAATGTTTGCAGTGATGGCTTCATTAGAGGTTGTGCTAACCTAAAGTTAAATTAACATAGTTAAAACTAAGGATTAAATTGTACAACTGCCAACAATCAGCAACGTAGGGAGATAGGTTTTACCACCAAAGCTTTAGTGACATTTTCAAATCATTTCAAATTTGATTTAAGAAAGGTAGGAGACACTTGTATTCTCCGTTTAAAAACTTACATAAAAAATTGCATTCAACAATTTACTAAATTCATTTCAATATTCAATATTGTATATAAGCCATGTTCCAGATATGGAAAACTCCAGTCCACAAGATGGAAGTAGAGGACTATGACACTGGAAGATTGCTGTCAGGCTGATATGAATGTTCTGGAACATGGGGTTTCAGAACAGCATTCCTATCTCTGTAGTTGTCTACGCTATACAAGTATCACAAGTTTCATTCCAATATAGGTTAAATATTGTAAGATATGCGTAACAAACATGTCTTCTTTACTTGTACAGATAAATGACAAAAAAAAACAACAACTTAAAATCGTTTTAGCGGAAGCTTTCTAGTCTCGTCCTTTCTCATTGAATAACATTTAATAAAGGTGTGTTTCATATTCTCACAATGGTAGACCAACTCCAGTAGAGTTTCAACAGCTTACTGATTGTCATTGGAACGTCTTAAAGGTCCAGTTAGAGATGTCGTCAGGTTTGTCGCCCGTACGGTCATACAACGACGATCTATATTGAAGTCGCGCGGATTGACATTTAAATAAAAATAGCTCCATCTATCGACTAAATATCGAATTAAATATCTATAAATACGTCGCCCTCCTTGAGGCGGAGACAATACAATGGGGTGAAATTAGCAATAAGTTTTATTGGTATTACCTATTAGCTACATTTTCAGAGGAAGACAAAAAAAAAGGACAACACCCTCAATCCCCCAACACCCCTCTGTTGGCTTCCGCCGATCTGCCACGCCGCAGTGGTCATCTACAATTTCATGGCCCCGCTTGTATGTTTGTTGACGGCGTGGTCCGTCATCCCAGCAGGCTGGAAGGAAGTCTCTTGGCTCCCACAAGATGTTTAAATGCTATTAGTTTTGTTGGAAGGTAATAAAAAGATGGGTCTCAACTTCTCTATATAAAAGTTACTCTTTCTCAATCAGGAGATATGCAACAATAATTTCTTTATTATATTAAATGGCAAGCTTTCAAGTATCAGCTCATCATTAGACCAAATGTTTCGCACATGATGAGTTGACGCTTGTAAAATCGCTTGCCATTATTAAACTAATAAATAAATGTATTGTCAATATCCTGATTGATAAATTGTGTTTAAAAACTTTATTCTGGAATCTTGTATCAAAGGCTTCTCTCATTGAACACAAGTTTAAACTATATTAATAGATGTACATATTGAAACTCTAAACTTATTTAACGTGTTGTACAAGTGTAAGATAGGAGTTGTTGTAAGTTTTGTTGAAAGTGGTTGCAACAACTGAATTCTAGAAGGGAGAAAGAAAGGAGATAGAGAGAGAGAAAAAAAAAAGCGAGACTCGAGTTGATAAATGTCAACCTCCAATCAGAATCTATTCTAGGTATGACGTCACGGCGAGGTGATTGGTCAGAAGTGAATCACGGATTGAGACATTTCTTAGAGAGGTTGATTTGTCTTCCTTAGCTGTGATTGGCTATCTATATCCGCATATTTCTTTCAAAATCGATTCTAAAATTAGGACCATTGAATGTTAACGCTATTGGAAGGTCTTTCTCTCTCTCACACATCCGACCTCTACTCGAGAGACATGTATTGCCTGTGGCTCTAGCGACCTGACGTTGGCCCACCGCTACTGGTCCTGCAGCTCCATCAGGCCCCTCATACGGGAGGTCTTCAACATCATACACCCGACCTGCAGGGCTACTGGCTCTTCGGTCAAGGGCTGGATGACAACGCCATCCTCGCGTTTGCCAAGTCATCGATGTCGGCCTCCATCCTGAGGCAATGAAGCTAACCAGTGTAGAGAAGGCTACCATCTATACTCACTGGCGGTTGGGATACCAGCTCACGCCTGCCCATTACCTTATGTTCAACTTCATGGGGGTTGTACCAGGACGAAAGAAAATGTCAACATGAAAGCTGATGGATTCAATCGCCTCTGCTATTTATTCATTGATGCCTGCTAGAAATAAAATAATCTGAAGTCCTTTATTGGACTTGGTTGCTGTATCATGTTGAAGGCCTCCTGTATGAGGAGCCTGATGGAGCTGCAGGACCAGTAGCTGTGGTCAGGTCACTAGAACCACAGGCAATACAGGTCTCTCGAGCAGAGGCCGGATGTGTGATAGAGAGAAAGAGACCTTCCAATTTGACCGATATGCTAGCGTTAACATTCAATGATCCTAATTTTACCTACACTCACGAACTACACTACTTTCCCGAGGTAGGCGCCACCAATGAAGACTTGTATATATACATTATATATATGTATATTTATCAATTATTTATATCTATTTATTCATATATTTATCATTATATAATCATATTTATTCTGTTAGACGAAAAACATGAAAGAAGACGAGTTTCTTTTATTGATGCATAGGTGCAAGCTTTCGGGTAAAAACACTTCAACAGGCAAGCAATGAAGCGCGACTTATAAGAACTATGGTACAAATGGTAGGAATATAAGTCGCGCTTCATTTCTCGCCTGTTGAAGGGTTTTTACCCGAAAGCTTGCACCTATGCATCAATAAAAGAAACTCGTCTCCTTCACCATGTTTTTCGTCTAATTCAATTCAGGAAGAATTCTTTATCTATATTTATTCTGTATTTTACCCTATATAATCTTATATGGACTTTGAAATAAAGTAGTTTCAATCTCAATCTCACTAGTGGGTATACAATTATATAAGAATCAGATGGAGACCTAATAAAATCAAATTTTTCTTTAGAGAAAAAAAAAAGCGTCCAATTCGGGATTCGAACCCGGCTCCTGGATATCAAGAATCGACAGTTTACACCATTCATCCACTAACACCCAGTAGTGGTAATGTAGTGGTATAAAGGAGTTCTTTTGATAATAATTTCTAACGCTTTGCTAAATGTGTTTTGATTTTTGTTCGCTCCTGACGACAACAAAAGATTTTTATCGAAACGTCGAGACAATAAAAAAAAAAATTACTTGCCGAAGTATTTTTAATTTGTCCATTCATATTTCCAAAAAAATGTTTTTTTCTTTTTTTTCTTCTTCCAAATCCATATTCTTATTTTCCATAGGATCATTCAAATAATAATCTGTATATATTTATCATGTATATATAATCTTTCTCCATTTTTACCCCTTTGTATATTTCCCACTTTCATAGGTTTCTCCGTCTTGTAATCCCAAGGAGAATCCTCTGTAAGACCTGTGTGTCTTAATAAAGGTTTTTTTTTGTGTGTGTATCTTTAATTTGAAGGACTATGAATTCCGGCCAGACAGCCTCTAGAAAGGAGTAAACAAACCAAGAGGGGAAGGACGATTGACAAGATCTTCAATAGACATTTGAACAGACATGGGCCGCCACCATTAAAACAGATCGATCAAAGCCACTATATTGATTGCCTATCAATCATCTCACTTTCTTCTTCGGTGGATTTAGTGTCGGAACATTAAGGAAACTTTCTCCGCAAGCAATTACTTCTGGGGCTATTATCAGCCCGAGTTGAGAATACCAGATGGGATAGCCTGCAAGTAGCACCATATCTGTTATCAGAACCACACACACACACACACACCAAAATCTGAGTTTTTACCTTTCTAACTGAAGACAAACATGTATTTAGGACTTTGTTCACTTTCATGACATAAATACCTTATAACACCACAGTACACTAACTTCGTTCAATTTGGAAGAGGCCACCCCAAGACCATAATTTTGGACAAATTTACGGTCGACGTATTGACTTGATGTGCAACAGAACACCAAAAAAAAAAAAAAAGAATCGACAATGGACCTGATGTAGCGGAACACCAAAGAAGAATTACTGTCGACAATAGGCCTTTAGAAAAGCATAGAAGAATGACTGTCTACAACGGGTCTTCAGAAAAAAACAGAAAAATCACTGTCTATAATGGATCTAATGTAGCGAAATACCAAATAATTTACGTCGACAAGGTCTTTCAGAACAGCACAGAAGAATCACTGTGACAATGGACCTAATGTAGCGGAACACCAAAGAAGGACTACTGCCGACAATGGGCCTTCAGAAGAACACAGAATAATCACTGTCTACAATGAACTCGACATAGCAGAACACCAAAGAAGAATCACTGTCGACCATAGGCCTTCAGAACAGCACAGAAGAATCGCTGTCTACAATGGACCTGATGTAGCGAAATACCAAAGAATTTCCGTCGACAAGGGCTTTCAGAACAGCTCAGAAGGATCACCGTCGACAAGGGCTTTCAGAACTGCACAGAAGAACTACTACCGACAATGGTGCTTCAGAACAGCACAGAGTGTCGACAATATAACTTGAGGACAGCACAGAAGTAGATATGTAAAGCGGTGTTATGTAGCACCACCCCACCTACCTCGTACCGACGACATAAAGAAACCGCTATCAGTTCTACAGTGGCGCCATCACCTTACAGATAAGATGGCTTCCCAATTCGGACTGAGATGACCCTGAGTGGAGTCTACAGTGTCCCAGCATCCAGTCAGATAGCCCCAGTACCTACTCCATATTACACGAACGGTGTTATCCAGTCGTATCATCGTTCAACGATGTATAGCATGGCCGTTGACCGTCTCAATCTCCCTCTTCACATCCTACCTTGAGTTGAATATTCAGCACGCTACTAAATTGGCCACCTCTCTCCCTACTGTAAACACAGAACTATATACTCATGAACAAGACTTAAGGAAGTGGAAAGTCTTTATTTTCGCCGGTCGTCTAGTTTTTCTTTTTTTTTCTTCTTTAAAGGAGACAGAGGTTGTTCACACTTGGTTATCTCGTGTGTCTTCAATAAAAGCCACTGTAATATCTTTCAGAGTTATTGTCTGAATCCCGATATACATGCTAAAAGGTACAACTTCCTTAAGTTTTGCCCATGAGTGTATATACACTTGGTTATCTCGTATGTCTTCAATAAAGGTCACTGTAATATCTTTCAGAGTTATTGTCTCTGAATCCCGATATACATACTAAAAGGTACAACTTCCTTAAGTTTTGTCCATGAGTGTATATACACTTGGTTATCTCGTGTGTCTTCAATAAAGGTCACTGTAATATCTTTCAGAGTTATTGTCCCGATATACATGCTAAAAGGTACAACTTCCTTAAGTTTTGTCCATGAGTGTATATACACTTGGTTATCTCGTGTGTCTTCAATAAAGGTCACTGTAATATCTTTCAGAGTTATTGTCCCGATATACATGCTAAAAGGTACAACTTCCTTAAGTGTTGTCCATGAGTGTATATACCCTTGGTTATCTCGTGTGTCTTCAATAAAGGTCACTGTAATGTCTTTCAGAGATAGTCTAAATCCCGATATTCAGGCTAAAAGGTACAACTTCCTTTGTCCATGAGTGTATATACACTTGGTTATCTCGTATGTCTTCAATAAAGGTCACTGTAATATCTTTCAGAGATAGTCTAAATCCCGATATTCAGGCTAAAAGGTACAACTTCCTTTGTCCATGAGTGTATATACACTTGGTTATCTCGTATGTCTTCAATAAAGATCACTGTAATATCTTTTAGAGGTATTGTCCCGATATACATGCTAAAAGGTACAACTTCCTTAAGTTGTGTTCATGAGTGTATATACACTTGGTTATCTCGTGTGTCTTCAATAAAGGTCACTGTAATATCTTTCAGCGCTATTGTCTAAATCCCGATATATATGGTTAAAGGTACAATTTCCTTAAGTTTTGTCCATGAGTGTAGTTGAGACTTTCGGTTTCGATATATCCGGGAAACACAGTGACCGATTGAAGCTGGAGAATTAGTAGGACGGGAGGTTGAAGGCCAGTCCACCAAGGCTGGCCGCCCTCGTGCTGCTGGATCCCACGCATCCCTTCACTCGGATCCTGGAGTGTAGGTAGCAGATAGGGACAGAAAGTTCCTTTTATATATATAAAAAATGTATATGTAAATAGGGTGTAGGCGCATTATGCAACAAAATCAGTATATATATAAATAAATATCATTTTAAAATGCCTATTTTGGATCAAATATTTTATTTTCCCATATTTCGCATGGCAACACGCCAAACTTCTTCGGGGAACAAGATTGTTTTGAGATACTCGCGTATCAAATCACGAGTATGTACAACTGCTTTAAAATTAAAATATATATATTTTATTTGTATATTATGTATATTTTAAAATTTACAGCAGTTGTACATACTCGTGAATTGATACGCAAGCATCTCAAAACAATCTTGTTCCCCGAAGAAGTTTGGCGTGTTGCCACACGAAATATTAGAAAATAAAACTTTATGATCCAAAATAAGCATTTTTAAATAATTGAATATATGGATTGATCAATTTTCAAACCTATATATACATCTTAGAGCACGTTGGTCTAAAACTTCCTTAGCGTGAATCTAGGCTGTAAATCACTAAAAAGTCGACAGGTATGGAATTTGAAAGGCAGTAGAACAAGGTACATGTCGTCTGCAGCAGTTTAAATTAGGCTTAATGACATTTCCATGTCAGGCGGAGACTCCTGGGAAATATGCAAATTACAAAATTGCTCCAAGTAGAAGGGAGGTACTGGAGAGAGGATATCTGCACTGAAATGCTAATGTTATTTAACGCCTTCATTACATACTTTCATGATATATTCATCTGTAAAACAAAGCAGCTAATATAACGGCTGAAGTTGTAGAACCCTTGTGTGGGTATGTAATGAGGAAAAATAATGAAATAGCTTGCATTGATACACCGTATGCTGCCGATACCATATTAACATAAAAACGATTATGCAAATAGAATGATCAACTTATATCAATCAATACCTTTATTATGACAATTTGAGTCCTATATAAACGTTAACAGATGGCGTGTTAATACATCATATATATATCGTTATCTCTCTGTGTTCAGCGAGCCACGTAGGACCCTTGTGTGGGTATGTAATGAGGAAAAAGAATGAAATAGCTTCCATTCATACACCGTATGCTGCCGATACCATATTAACATATAAACGATTATGCAAATAGTATGATCAACTTATATGAATCAATCAATACCTTTATTATGACAATTTGAGTCATATATATACATCATTATCTCTCTGTGTTCAGCGAGCCACGTAATTCAAGCGCAGGTTCAACCTGGACGTTGGAGAGAGAAGGAAGAAGATTGATTCTCTAGATTACTGCCTTATAAGCAACAAAACAGTCTAAAGTGCAATCTTTCTCTAGAATAAATTTCACCCATTTTTGACACAAATGTTTATCACAAACTTCTCTTTCTCCAATTCAAACAAACTCTCTACCGTCCTTACTGCGATGAAACAAATTATTGTGAGAGTGCCTAGCTCATCAGTGGTGTCATTTATTATGTTTGTTAGTCTATTAATTACTTCTTTCCCTATTAATCAGCAAAAACGCCTTCTGCAGACCTCTTATTGCATTGATGGAATACATTTTTGATAAGAGAGTTTGGCTTATTGGTGGAGAAACAATTATTCTCATCGCAATAAGGTTTGCATAATTAGGTTTTGATGATTCGTTTGAAATGATTGCTGTGTGCTAAGTTAAATTTATAATAATATAGTTAATTATATATATATAGATGGAAATTTTGCCAGGAGGAAATTGATCTATAAAAGCATAGGGCGCCTCTCCCCTCAAAATAATTTCAGCATGTATATCAGGACAATAACTCTGAAAGATATTACAGTGACCTTTATTGAAGACACATGAGATAACCAAGTGTATATACACTCATGGACAAAACTTAAGAAAATTATATCTTTTAGCATGTATATCAGGATTCAGACAATAACTCTGAAAGATATTACAGTGACCTTTATTGAAGACACATGAGATAACCAAGTGTATATCCACTTATGGACAAAACTTAAGGAAATTATACCTTTTACCATGTATATCAGGATTCAGACAATAATTCTGAAAGATATTACAGTGATCTTTATTGATGACACACCAGATAACTAAGTCTGTACTAAATTACCTCTCGTTCCTTAAAAAATAAAAAATAATAAAAAAACACACAGCCAGCCTCATAAAAATATGAAACTTCTTTAAATTTTGTCCATAAGTGTATATATAATATTATATCAAAATACCTATAGCCCCCCCCCCCCCTCTCTCTCTCTATATATATATATATATATTAAGAAAAAGGCATCTCCTTATCGTGCAACTGAAAGTTGCTGATGACTGGCGCCATCTATCGGAATAAATATCAACTATTCTCGTTGATTTTTAATTATTCCAGAATTGGCCAAATACCCATTCTTGATTAATCAAGAAAAGTTAACCACGGACTAAAAATCAACGAGAATAGTTGATATTTATTCCGATAGATGGCGCCAGCCATCAGCAACTTTCAGTTGCACAATAAGGAGATGCCTTTTTCTTAATTTATGCACCTTATCCCAGTACAATGTTAAATTTGTACTATTTTTTCACATATATATCACGTATATCCCATATAACTTTGTTTATTCTGATTTCTTTCTCTCTCTCTCTTTCTCGCTCATTGCTTCATCTCAAGAGGATCTGTATATATGACTAGAGTTGTCTTAATAAAGGTATTGATTCCTTCTTCTTTCTTATCTCCACTCAATCATATCAGGGTATCAAGCTTGTAAAGCTTGAGACTTGGCTGGGTGAAGTAGAATACATCTGTCTTTGTCATTAAGACTGGGAGCACTACTAAGTGGCAGGCCACTGACTTAGCAGGTATTGATTGATTCATATAAGTTGATCATTCTATTTGCATAATCGTTTATATGTTAATATGGTATCGGCAGCATACGGTGTATGAATGGAAGCTATTTAATTATTTCTCCTCATTACATACACACAAGGGTCCTACAATTTCAGCCGTTATATTAGCTGCTTTGTTTTACAGATGAACATATCGTGAACGTATGTAATGGAGGCGTTAAATAACATTAGCATTTCAGTGTAGATATCCTCTCTCCAGTACTTCCCTTCAGCTTGGAGCAATTTTGTAATTTTTGACGCGTATGATTCTTCTAAAAATAAATCAAATTTCTACTGCCCTTACTGCAATGATAAAATAATGGAAGGGCTTGGCTCGACAGCCATGAACCGGGATCCCGCGTAAACATTTTGTTTAATATGTAAATAACCTTCACATATTATACATTATTATCTTCTTCTTACTTATCTCCACTCAATCATATTAGGGTATCAAGTTGTGACCCTGATTGTGTCTGTTTGACAACCACCATGATTGGGTGAGGTAGAATGTGTCTGCACTTGTCATTCAAGACTGAGAGCACTACTCAGTAGCAGGTCGACTTAGCTCTAAAAGAAATGGCTGCCTCTGACATGAGGAACAGACGCCATGCTCAGCTGCCCCTAACATGGAGTACAAACGCTGCTCATCCTGTATCCCTGGATTAGGAGCCCTTACAAGGTACTATCAGCCGGGCCAGCTGAACCCAGGTTTTTTAGTGAGCTTGTTACTGCTCCCCCTCCTCCTTTTTCATTTAATTATCATAAACTAGGTTGCTCTTTTTGAGCGGTACCTAATAAAGTGATTTTGGAACAAGCAAAAAGACATAGAGTAATAGAGAAATATGTTGGAAGATCGCTAAACCAATCAATATCACCAACTCCTTCAACAGAAAATAAAATATTTTTCTACAGGTCCAACCAGCAAAAACCCACGAACCAATCATCTCCATACATCAACCATCAGAAAACAGGTTATCACATTTTCCCTTTCCTATAATTTGAAACAAAAAAAAACAAAATGTATCCTCCTTACATTTACCTTGTAGCCTTCCAATGTTGCCAAACGTTGCTCATAGAGTAATTAATTTTATAAATGAAAATAAGAAGAAAAAAAAAAACGTTTTTAAGGCATCGTTTATAAATAAAAGTTATTTTTATAAGAAATATAATTGGGAATGTTTGTAAATATTTCTCTTGTGTGTTCACACTTGGTTATCTCGTGTTTCTTCAATAAAGGTCACTGTAATATCTTTCAGAGTTATTGTCTGGAACCCGATATACATGGTAAAAGGTACAACTTCCTTAAGTTTCGTCCATGAATGTATATACACTTGGTTATCTCGTGTGTCTTCAATAAAGGTCGCTGTAATATCTTTCAGAGTTGTTGTCCCGATATACATGCTAAAAGGTACAACTTCCTTTAGTTTTGTCCATGAGTGTATATACACTTAGTTATCTCGTGTGTCTTCAATAAAGGTCACTGTAATATCTTTCAGAGTTGTTGTCCCGATATACATGCTAAAAGGTACAACTTCCTTTAGTTTTGTCCATGAGTGTATATACACTTGGTTATCTCGTGTGTCTTCAATAAAGGTCACTGTAATATCTTTCAGAGTTATTGTCTGAATCCCAATATACATGCTAAAAGGTACAAGTTCCTTAAGTGTTGTCCATGAGTGTATATAGCGATATCATTTTTGATCCCTCCTTACAAATATATTATAAGAAAAAGAAGATATACCCTGATCTTCAACTCCTCTTTTTCTTCCTTTTCTCCTTTGCACAAATATATTCCAATTTAAATTTGAAGAAAACCAGTTAGAGACATAAAAACCCTTTCATTTAGCTAACCAAATAATGATTTTTTTTTTCAAATTTAAACAAACTTGAATAATTTTTTTTTTAAAAACGTTTTTTAAAATAGAGAATATTCATAAGAAAAACGATTCTAAAAGAACATGTCGCGACAGACTATCAAAGAGAGAACCAGCGTTGCCGGTTAGGAAAAAAAAAAACATTTTTTCCAACTCACAGACTTTTTTTTTTGTTGTTTACGTATTGCTAAATAAATAGTCTAAAATAAACGAGATGTTGACAAATCCGTTCTAAAAAAACTAAGCCATGACCCGAAGTTTGAACCTTTTTAACTCTGTTCTGTCAACGTTACCGAATAAAAGAAAAATATTTTTTTCCGCAACTCACAGATTTTTTTTTTTCATAGAGCGGGGCGCTGAGAGATAAGTATGGAGAAAGGGTAGGTGTTGACGTGGAATGGTACGAATAGGCTTTTATCAGCTTGGAAAATAAATCTCGATATCTTGGGAATGCTTTCAAGAGATGAAAAACACGAGAAAATTCGCTTGTGTCTCACACGGATTGAGATAATTAGAAGATATCAGAACTGAAATACTAAAATTATTTGGGATATTCAATTGACATATTCTAGATAGAAAACTGCCACACACGACCATTTGGGGAAACTGTTAAAAAGAAAACCTTGGATCCCATAGAAAAGGTACTACAAGGTACTCACAGTACAAGCAGTCACATCCCACCATGGCCTGGTACTACATGTATAGACATGTGGTGTACTTACATTACAAGCTGTTACAACCCTCTACCCACCATGATTATCATGGCCTGGTACTACATGTATAGACATGTGGTGTACTTACAATACAAGTTGTCACAACCCACCATGGCCTGGTACTACATGTGTAGACATGTGGTGTACTTACAGTACAAGCTGTCACAACCCACCATGGCCTGGTACTACATGTGTAGACATGTGGTGTACTTACAGTACAAGCTGTCACAACCCACCATGGCCTGGTACTACATGTGTAGACATGTGGTGTACTTACAATACAAGTTGTCACAACCCACCATGGCCTGGTACTACATGTGTAGACATGTGGTGTACTTACAGTACAAGCTGTCACAACCCACCATGGCCTGGTACTACATTTGTAGACATGTGGTGTACTTACAGTACAAGCTGTTGAAACCCTCTACCCACCATGGTTATCATGGCCTGGTACTACATATGTAGACATAATGGACTGTATATGTTGGGGAGAATAAGTACAAATATACCACAGACATAAAAACAGTCAGCACTGAAAATTCTTCTAAGCTAAGTTCTAAGCTACTTAGCTAAACTTTCTAAGCTACACCAGACCCGCTGGTGATTCTCCACCAAACTCTGCAGCGCTGGCCGAGGCGCCATGTTCAGTGTATATAGTATGATGCATATATATAATTATCTTTTTTTTTTAATAGTACAGACTGTGAACTTTGCATGTATTGACAAGATGTCAATAAAATTATTTTAATTATTTAAAAAAATTGTCTAAGCTACTAACAATCAAGTTAATATACCACACAACACAAAAGTTCAATATCAAAATTGAATTATAATAATAAAAGCTACTTACCACCGATAGATGGCATTACTACCGTTCTATGACTACAATTTATTTAAATTTGACCAGAACTCCTCTATGATAATCCAACGATACAGAGTGACAGGAAGGAAGTGGTAACTTAGCCAGGATATCTCTACTTGAAGATAAAAAAAAACGGTTGGCAACTCTGGTAGATAGATAGGCCGGGAGACGTTTCTCTCATTGGTCCATTTGTATCGACCAATGAGAGCTGGGAGAGTGAAACATTGCATTCAAAGGTTGATCTACCATTGACCTCTCGGAATAGGACAGTGTACCTTCTTACTTACGTCCGTGTGTCTCTTGGATAAAATACTTGGAATATAAGAATTCCGTTATTTTGTTAGTCTATAGAATGTATTGCAATGTTATATACACTCATGGACAAAACTTAAGGAAGTTGTATCTTTTAACATGTATATCGGGACAATAACTCTGAAAGATATTACAGTGACCTTTATTGAAGACACGAGATAACCAAGTGTATATACACTCATGGACAAAACTTAAGGAAGTTTTACCTTTTAGCATGTATATCTGGATTCAGACAATAACTCTGAAAGATATTACAGTGACCTTTATTGAAGACACACGAGATAACAAAGTGTATATCCACTCATGGACAAAACTTAAGGAAGTTGTACCTTTTAGCATGTATATCGGGATAATAACTCTGAAAGATATTACAGTGACCTTTATTGAAGACTTAAGGCTTTTTAGTCTTATACAGATTTTCCAAGCAGAAATGTAGGATACATGCAGGAATAACAGTAATAGTACCTTAATGGTAATATGATATTTATATACAGGAAAAATTATATGAAGACAATCAAGCTAATATATTAGTTTGGGTAAATTGGAGGAAATTTATTAAACCAAGTGTAAACAATATTGCCCATCTCCTTCAAAAAATAGATGACCAACGACATCAAAGACTTTCCACTTCTTTAATTTTTTTTTTTTTATCCATGAGTTTAAATATTAAGGAGAGTACCCACTTTCTCTTTAAATTGATTGCTTCTAAGAACGAATATGGATCTACAATTAGGTTAATGACCTATAAATACAAGGCAAAGATGAAAAAACACAGTAAAATATTTTTCAACGAAAATCCTCAATGAATGGACCAAGTGAACCACACACCAACATACAAATTAATTTCCTAGATCATGTACATCAGACTGAAAAGTCGAAAGAGAAAACATTGCCACAGTCTACACAATCACTGAAACAGATGACGACTAAATGTGCTTGTAAAGAATAAAAGAACAACAAAAGTAAAAAAAATGAAGAAGAAAAAAAAGGGGGAAAACAAAGAGCAACAAACGTTCAATAAAGAAAGACACCATCAACAAACCATAGGATTAACAAGATGATAGAAAGGGTGCTCATAGGGAAGTTGATAATGGACTTTTTTTAAGCCGGCATAAAAAAAGAAAAATCTTTCTCTATAAATATTTTCCTCTCGTTATTAAGATGTTGGTATTTCTGGCATATTTATAGACGGGGAGAAATAGGAATGGTTGGGAAATACATTGCCTCATATAGTTCCACTTTCCTTTATTAGAACGCACTTATATTTTCCTCTTTATTATTCTAAAAATCTGTGATTTGTATCATTTGTATACACATACAAAAACATTTATTAAGGCTTTTATTCCAGAAAACACTTAGAGGTGTTTTTAAAAAATTGCGGTGAGACAAAGTGGAAGGACTGACAGGTCCGAAAGCTAGAGAATAAAATTTGAACAAGAAACTTAGCCCTGGAGACTTTATTTTCTTTATAAAGTAAACTATAAAACAACACTTAAAGTTTCACCGAATAAGTTTCTTTTCTGTGAAAAAAACAATATTTATTTCAAAGATGTGGGTTCGATTCCCGCCCCTGGACACTTTTATTTTTCCGTTCGCCATTACTCTTCATATTTTCACCCTTTCATACTTCATCCAAAAAAGTTAGAAATAGTAAATATTTCTCTTTGAAATAAATATTGTTTTTTCACAGAAAAGAAACTTATGCGGTGAAACTTTAAGTGTTGTTTTATAATCATACGCCGCAGTCCTTTATAAAGTAAACTATATTTACAAATATGATTGTATATGCATTCATAGACAAAACTTAAGGAAGTTGTACCTTTTAGCATGTATATCGGGATTCAGACAATAACTCTGAAATATATTACAGTGACCTTTATTGAAGACACACGAGATAACCAAGTGTATATACACTCATGGACAAAACTTAAGGAAGTTGTACCTTTAAGCATGTATATCTGGATTCAGACAATAACTCTGAAAGATATTACAGTGACCTTTATTGAAGACACACGAGATAACCAAGTGTATATACACTCATGGACAAAACTTAAGGAAGTTGTACCTTTTAGCATGTATATCGGAATTCAGACAATAACTCTGAAAGATATTACTGTGACCTTTATTGAAGACAC
Organism: Cordylochernes scorpioides; assembly: GCA_030710605.1. Classification (NCBI taxonomy): domain Eukaryota; kingdom Metazoa; phylum Arthropoda; class Arachnida; order Pseudoscorpiones; family Chernetidae; genus Cordylochernes; species Cordylochernes scorpioides. The sequence goes on from CP092874.1 coordinate 13,115,972, forward strand.
ACGAGATAACCAAGTGTGAACAACCTCTGTCTTCGTTAAAAAAAAAAAAAAGAAAACCGGCGACATCAGACTTCCCACATCCTTAATTTTTGTCCATGAGTGTTTATATTAACATATAACCCTAATACGGATTGTATATATAATTGCGTTTTTTAATAAATATATTTGTGTTATCCACAAAATATGCCCTCATATGTATATATAATTAACGTTAAAATCTGTGTTAATTTTCAGCGAGAGAGATCGCTAAGAAGAAAATGATGATATTTGACTTAAAACCATACTTAAAAAAAGGTTAGCGTTTGTAATGGAATTCATTGGGCATGAAAACTAATAGCTTAATCTGTATTCACATCTTTAAAGAGATTATATTTTTTACCAGTAATTCAATAAATGGAGACTTGAATCTGTTGTGATCGAATTCGTGGACCCAGGTAGGTACATTCTTGTATGCAAATTGAATTACACAACAAAAGTATTACGTCGATATACCAATAATATGTAAATAAAGAAGCTACCATCTCTCCATCTTCCTTTTATTGACAAATTTCGTGTGGCTGAATGCTACAAAGATTGTTAACACCATCTGAATAGGTATCAACTTTACTCATGATAAAATTGTGAAAAAGTATTAAAATTACAATTATATTCTCACAATGAGTATCTTTTTTATTTAAAAAACGATAGCTTTCAAGCGTTAATCACTCTTCAACGGGATTACAATAATATCGACTTGATCCCACCAGAAATTCAAAATTTTCAGTTATAAATATCCACGCTGCGCGCGTTTGTTTTTTGTAAATATTTCTGGTGGGATCAAGAGTCGATATTATTGTAAGCCCGTTGAAGAGCGATTAACACTTGAAAGCTAGCGTTTTTTAAATAAAAAAGATACTCATTGTGAGAATATATTTGTAATTTTAATAAAAGATATCAACTTATCAAGACAATGATAATCTCTCTATTTGTCATAGAAGAATAAACACGGGTCAGGGAGAAGAGATTTTTTAAGGGAACGATCTTACAAGTTTTCGGTCAAGACGACCTTCTGTACGGGTACAAATCTATCTCTTATAAAAGAAGCTATTCTTCCCCTATTTGTGTTTCTTCTTCTTTATAAATCTTCTTCATTATACTTTCCAGTTGGTCTCGAGGACCACGCCAACACCATCTCCTCAGCGGCGAAGTACGCTATCTACGTTTTCTTCGTAGATCACGAAATACGTGGTGTCGCTGGAGACCCGCTGGTGATGCTCCACCAAACTCTGCAGCGCTGGCAAAGACGCCATATTCATTGTACATCGTGTTATATATAATGCATATTATCTTTTTTTAAAATAGTACAGACTGTGCACTTTGTATGTATTGACAAGATGTCAATAAAATTATTTTAATTGTCAATTGTCTTCTTTATAAACTTAATTAAATTAAACGAAATTAGCGTCATCTATAGGTAAAAATTATAATTAAAAAGAGTGACACAATATGGATTCTGGATAATATTCCTATTCCCTTTTTAGTTGAGGATTTTACAGAGGTGAGACAAGCAAGTATTCTATAATCCACTAAACTCACGGCCAGAACCATCAAAATTAGGTTTGATAGCCACAACTAACAGTAAAACAATTCCCACTTTCAAGGAATCCACAAACTACAAATGCAAAAAAAAAAATGGGGAAAAAAAATAAAAACCGAAACAAATCTTTCATAAACTTAGCTATAATGATGAAAAGTGGAAAAAGAAACCCACCTTGAATATAAAACAAGCCAGAAAAAGCTCCTCAAGAACAAGATCCCCAGGGAACTGAGAATCCGGAGCCAATGACACTAACATAAAAATATAATTATAAATGAACTCTTGTATATAACCATCACCCATTGTAAATATGATGATCTAGGTTGCTCTTTTTGAACGACACCTAATACATTCCTATCTCATTCTGATGAAACCTGATGGAAATCGTGGAAAGAGACGCCGTAGAAATGTAGTTGGGATAAGACAAGTGTCCATATACTTACTTGTATTCTTGATGATTCAAGAAACGTCTAAAGCCACTTGTAGCTGCTAGAACTGGTCAGTACATCGAGGATGTTCCAGGGAGGCCGTGCGGACAACGGGCAAATCTCACAACAGCGTCCTATCTCTACTGATATGGCGTCCCACACACAGCTCTGGTCGCTAGAGTATTACTTCCTTCCCCATCTTGCATAAATACGACAAGATAGAGGACATTGCTATGATAGAGATATGGAAACATCTGAGGCTCTTCATTGGATACGACAACAACAACAGAAAATTGACGTGGACCCAGAACAGCAGCTTTACACTCCCAAGATAAAGGACATTGCTATGATAGAGATGTGTGGAGATATCTGAGACTCTTCATTGGACACGACAACAACAGAAAATTGACATGGACCCAGAACAGCAGCTTTTCACACCCAAGATAGTGGACATTGCTGTGATAGAGATGTATGGAGACATCTGAGGCTCTTCATTGGACACAACAACAACATAAATACGACACACCTGACTCCTTGTTAAAAACACGGCAGAACTGACGTGTAGACTTATACGTACGGCTGTCCACCAAGATTACATTGATGCCATTAAATCCACGAGGTTTCTTTATATAGGGCAGAACGCTCTCTCAGCTTCCGTTACTGGCTTAGGGTCGAGCCGGGTTCTATGGGACCCCGCTAACATCCCAATAGGATTATGTTAATTGGTACTATTAGAACCGATTATCCACACGGTTCACTGCAGGGATTAGCCAATAATGTGATCCCTTAGTAGGAGACAACCCTCCCAGCAGTTTCGCAAATCTCACCCTACTACACTTCTTTCTACCCCAACGCTTCTTAGTTCCCCCACCAACCAATCAACAAAGGTCTAAGACATCCGCCAACCAATCAGCAAAGGTCTAAGACATCCACCAACCAATCAACAAAGGTCTAAGACATCCGCCAACCAATCAGCAAAGGTCTAAGACATACACCAACCTATCAACAAAGGTCTAAGACATCCACCAACCAATCAACAAAGGTCTAAGACATCCACCAACCAATCAACAAAGGTCTAAGACATCCACTAACCAATCAACAAAGGTCTAAGACATCCACCAACCAATCAGGAAAGGTCTAAGTCATCCACGAACCAATCAACAAAGGTCTAAGACATCCACCAACCAATCAGGAAAGGTCTGAGACATCCACCAACCAATCAGCAAAGGTCTAAGACATCCACCAACCAATCAACAAAGGTCTAAGACATCCACTAACCAATCAACAAAGGTCTAAGACATCCACCAACCAATCAGCAAAGGTCTAAGACATCCAAGTAAGACCTGTCGAGAGAAACACATTGTCTTCCTGCGGTTCAATCAAGTCACGTGACAGGCCAATGACACAGGCGGCGGTGAGTCAGTCACCCACCCACCTCGACGACTGCCGCTGGACGAAATGAGGAAGGAAATACCTCGTTAATACGGTTTCCACACCTCAGGTATACATACGTTCAGACTACGTCAAGGAGACAATGTTAACTTCCCGTACCTCCAACATACTTTATCTTATTATAAAATAAAGCTTTCAGTGCTAAGTTTCTTATTCAACTTTTTTATTTTCAAGCTTTCGGACTTGTCAGTCCTTCAACAGGAGTAACACGATAAATAAGCTTGAAAGTAAAAAGTTGTAAAAGTAACTTAGCCCTGAAAGCTTCATTTTATAATATTATAAATCAGTGAAGAAAGTTTATTTCTAATTAAGACTTTATCTCAATAAAATAACGTCGGTGGACGAGTGGGTAACACCCTCGGTTCCCGACAGTCATGAACCGGGATTGAATCCCGCGTTAAAATGTTGTTTAATATGTGAATAACCATCACATATTATTCACTGTTTCAATTATCATGAACTAGGTTGCTCTTGTTGAGCGGTACCTATTAATGTGATTTTGAACCAAGACTTTATCTTAACAAATAACATCGTAACCTCTATTATAAGAAGTTAGAAGAACTTTAGCGGACAAGTCTTTCATCAGTTTAATAAATAGTGATCTTTTGTTATTGTCAAGAACTTCTCTTGATTACGATAGAGTAAGTAAATTTCCTTGTATAGGAGTTCTTTCCAAGTTCGGGCGCCCGCCCCGACCTGCAGTCCTGGATCTTCGCGGTGGACCTCGAGGATCATGCCATTACCATCTTTTCAGCGGTAAAGCATGCTATCTACGTTTTCTTCGTAGATCGCGAAATGCTTGGTATCGCTGGGTCCCGCTGGAGATCTTCCATCAAGCTCTGCAGCGGTGGTTGAGGTGGCATGTACAATGTACATTGTACATAGCAAATTTTTTATATCTATTTTTCGTTTTTATCATCATTTTCATTATTGTTACTTTCTCTTAATTAGTGCTCGGACTGTGCACTTTCCTGTATTGACAAGATGTCAATAAAAATATGTCAATTGTCTACAGTTGACCTCCGTGATAGGAAGTAACTGGTCTTTCTAGCAACATCTCCGCCCACTTCTCTTCGTCATTTGGAAGATTTGTTTTTCGAACCACAACCGGACACTGGTTCCATACAGGATTCTCCCAGATACAGAAGTAAACAGTTATCTATAGAAAGTGGAGATTACCATCGACCTTTCTTTATGTTGATCCATCAACTGTGTTGCGCCTATTGTCTGTGCTGTTTTCCAGAATTTGTGAAGAGCTAATACTGTGGTAAGATATAACAACAACAAAAGACATTACTAAGGTCTTTCGTTCCATACAGGATTCTCCCAGATACAGAAGTAAACATAACAGTTATCTACAGAAAGTGGAAATTACCATCGACCTTTCTTTATGTTGATCCATCAACTGTGTTGCGCCTATTGTCTGTGCTGTTTTCCAGAATTTGTGAAGAGCTAATACTGTGGTAAGATATAACAACAACAAAAGACATTACTAAGGTCTTTCGTTCCATACAGGATTCTCCCAGATACAGAAGTAAACATAACAGTTACCTACAGAAAGTGGAAATTACCATCGACCTTTCTTTATGTTGGATCCATCAACTGTGTTGCGCCTATTGTCTGTGCTGTTTTCCAGAATTTGTGAAGAGCTAATACTGTGGTAAGATATAACAACAACAAAAGACATTACTAAGGTCTTTCGTTCCATACAGGATTCTCCCAGATACAGAAGTAAACATAACAGTTATCTACAGAAAGTGGAGATTACCATCGACCTTTCTTTATGTTGGATCCATCATCTGTGTTACACCTATTGTCTGTGCTGTTTTCCAGAATTTGTGAAGAGCTAATACTGTGGTAAGATATAACAACAGCAAAAGACATTACTAAGGTCTTTCGTTCCATACAGGATTCTCCCAGATACAGAAGTAAACATAACAGTTATCTACAGAAAGTGGAGATTAACATCGACCTTTCTTTATGTTGGATCCATCAACTGTGTTGCGCCTATTGTCTGTGCTGTTTTCCAGAATTTGTGAAGAGCTAATACTGTGGTAAGATATAACAACAACAAAAGACATTACTAAGGTCTTTCGTTCCATACAGGATTCTCCCAGATACAGAAGTAAACATAACAGTTATCTACAGAAAGTGGAGATTAACATCGACCTTTCTTTATGTTGATCCATCAACTGTGTTGCGCCTATTGTCTGTGCTGTTTTCCAGAATTTGTGAAGAGCTAATACTGTGGTAAGATATAACAACAACAAAAGACATTACTAAGGTCTTTCGTTCCATACAGGATTCTCCCAGATACAGAAGTAAACATAACAGTTATCTACAGAAAGTGGAGATTACCATCGACCTTTCTTTATGTTGGATCCATCATCTGTGTTGCGCCTATTGTCTGTGCTGTTTTCCAGAATTTGTGAAGAGCTAATACTGTGGTAAGATATAACAACAACAAAAGACATTACTAAGGTCTTTCGTTCCATACAGGATTCTCCCAGATACAGAAGTAAACATAACAGTTATCTACAGAAAGTGGAGATTACCATCGACCTTTCTTTATGTTGGATCCATCATCTGTGTTGCGCCTATTGTCTGTGCTGTTTTCCAGAATTTGTGAAGAGCTAATACTGTGGTAAGATATAACAACAACAAAAGACATTACTAAGGTCTTTCGTTCCATACAGGATTCTCCCAGATACAGAAGTAAACATAACAGTTACCTACAGAAAGTGGAAATTACCATCGACCTTTCTTTATGTTGGATCCATCAACTGTGTTGCGCCTATTGTCTGTGCTGTTTTCCAGAATTTGTGAAGAGCTAATACTGTGGTAAGATATAACAACAACAAAAGACATTACTAAGGTCTTTCGTTCCATACAGGATTCTCCCAGATACAGAAGTAAACATAACAGTTACCTACAGAAAGTGGAAATTACCATCGACCTTTCTTTATGTTGGATCCATCAACTGTGTTGCGCCTATTGTCTGTGCTGTTTTCCAGAATTTGTGAAGAGCTAATACTGTGGTAAGATATAACAACAACAAAAGACATTACTAAGGACTTTCGTTCCATACAGGATTCTCCCAGATACAGAAGTAAACATAACAGTTATCTATAGAAAGTGGAGATTAACATCGACCTTTCTTTATGTTGATCCATCAACTGTGTTGCGCCTATTGTCTGTGCTGTTTTCCAGAATTTGTGAAGAGCTAATACTGTGGTAAGATATAACAACAACAAAAGACATTACTAAGGTCTTTCGTTCCATACAGGATTCTCCCAGATACAGAAGTAAACAGTTATCTATAGAAAGTGGAGATTACCATCGACCTTTCTTTATGTTGGATCCATCAACTGTGTTGCGCCTATTGTCTGTGCTGTTTTCCAGAATTTGTGAAGAGCTAATACTGTGGTAAGATATAACAACAACAAAAGACATTACTAAGGACTTTCGTTCCATACAGGATTCTCCCAGATACAGAAGTAAACATAACAGTTATCTATAGAAAGTGGAGATTAACATCGACCTTTCTTTATGTTGATCCATCAACTGTGTTGCGCCTATTGTCTGTGCTGTTTTCCAGAATTTGTGAAGAGCTAATACTGTGGTAAGATATAACAACAACAAAAGACATTACTAAGGTCTTTCGTTCCATACAGGATTCTCCCAGATACAGAAGTAAACATAACAGTTATCTACAGAAAGTGGAGATTACCATCGACCTTTCTTTATGTTGGATCCATCAACTGTGTTGCGCCTATTGTCTGTGCTGTTTTCCAGAATTTGTGAAGAGCTAATACTGTGGTAAGATATAACAACAACAAAAGACATTACTAAGGTCTTTCGTTCCATACAGGATTCTCCCAGATACAGAAGTAAACATAACAGTTATCTACAGAAAGTGGAGATTAACATCGACCTTTCTTTATGTTGGATCCATCATCTGTGTTGCGCCTATTGTCTGTGCTGTTTTCCAGAATTTGTGAAGAGCTAATACTGTGGTAAGATATAACAACAGCAAAAGACATTACTAAGGTCTTTCGTTCCATACAGGATTCTCCCAGATACAGAAGTAAACATAACAGTTATCTACAGAAAGTGGAGATTACCATCGACCTTTCTTTATGTTGATCCATCAACTGTGTTGCGCCTATTGTCTGTGCTGTTTTCCAGAATTTGTGAAGAGCTAATACTGTGGTAAGATATAACAACAACAAAAGACATTACTAAGGTCTTTCGTTCCATACAGGATTCTCCCAGATACAGAAGTAAACATAACAGTTATCTACAGAAAGTGGAGATTACCATCGACCTTTCTTTATGTTGATCCATCAACTGTGTTGCGCCTATTGTCTGTGCTGTTTTCCAGAATTTGTGAAGAGCTAATACTGTGGTAAGATATAACAACAACAAAAGACATTACTAAGGTCTTTCGTTCCATACAGGATTCTCCCAGATACAGAAGTAAACATAACAGTTATCTACAGAAAGTGGAGATTACCATCGACCTTTCTTTATGTTGATCCATCAACTGTGTTGCGCCTATTGTCTGTGCTGTTTTCCAGAATTTGTGAAGAGCTAATACTGTGGTAAGATATAACAACAACAAAAGACATTACTAAGGTCTTTCGTTCCATACAGGATTCTCCCAGATACAGAAGTAAACATAACAGTTATCTACAGAAAGTGGAGATTACCATCGACCTTTCTTTATGTTGATCCATCAACTGTGTTGCGCCTATTGTCTGTGCTGTTTTCCAGAATTTGTGAAGAGCTAATACTGTGGTAAGATATAACAACAACAAAAGACATTACTAAGGTCTTTCGTTCCATACAGGATTCTCCAGATACAGAAGTAAACATAACAGTTATCTACAGAAAGTGGAGATTACCATCGACCTTTCTTTATGTTGATCCATCAACTGTGTTGCGCCTATTGTCTGTGCTGTTTTCCAGAATTTGTGAAGAGCTAATACTGTGGTAAGATATAACAACAACAAAAGACATTACTAAGGTCTTTCGTTCCATACAGGATTCTCCCAGATACAGAAGTAAACATAACAGTTATCTACAGAAAGTGGAGATTACCATCGACCTTTCTTTATGTTGATCCATCAACTGTGTTGCGCCTATTGTCTGTGCTGTTTTCCAGAATTTGTGAAGAGCTAATACTGTGGTAAGATATAACAACAACAAAAGACATTACTAAGGTCTTTCGTTCCATACAGGATTCTCCCAGATACAGAAGTAAACATAACAGTTATCTACAGAAAGTGGAGATTACCATCGACCTTTCTTTATGTTGATCCATCAACTGTGTTGCGCCTATTGTCTGTGCTGTTTTCCAGAATTTGTGAAGAGCTAATACTGTGGTAAGATATAACAACAACAAAAGACATTACTAAGGTCTTTCGTTCCATACAGGATTCTCCCAGATACAGAAGTAAACATAACAGTTATCTACAGAAAGTGGAGATTACCATCGACCTTTCTTTATGTTGATCCATCAACTGTGTTGCGCCTATTGTCTGTGCTGTTTTCCAGAATTTGTGAAGAGCTAATACTGTGGTAAGATATAACAACAGCAAAAGACATTACTAAGGTCTTTCGTTCCATACAGGATTCTCCCAGATACAGAAGTAAACATAACAGTTATCTACAGAAAGTGGAGATTACCATCGACCTTTCTTTATGTTGGATCCATCATCTGTGTTGCGCCTATTGTCTGTGCTGTTTTCCAGAATTTGTGAAGAGCTAATACTGTGGTAAGATATAACAACAACAAAAGACATTACTAAGGTCTTTCGTTCCATACAGGATTCTCCCAGATACAGAAGTAAACATAACAGTTATCTACAGAAAGTGGAGATTACCATCGACCTTTCTTTATGTTGATCCATCAACTGTGTTGCGCCTATTGTCTGTGCTGTTTTCCAGAATTTGTGAAGAGCTAATACTGTGGTAAGATATAACAACAACAAAAGACATTACTAAGGTCTTTCGTTCCATACAGGATTCTCCCAGATACAGAAGTAAACATAACAGTTATCTACAGAAAGTGGAGATTACCATCGACCTTTCTTTATGTTGATCCATCAACTGTGTTGCGCCTATTGTCTGTGCTGTTTTCCAGAATTTGTGAAGAGCTAATACTGTGGTAAGATATAACAACAACAAAAGACATTACTAAGGTCTTTCGTTCCATACAGGATTCTCCCAGATACAGAAGTAAACATAACAGTTATCTACAGAAAGTGGAGATTACCATCGACCTTTCTTTATGTTGATCCATCAACTGTGTTGCGCCTATTGTCTGTGCTGTTTTCCAGAATTTGTGAAGAGCTAATACTGTGGTAAGATATAACAACAACAAAAGACATTACTAAGGTCTTTCGTTCCATACAGGATTCTCCCAGATACAGAAGTAAACATAACAGTTATCTACAGAAAGTGGAGATTACCATCGACCTTTCTTTATGTTGATCCATCAACTGTGTTGCGCCTATTGTCTGTGCTGTTTTCCAGAATTTGTGAAGAGCTAATACTGTGGTAAGATATAACAACAACAAAAGACATTACTAAGGTCTTTCGTTCCATACAGGATTCTCCCAGATACAGAAGTAAACAGTTATCTATAGAAAGTGGAGATTACCATCGACCTTTCTTTATGTTGGATCCATCATCTGTGTTGCGCCTATTGTCTGTGCTGTTTTCCAGAATTTGTGAAGAGCTAATACTGTGGTAAGATATAACAACAACAAAAGACATTACTAAGGTCTTTCGTTCCATACAGGATTCTCCCAGATACAGAAGTAAACATAACAGTTATCTATAGAAAGTGGAGATTAACATCGACCTTTCTTTATGTTGATCCATCAACTGTGTTGCGCCTATTGTCTGTGCTGTTTTCCAGAATTTGTGAAGAGCTAATACTGTGGTAAGATATAACAACAGCAAAAGACATTACTAAGGTCTTTCGTTCCATACAGGATTCTCCCAGATACAGAAGTAAACATAACAGTTATCTATAGAAAGTGGAGATTACCATCGACCTTTCTTTATGTTGGATCCATCATCTGTGTTGCGCCTATTGTCTGTGCTGTTTTCCAGAATTTGTGAAGAGCTAATACTGTGGTAAGATATAACAACAACAAAAGACATTACTAAGGTCTTTCGTTCCATACAGGATTCTCCCAGATACAGAAGTAAACATAACAGTTATCTACAGAAAGTGGAGATTACCATCGACCTTTCTTTATGTTGGATCCATCATCTGTGTTGCGCCTATTGTCTGTGCTGTTTTCCAGAATTTGTGAAGAGCTAATGCTGTGGTAAGATATAACAACAACAAAAGACATTACTAAGGTCTTTCGTCCTATACAGGATTCTCCAAGATACAGAAGTAAACATAACAGTTATCTACAGAAAGTGGAGATTAACATCGACCTTTCTTTATGTTGGTTCCATCAACTGTGTTACACCTAATGTCTGTGCTGTTTTCCAGAATATGTGAAGAGCTAATGCTGTGGTAAGATATATCAACAACAAAAGACATTACTAAGGACTTTCGTCCCATACAGGATTCTCCCAGATACAGAAGTAAACATAACAGTTATCTACAGAAAGTGGAGATTACCATCGACCTTTCTTTATGTTGATCCATCATCTGTGTTGCGCCTATTGTCTGTGCTGTTTTCCAGAATTTGTGAAGAGCTAATACTGTGGTAAGATATAACAACAACAAAAGACATTACTAAGGTCTTTCGTTCCATACAGGATTCTCCCAGATACAGAAGTAAACATAACAGTTATCTACAGAAAGTGGAGATTACCATCGACCTTTCTTTATGTTGGATCCATCAACTGTGTTGCGCCTATTGTCTGTGCTGTTTTCCAGAATTTGTGAAGAGCTAATGCTGTGGTAAGATATAACAACAACAAAAGACATTACTAAGGACTTTCGTCCCATACAGGATTCTCCCAGATACAGAAGTAAACATAACAGTTATCTACAGAAAGTGGAGATTACCATCGACCTTTCTTTATGTTGGATCCATCATCTGTGTTGCGCCTATTGTCTGTGCTGTTTTCCAGAATTTGTGAAGAGCTAATACTGTGGTAAGATATAACAACAACAAAAGACATTACTAAGGTCTTTCGTTCCATACAGGATTCTCCCAGATACAGAAGTAAACATAACAGTTATCTACAGAAAGTGGAGATTACCATCGACCTTTCTTTATGTTGATCCATCAACTGTGTTGCGCCTATTGTCTGTGCTGTTTTCCAGAATTTGTGAAGAGCTAATACTGTGGTAAGATATAACAACAACAAAAGACATTACTAAGGTCTTTCGTTCCATACAGGATTCTCCCAGATACAGAAGTAAACATAACAGTTATCTATAGAAAGTGGAGATTAACATCGACCTTTCTTTATGTTGGATCCATCAACTGTGTTGCGCCTATTGTCTGTGCTGTTTTCCAGAATATGTGAAGAGCTAATGCTGTGGTAAGATATATCAACAACAAAAGACATTACTAAGGTCTTTCGTCCTATACAGGATTCTCCCAGATACAGAAGTAAACATAACAGTTACCTACAGAAAGTGGAAATTAACATCGACCTTTCTTTATGTTGGATCCATCATCTGTGTTACACCTATTGTCTGTGCTGTTTTCCAGAATGTGTGAAGAGCTAATGCTGTGGTAAGATATATCAACAACAAAAGACATTACTAAGGACTTTCGTCACATACAGGATTCTCCCAGATACAGAAGTAAACATAACAGTTACCTACAGAAAGTGGAAATTAACATCGACCTTTCTTTATGTTGGATCCATCATCTGTGTTACACCTATTGTCTGTGCTGTTTTCCAGAATGTGTGAAGAGCTAATGCTGTGGTAAGATATATCAACAACAAAAGACATTACTAAGGACTTTCGTCACATACAGGATTCTCCCAGATACAGAAGTAAACATAACAGTTATCTACAGAAAGTGGAAATTACCATCGACCTTTCTTTATGTTGGATCCATCAACTGTGTTGCGCCTATTGTCTGTGCTGTTTTCCAGAATTTGTGAAGAGCTAATACTGTGGTAAGATATATCAACAACAAAAGACATTACTAAGGTCTTTCGTTCCATACAGGATTCTCCCAGATACAGAAGTAAACATAACAGTTACCTACAGAAAGTGGAAATTACCATCGACCTTTCTTTATGTTGGATCCATCATCTGTGTTACACCTATTGTCTGTGCTGTTTTCCAGAATTTGTGAAGAGCTAATACTGTGGTAAGATATAACAACAGCAAAAGACATTACTAAGGTCTTTCGTTCCATACAGGATTCTCCCAGATACAGAAGTAAACATAACAGTTATCTACAGAAAGTGGAGATTACCATCGACCTTTCTTTATGTTGGATCCATCATCTGTGTTACACCTATTGTCTGTGCTGTTTTCCAGAATATGTGAAAGGTTAAGGCATTGGGTTTGCTTTTGAATACTTTTGTCATTAGAACATATAACAACTTATTTTCATAGCCAATTATTTGACGGAGAATTTCTCTCCCCTCCTCCTTCAGTGCCTTCCTCTACTGAGGGTGGGCCACATGGTCTCCATACTCCCTCCTTCAGTACCTTCCTCTACTGAGGGTGGGCCACATGGTCTCTCCATATCTTCCTCCTTCAGTACCTTCCTATACTGAGGGTGGGCCACATGGTCTCTCCATACTCCCTCCTTCAATGCCTTCCTCTACTGAGGGTGGGCCACATGGTCTCTCCATACTCCCTCCTTCAGTACCTTCCTCTACTGAGGGTGGGCCACATGGTCTTTCCATACTTCCCGTTTCTCTTCATCTCCTCGTAAGTGTCGTCCAGTCAATTGTATTAGATAATCTGTGTATCCCTGTCATCTCCTTCCCCTCGATCTCTTCCTCCAGTGCTATAAAACGTGAAGAATAAAGAAATACCTCAACCCTCTCGATGACCACCGCTGATCGAAGCAGCACAGAGATAGATGGCGCAGATGGGGAGAAAAAATTAATGAACTTTTTCCATATATACATATAGTCTCTTAAGGATGTCCTTCTTTGTTAATGTTCAAAGATGGTTCTTTGGGATCTGAAGAAGTTGTTGGAGGTTCTTTGTCTTCAATGTCGCAGATGGGGAAAGGGGATCCCCTACTTGGAGAAGGATGGCTCGGTGATCCGAACAGCGGTAATTGAGGGTCCAGTAACGGGTGACGGGAGAGTCTTGATGGTATTAGAACCAAGGAGGATTGTCTAATAGAATGAATGGTCTGAAGATTTGAGCAGGATGCAATGATGTTCCACCTTGGCTGAACACAGTAACATGGATGCTGCCATGTTTGTCTTATGTCATCAACAGATTAACAGACAATTTGGATGATGGACATTAAGCGACAATAAACCCTTCCATCAGGGACAAACCACTTGTCCTACAACTTTCTTCAGTAGACGACATATCTACATTCGCTGTCTACCGAGAGCACTCTTTCTACACAATTTCTTATTACAAATCATACAATGATAACCAATATTATCCATCAATACTTCTATTAACAGATCTTCAGTATTATAATTTATATTCTACAGGGAATAATAGGGAAAATGAATGAGTTAAAAAGGGTAGAGAGAAAGAAATTCGAATTTACACAAGCCATATGGAAAATATAGACACTCTGCTGTCGCCTGTGATCTATTTTTTGAAGGAGACAGAGGTTGTTCACACTTGGTTACCTCGTGTGTCTTCAATAAAGGTCATTGTAATATCTTTCAGAGTTATTGTCTGAATACCGATATACATGCTAAAAGGTACAACTTCCTTAGGTTTTGTCCATGAGTGTATATACACTTGGTTATCTTGTGTCTTCAATAAAGGTCACTGTAATATATTTCAGAGGTATTGTCCCGATATACATGCTGAAAGGTACAACTTCCTTAAGTTTTATCCATGAGTGTATATACACTTGGTTATCTCGTGTGTCTTCAATAAAGGTCACTGTAATATCTTTCATAGTTATTGTCTGAAAACTGATTAAGTTATGTTCATTGAGGTAATTATTCGGCTATGTATAACTCCACTTTCAGAGTACCATCAATGTAATTTAGCCCGTCAAAGATACGGGCAGCTAGTTACGCTGACCTACTTTTTTCTCTTTCTTCCAATATGGTGACGTAATCTTCCAAGGTGTTGAGTGACATTGATGACATTTTACCAATATACCTCTTCAAGATATTTCATAATTTCTTGTTTGAAATTGACATTGTTCTCAAACATTGCTTGGGTTGAATGATTTGAAATGATTTCACATCATAGAGAGGCTCTTTCTCTATCCCTGAGTTTCTACCTCGATTGTAAGAGCGATTGTAGTGACACTGGGATTTGCCGTAGAGTCTGTTCGAAGATATGATCTTCCTTCTGTAGAATGTAGGATTCTGCACAGCCCGGATACTGCATGCCATAGTGGCCGATCCTATCTTCTATCTTCTCCCGTAACTTACTGTATGTGAAGATGCGAGCAGAATACCTATGACTCATGTACAGTAATAATATGTTATCAAAGTAACGATAATTTTATATTGTACACTCATGGACAAAACTTAAGGAAGTTGTACCTTTTAGCATGTATATCGGGACAATAACTCTGAAAGATATTACAGTGACCTTTATTGAAGACACATGAGATAACCAAGTGTATATACACTCATGGACAAAACTTAAGGAAGTTGTACCTTTTAGCATGTATATCGGGACAATAACTCTGAAAGATATTACAGTGACCTTTATTGAAGACACACGAGATAACCAAGTGTGAACAAACTCTGTCTCCTTCAAATAAACAGACAACCGGCGGAACCAAAGACGTTCCACTTCCATAAGTTTTGTCCATAAGTGTATATATGGACTTATTCCGTACTACTTCTTCTATAATCATACGGCATATAAATTTCAACAATTAGCGAACTAAAGATATTGGAAAAGGTTTATCAGCGTCTTCGCCAATTTAATCTACCAGATCGCTACAAGCATACATTGTATTTTTCTAAATAAATAATCTCCTTAGATAGATATATAACAAAAACTCAAAGAACAACGGAGAGAAAAGATGATAGATTCATTTCTCCGTTAAACTTGGAATTTTTCTATTATATTCAATAAAATAACCCTTTGTAAAACGTCTAGTTTTAGACGTTAATTTTGACGGGAGAGGCGCCCTATGCTTTTTTAGATCTATTTCCTCCCGGAAAAATTTCAATCTATATTTTAGCCAACAATAGAATTATCTTAATTTACAATTTACACAAACGATTGCATTTAAGAATGCAATTGTTAGTTATTTACAGAATGTTATCCATTAGAAAGAAGTTGGCCATTATTCACGTTTCCATAAGTTTCTCGGTCAAATTTCACCAGGTATGAGAGTCATTCCCCCCAGGTGACATGTGACAGCAGCAGACAAGTGGTAATCACCTGCTGACATATTTCCTCTCTCACACAATAAGCCGCGATTGCTGGAAGTTTAGAAAGCATGAAAGAAAAAAATAGATGAAGTCATCGGTCAAAAATGTTTTCTTAGATCATAGAGTATGTTCTTTTGAAAATTCCTTTTATAAAATGCTATTATTATATTAATAAAAAAAAACTTTATAATATATATATATATATTTTAAATAAATAAATACAAATTTATATATTGTATTGATTCCTGTGTTCTATGCACGAAAAACGATGTATATAGGCTTAACTTTTGTACATAGATATTCTTTCCTTTTCTTCTTTTCTGGGCGAGGATTCTTCGCCTGCTTCTCATTTCTTTTTAGATCCATTCCTAACAGGAGAATCGTCTGTATAAGACGGAATGTCTTAATAAAGGCTTGTGTGTGGTATTGATTCTATATGCTGATTTGTTCTATTTTATTTTTTAAGAATAAAAATACCGTAAAGATGTAAATATTACATTATAGAAAAGAAAGGTTATGTAAATATATTAAAAGGATATATATATATAAGGTGTATATGATGAAGTTTGGTTGTATTGTCTAAATAAAGGCCTATATTTTGTGATAGCTGATTTTTTTTAGGCAACAAATATATAGAAAACACTACATGTATAATGGTTTGTATTTAGTATATTGCATTTATAAGTTTAAAAATGTTATTTTTTATTAATGTTAATCGCTAAATGTATAAAAAAAGCATCGCTAAAAGGTAAAAACAAATATTAATTCTAGAAAAATCTTAATTGTAGTTTGGATTTATATAAATATTAAAACAGAGAGTAACACAAACTATTCTTCAAATAATTATATATATAAATTAGAGAACCACATATAATAATAACAATGACAATTTTATAGCTAATACCAACGCCACTTTACCTGCCTATTCGCCAAATATTACTCCAATTTGATTTATACGCATGATATGAAAAAAAGAAGAATTATTTTAATATACGCATCTTGTAGATAGATAGGTATTCCGTATTCTATACCTTTATTAAGGTATTCCGTATTCTATAATTCTTATACACTATTTAAAAACACCAAACTTTAACAAAAGGATAACAGAAGATGAAAAAAATGGGTCGCAGACGACAAGGTGGAAAAAAAAAAGGGAGCCAAACGATAGGAGGAGCGTAAAACAAGGAAGTCGTTTGGTCAAATATTTGAGGGGGAAATGTGCAAATATATATATATATAGATGTGAGAGGCTTAACCCTAAAACTAGAACAAAAGTTTTGTTGACTTCCTTCATTTCTAATTGAAATATCCACGTAGGTACAGAGGTTCTGTGTTGGCCGAGCTGTAATTGGACAAAGGAAAGTCAGAAGAGGAAAGGAAGAAAGTTTCCTTGTGTGGTGCAGGTTCTGTTTACTGGCAGCAACCTATGAGGAACTAGCAGGACTACAGACACTATTGTGTGTTGGTAGTCTTAGAGGTCATGGTAGGTTGTGACAGCTTGTACTGTAAGTACACCACATGTCTACACATGTAGTACCAGGCCATGGTGGGTAGAGGGTTGTGACAGCTTGTACTGTAAGTACACCACATGTCTACACATGTAGTACCAGGCCATTATGGTGGGTAGAGGGTTGTGACAGCTTGTACTGTAAGTACACCACATGTCTACACATGTAGTACCAGGCCATGGTGGGTAGAGGGTTGTGACAGCTTGTACTGTAAGTACACCACATGTCTACACATGTAGTACCAGGCCATCATGGTGGGTAGAGGGTTGTGACAGCTTGTACTGTAAGTACACCACATGTCTACACATGTAGTACCAGGCCATCATGGTGGGTAGAGGGTTGTGACAGCTTGTACTGTAAGTACACCACATGTCTACACATGTAGTACCAGGCCATCATGGTAGGTAGAGGGTTGTGACAGCTTGTACTGTAAGTACACCACATGTCTACACATGTAGTACCAGGCCATGGTGGGTAGAGGGTTGTGACAGCTTGTACTGTAAGTACACCACATGTCTACACATGTAGTACCAGGCCATCATGGTGGGTAGAGGGTTGTGACAGCTTGTACTGTAAGTACACCACATGTCTACACATGTAGTACCAGGCCATCATGGTGGGTAGAGGGTTGTGACAGCTTGTACTGTAAGTACACCACATGTCTACACATGTAGTACCAGGCCATGGTGGGTAGAGGGTTGTGACAGCTTGTACTGTAAGTACACCACATGTCTACACATGTAGTACCAGGCCATCATGGTGGGTAGAGGGTTGTGACAGCTTGTACTGTAAGTACACCACATGTCTACATATGTAGTACCAGGCCATCATGGTAGGTAGAGGGTTGTGACAGCTTGTACTGTAAGTACACCACATGTCTACACATGTAGTACCAGGCCATCATGGTAGGTAGAGGGTTGTGACAGCTCGTATATTAGTACACCACACTTACATTTTATTTATTTGAAAATAGAGCGCTCCATAAATAAATCTTTAATTAAAAATACATATATTGGATCAAAATATCATTTATTTTTACCAATATTTCAGTTGGCTGAATGCCAACCTTTATCAAGGTATTATAACATATTAATGTGTGTCAACAACAAATTCAGCGCCATATAACGTCAACAGAATTAAGTTTTAAAAATACTTACATATATAAAGTAATTTTAAAATACAATATAACGCGGCTGATGATTGTAAAACGAAAATTGCAATTATACCGCGAATGTTTCTTTTAAACAAAAATCGAAATCCATTTTAAAGAGAAATAACGACTATTTCTAACTTTAAGGATGAAGTATGAAAGGGTGAAAAATATGAAGAGTAATGGCGAACGGAAAAATAAAAGTGTCCAGGGGCGGGAATCGAACCCACGCGGAAGGTCGTGGGTTCGATTCCCGCCCCTGGACACTTTTATTTTTCCGTTCGCCATTACTCTTCATATTTTTCACCCTTTCATACTTCATCCTTAAAGTTAGAAATAGTCGTTATTTCTCTTTAAAATGGATTTCGATTTTTGTTTAAAAGAAACATTCGCGGTATAATTGCAATTTTCGTTTTACTTACATATATGTTCATCTGGTTGTTTATATGTTATCTGACAGTTTTTCAGTAGGTGAATTGTTTTACATTTCTAAAAGCGCGGATTCTTTTTTTTTTTACTTATCCTTTTATTA
>CP092874.1:13135224-13155975 GCA_030710605.1 Cordylochernes scorpioides
TCCAAACTGTTCCATACGAAATCCCCGTTTGTCGAGAAACTTGACTAGCACTTACTTCTCCATACGTGGATAACGTTTCAATAGCTTCAGCATTCTGCAAAACCGTAACAGCCACTGACTTGCATGTCGATGGTCTTCCACTCCGAGGGTTTGCTTCCAGAGATCCAGTTTCCTCAAAACTTTTAATCAATCGCTTTAGAGAGTAGCAACTCATTGGTCCTTTACCGCTTCGAATATCTTTGAAGGAACCAAACGCTCGTAAAGCTTCAGTGGCAGATTCTGAATCACAATTAAAAAATTCACCAAGAGTGCTTTATCCTGTAGTGACGGCATTCCAGGGGGAAGGGGAGAAGTCCGACCACACCACGTTGCAACGGCACCCATTTTCAAATGAAGAGCAAAACTGATATCTCCAGTAATGCTACCGCGTCTGGGGTAACCGCCGCGTCAGGAGATGCAGCTCGAGCTCATGATGAGAAATCTACTACGAGGACACAATTCAATCTACTACAACTCAATATAAATGGTACCCAGAGGAAAATAAAGAGCTGACTTGTCTTCTCCGTGACAACAATGAACATATTACTTGTCCTCAGGAGACAAAATTGAATCAGAATCTGAGATTCAATATCAAAGATTATACAACACTACGAAAGGACAGACCGGGAAAATTCGGAGGAGGACTTGCCGTTTTGATTAAAACTCTAGAAATCAAATTTAAGGAAATCGCCTATAATCAGAGTAAGCCTAGAGAAAGCACGACAGAAGCTCAGGCAATAGAAATATATCTTACAGATAAACCAATTCCAATCATAAATGTTTATCACCACGATGATACTAGCATCAATACAGGCCTGATAGAGACATTAAGTGAAGCGTCTTCGGATATCGCAATCATACTTGGGAATTTTAACGCCGAAAGACCAACTTGGGGATCACCTGTCCAGGATAACAAAGGTCGGCAGGTTGAGGACATGCTAACCGACCTCGACCTTACACCATTAAATAACGAAAAGAACACCTATCTATCCAAGTCCAATGGCACAAAATCCGCAATAGACATCACAGCGATAAATTACAACATCGCACCCACAACACAATGGAAAATTCTGAAAAGTGCAATCAGTGACCACAGACCAATTTTAACAACACTAAAATTTAAAATTGAGAATTTTTCCAACAGAATAAAAGAACACTGGAAAAAAAATCACAGAAAAGCTTGAAGAACTGTGCAGCGAAGAATTAAATCACAGAACGATTGACAAAAAATTGGAAATATTCTCTTCGAACATATCCAAAGCTGCAAAAGTATCGATACCTAGAGGTAGACGTAAAGACCTGTGAATACTTCACTGGAAGGACCACAATATCGAGGCAATGATTGCAGAGAGAGACAATATCAATGAACTTCTTAAAACAAATAAAACAGAAGAAATCATAAAGGAACTCATTGAAATTAGTCACAAAATAAAACAAGAAATGTGGATATTCAAACAAGAAAAATGGGCAGAATTCTGCGAAAAAAATGGATCCAAAAAAGGAAAGCCATCACTGAAATATAATTAGCGTTATAAAACAATCAAAACCAACACTAATCCTCCAATACTCTAACCGATATGAACAGCGAGAACGAACAAACAGATGGCTGACATAATTGCTGAATATATTTCGAGCACTTCCAGACTCAGCTTAATGAATGAAGGCAGGACTCAAAAAAAATAATATAAACAAGTTAGTTAAACAAGCAAGAAATTACCATCAACAAGATATTTACTCGAGAGACTTCACACTGAATGAGCTAAACTCATCAATAGGAAAGTTAAATCCAAGATTATACCTGGAGATGCTCTAATCTTTGGTCAAATGATTAAACACTTTGGAGACGAAGCTAAAAACCAACTTCTAAGAATACTGAAGATTTCATGGCAAACTGGTAAACTACTAAAGAATTGGAAGATATCAATTATAGTGCCAATACTGAAACCAAACAAAGATGCCAAGGAATGCAAGAACTATCGGCCAATTGCTCTTACCAGCATACTTTGTAAAATAACAGAATGAATTATGCACTCTAGGCTCATAGTCTGGCTCACTAACAATAATAAAATAAACTTCTACCAAACTGCCTAAAGATCCAGACACTGTACAACTGATAAACTGTTCTACTTCTGTTAATCAATAATAGATTTCTAGGAAAAATCGCCAAAGAAGACAACGGCCGAATTCCCGGATATGACCTCAGCTTTTGATCGAGTGTAGAAATTATTTGAAAGACTGCACAACATCGGAGTAAGAGGAAAAACCTTAATCTGGATTGCAGACTTCTTAAGGGGAAGAAGGATAAAGGTTCGGGTCAATGGAACATTTTCCAAGGACCGAAGAACATGGGCTGGTGTACCTCAGGGAGATCTGTGCTCAGTACTCTACTCTTCTCGCTATATATTAACTGCTTTTTATGTAAATAGATGAATATTATTTGCATTCTTTAAAGTATCATTATGGAAGAATATATGTGTATATAAATTGGACATTTTTTGTTGGCCAAACGAAAAGAATAAGAGCTAAAAAAAGAGTCATGGTCAAGTTTGAGTTGTTGTACATCTAATTACGACACAACCTTAACAACATCCATCCTCACTGAAGACACAAAAGTTGCCTGTTATGCAGATTATATAGACATATGGCACACAAGTAGCAGTATAGAAATATCAGAAAAATACTGAACACATCAATGAGAGGACTGGAGAAGTGGGCAATGAAACTCAAAATGACAATACACCCAATAAACACAAACCTATAGGTCTCCTTCACGGACAGGAAGAAAGGCATGAATTTAACTCAAAAATAAGCATAAACAACCATATAATTGATAAGATTTGATCTCCAAATTACCTAGGTGTGATACTTGATGAGGAATTGCGATTTACAGAACACATAATTAGCTCCTCAAATAGAGCTACCAGAAACCTAAACATTCTGAGAAGGCTATGTGGAACAAATTGGGGAGCAAAACCCAAAATTCTCAGAACAACATATATCACCTTAATAAGGCCAATAATGGAATATGCAACACCTGTTTAGGCTCCCTCAAGTTCATCACTAAAAAGAAGACTAGACAGTGTTCAAGCAAAAGCGGCCAAATTAATCACTGGTTCTGTTTAAAATACCAAGAATTAGAAAATTCAGAGAGAATGTGGTCTAGACCTACTTGAAAGCAGAAGACAATTAAAAACCATAAAATTCACCAATAGCTTAAAAACTAAAGAAACCGAACACATATCCCATAGAACCTATTTAAACTGGACACAAAAAGAAAGGCTCAATAAATCTTCAACACTTCAGTACGACAACATTAGAAAGAGCATAAATATGAAACATAATGAATTTCAAATTCGAGAATAACCAATATTTCCTACCCCGTTGCCATCAAATGTAATCATCAATCTTAACCTGAATGAACCCTGCAAAAAAAGAGAACAAAAACATACTTAAAAAGAAAGGACTTGACACAATTGGTTTAGGCGATCAGATAAATTATTTAACAGCATATACAGACGGACAATCAGACCTTACCATAAGTAATGGAGGGGCTGGAATTAACATAATACTGCAAGATGGAACATACATCAAAATCAAAGAAGGAGAAAGAAAGATTTCGTCAAACTTCACTTGTGAACTGACAGCTATCTGGAAAGCTCTTGATCTATGCCTTAACCAACCATCCCTGCATCAAGCAGAAGGAATTATAATATACCGTACAACGACTTCATATCCGATCTAGAAGCAATTCAGAAGGGCAATACTATAATCACACAGAAAATATATTTGTTACTTACTCAACTGATATCATTGGAGAATAACTGCATTCTACAATGGATTCCTGCCAGTGTTTGGATCGGGGGTAATGAAATGGCAGTTGAATTTGCAAAGGAAGCCAGAAAGTTGAGCCAAAGGAAAGAACAAATGTCAGTATTTGAGGCTAATGCTTTTTCAAAATACAAGATAATTAAACAAAAAATAAGAAAAGATCAAAATGTGAAATAAACTCCGAGAGAAAAATGACAAAACTATAACAAGATTTAGAACAAAACTTTATAAAGGATGACAATACATCCAGATGGCACAAGAACCTATAGAACATGCAACAACTGTCCTGGTGTGGAACTAACACCTACCCACATATTCTCATGCCCGCAGCCTTGCAGAAAATTGACATAGACCCAGAGCAGCTGCTTTACACACCCAAGATAGTGGACAATGCTGCTGCTGCTGTGATAGAGAGAGATGCATGGAGACATCTGAGGCTCTTTATTGGACACGACAAAAACAACAACGGCATTCCAGAGTAAAATTAATCATCAGATATAGATAAATATTTTTCAAATGAATTAAAATAAATATAATCGATACTGAGAGAGAGTTGAATTTAAAAAAATTAGAAAATTATTATTTTCGAAATTTAAATAGCTGAGAGGATTCCAGCAAACCGCATCTAAAATATCAGTTTTTTTTTTTTTGCTACATGTTTTAATTTGCATATACCTATTTTGCATATCTCAGATTGTATTTAAAAATCGTTAACCATTTCTACCAATTTTTGGCGAAATGGTGTTTTATTAATTTATCATTTGATATTATTCGGGTTCTTTCCTGGTATTCAAAAAGCAAAAATACGTGTCGTTCAGTTATATTTTTCAATTTATCAAACAATTTGGCCGCTGAATCTCTGATTCTGGTAGAGCGCCATCTAGCGAATAAAGTTGTAACTAAAATCAATTTCGAATTTTTCATTATTTGCCATAAAAATCCCATTGCATCCTGAACACAATGGTGTTTACCGCATTTCTCTAGCGCAAATATTCGCGGAGTTATTAATTTTTAAAGTTGTGCGGGACTTTTGGATCACCCTGTATATGTTAAAAGGCACAACTTCCTTAAGTTTTGTCCATGATAAGGAGATGCCTTTTTCTTAATTTATGCACCTTATCCCAGTACAATGTTACATTTGTACTATTTTTTCACATTGTGTAGGTCCTCACGCAATTCTGGCCTTAACTACCCGTTTCATGATTTTTCAGGATGCCTTAATGACCTTTTTTTTTTTGGTCGTTGAGGTACAGCTTGCACCACGCTGATGAGGGCCAACAGCCTGAAACGCGTCCGTGGTTAGCTTTTCTTGATTAATCAAGAATGGGTATTTGGCCAATTCTGGAATAATTAAAAATCAACGAGAATAGTTGATATTTATTCCGATAGATGGCGCAAGCCATCAGCAACTTTCAGTTGCACGATAAGGAGATGCCTTTTTCTTAATTTATGCACCTTATCCCAGTACAATGTTACATTTGTACTATTTTTTCACATGCTAAAAGGTACAACTTCCTTAAGTTTTGTCCATGAGTGTACAATATAGAATTATCTTTACTTTGATAACATATTGTTACTGTACATGAGTTATAGGTAATCTGCTCGTATCTTCACATACAGTAAGTTACGGGAGAGGATAGAAGATAGAATTGACAACTACAGGGCTATGTATCTACCACTATGGAATGCAGTATCCGGGCTGTGCAGAATCCTACATTCTACAGAAGGGAGATCAAATCTTTTCACAGTCTCTACGGCAAATCCCAGTGTCACTATAATCGCTCTTACAATCGAGGTAGAAACTAGGGGATAGAGAAACAGCCTCTCTATGATGTGAAATCATTTCAAATCATACAACCCAAGCAATGTTTGAGAACAATGTCAATTTCAAACAAGCAATTATGAAATATCTTGAAGAGGTATATTGGTAAAATGTCATCAATGTCACTCAACACCTTGGAAGATTACCTCACCATATTGGAAGAAAGAGAAAAAAGTAGGTCAGCGTAACTAGCTGCCCGTATCTTTGACGAGCTAAATTACATTGATGGTGCTTTGAAAGGAGGTTTATATAAACCTGAATAATTAACTCCATGGAGAGAGTTCAAACTACTTTATTACAACAACAACAAAAAAAAAAGCCTTTATTTAGGGTCACTGACCCTATACAGGATTCACCAGAGGTATGCATAAGAACAAAGCAGTGAGACAAAGGAAACAACGATATAGACAGAAGAAAAAGAAAAAAAAAACAAGAAAGAGGGAAGCAAGAAAAACAACACAAAAAGAGTAGCAGTAAGAAAGTGAGGAGTGAGTGTCACTTGGCTTTCTTCTGAGATATGGACTTGTGGAAACCATAAAACGCCGTAGCAATATACTTATTCTTGGTCATATTGTCAATTATTGATGGAAATGAAGCACAGAGTTGCCAAGTTTTGAGCATAAGGGTTCTTCTTTCAGAGCAGAGCAATCAAAAATATAGTTTGGAATTACAGAAGGTACAAATCGGGTCCTCACCGCAGAGCATCTTGGTGTGGTTTTCTATAAAAAAAACTTGAAAGTATTCTAACTTGTGCGAGTAGTCTTACAACCGGGAAAGGAAAATCCCCTAAAAGGTATCCCTCCGTCATGAAAGATATGTGAATGTCTTTGTAGTGAGAGTATAGCTTAGATTTATCCATTCTTGTAAGGTCAACTACTTTATCACAACGTGTGTCCATTTAGAGTAAAATACAAATTGAATAAATATATGATTACTGTGTCTTTGGGCTCAAAAATCTAAAACTTTGGTTAGTAGCCCGTAAAACCATATTTTCTCTCTGATTCTGTTTTTATTAGTCAGCATTTGTAGATGTAGATTCATGGTGATGGTGTTTTAACGAAACTATGAAAATAGGATTGTATATATATATCTCTTATAATACAATATAATGTGGCTATGATTATAGAGAACGACATTTAACAAGTCTTACCGCAAATGTTTCTTTTTTACAGAACGCAAAATCGTAATTTTTATTATTATTTTAAGGATAAATAATGACTATTCCTATCCTTATAGATGAAGTATGAAAGGATGAATGGTGAAAGTAATGATGAACGGAAAAATAAAAGTGTCCAGTTCCGTTCATCATTACTTTTCACCATATATTCTTTCATACAAATAAGGATAGAAAAAGTCGTTATTTCTCCTTAAAATAATAATATAGATTACGGTTTTTCGTTCTGTAAAAAGAAACATTTAAGGTAAAACTTGTTAAACCTCGTTCTATATATCTCTTATGACCATTGACTGTGATGTCAATCAAACTATCGGGGGGGATAGAAATCCGACCACACCTCTCTGAGGTCTCCTCTTGGAATATTTGACCAAATTCTGGTTCAAGGTGACTAACATGGCAACGGCACCCATTTTACGATAAAGAGAAAAACCGATTTGACACGAGAATAACAACAATAATTTTACCCAAACACTTTGCCAGCAAAACACCTCTTTGGCAGATTGTGAATATTCCATTATATCCCTTGTGGATCTCATGGAATAAAGTCTGCCCTAGGCTGACGAGGGACATTAGCCTGAAACCATGGTCTCTAGGTGGGCGCTTCTCAGTTTGCCAAAGCTGGTGTTGTGGCTTTGTCACCGACCTGAGGCCGCTAGTTTGCGGTGACGGTCAATAGATGGGGTCTAGATATAGACGTTTATTTTGACGGGAGAGGAGCCCTATGCTTTTTTAGATCAATTTCCTCTCGGCAAAATTTCCATCTATATTTTATCCAACAATAGCATTATCTTAATTTCCAATTTACACAAACGATTGCATTCAATAATGCAATTGTTAGTTATTTACAGAATGTTATCCATTAGAAAGAAGTTGGCCATTATTCACGTTTCCATAAGTTTCTCGGTCAAATTTCACCAGGTATGAGAGTCATTCCCCCCAGGTGACATGTGACAGCAGCAGACAAGTGGTAATCACCTGCTGACATATTTCCTCTCTCACACAATAAGCCGCGATTGCTGGAAGTTTAGAAAGCATGAAAGAGAGAAAAAAAATAGATGAAGTCATCGGTCAAAAATGTTTTCTTAGATCATAGAGTATGTTCTTTTGAAAATTCCTTTTATAAAATGTTATTATTATATTAATAAAAAAAAACTTTATAATATATATATATTTTTTTTAAATATAAATAAATACACATTTATATATTGTATTGATTCCTGTGATCTATGCACGAAAAACGATGTATATAGGCATAACTTTTGTACATAGATATTCTTTCCTTTTCTTCTTTTCTGGGCGAGGATTCTTCACCTGCTTCTCATTTCTTTTTAGATTCATTTCTAACAGGAGAATCATCTGTATAAGACGGAATGTCTTAATAAAGGCTTGTGTGTATTGTACTGATTCTATATGCTGATTTGTTCTCTTTTATTTTTTTAAGAATAAAAATGCCGTAAATATGTAAATACGCAAATATTACATTATAGAAAAGAAAGGTTATGTAAATATATTAAAAGGATATATATATATATAAGGTGTATATGATGAAGTTTGGTTGTATTGTCTAAATAAAGACCTATATTTTGTGATAGCTGATTTTTTTAGGCAACAAATATATAGAAAACACAACATATATAATAGTTTGTATTTAGTATATTGCATTTATAAGTTTAAAAATGTTAATTTTTGATTAATGTTAATCGCTAAATGTATAAAAAAGCATCGCTAAAAGGTAAAAACAAATATTAATTCTAGAAAAATCATAATTGTAGTTTGGATTTATATAAATATTAAAACAGTAACACAAACTATTCTTCAAATAATCTATATTAATAAAATGCAAATTTCATAAGTGGTGTTCGCTAAAAACTTTCGTTACAATGCATCAATTTCGACCAAATTTTCAACATTTATGTAAAACGAGATGGAGCAGGTTTTGCTTAACATCAAAATATTTATCGATTAAATACAAAAAAAAAAATCAACAGAGTTAATTTTATTTATATATAAATACAAAAAAAAATCAGCAATTCATTCAACTCAATCTAAAAAAATATTCAAAACAAGCAATTTTAAGATAACACCATATGTAAAACAGTCGGCCAAGAAAACAACAACGATATTACATCTTTCTCACATATTCACACACAATCTTGATTAATAATTAAAACTAATCTTTAACATTGTTTATTATACTTCATAATATATAATATTCGTTAGGCAAACTTTCACTCGGATAGAAGCCGGGTACACATCCGCTAGTTATATATATAAATTAGAGAACCACATATAATAATAACAATGACAATTTTATGGCTAATACCAACGCCACTTTACCTGCCTATTCGCCAAATATTACTCCAATTTGATTTATATGCATGATATGAAAAAAAAAGAATTATTTTGATATACGCATCTTGTAGATAGAGGTATTCCGTATTCTACACCTTTATTAAGGTACCCGTATTCTATAATTCTTATACACTATTTAAAAACACCAAACTTTAACAAAAGGATAACAGAAGATGAAAAAAAATGGGTCGCAGACGACAAGGTGGAAAAAAAAAGGGAGCCAAACGATAGGAGGAGCGTAAAACAAGGAAGTCGTTTGGTCAAATATTTGAGGGGGAAATGTGCAAATATATATATATAGATGTGAGAGGCTTAACCCTAAAACTAGAACAAAAGTTTTGTTGACTTCCTTCATTTCTAATTGAAATATCCACGTAGGTACAGAGGTTCTGTGTTGGCCGAGCTGTAATTGGACAAAGGAAAGTCAGAAGAGGAAAGGAAGAAAGTTTCCTTGTGTGGTGCAGGTTCTGTTTACTGGCAGCAACCTATGAGGAACTAGCGGGACTACAGACACTATTGTGTGTTGGCCATGGTAGATTGTGACAGCTTGTACTGTAAGTATACCACATGTCTACACATGTAGTACCAGGCCATTATGGTGGGTAGAGGATTGTGACAGCTTGTACTGTAAGTACACCACATGTCTACACATGTAGTACCAGGCCATTATGGTGGGTAGAGGATTGTGACAGCTTGTACTGTAAGTACACCACATGTCTACATATGTAGTACCAGGCCATCATGGTGGGTAGAGGGTTGTGGCAGCTTGTACTGTAAGTACACCACATGTCTACACATGTAGTACCAGGCCATGGTGGGTAGAGGGTTGTGACAGCTTGTACTGTAAGTACACCACATGTCTACACATGTAGTACCAGGCCATGGTGGGTAGAGGGTTGTGACAGCTTGTACTGTAAGTACACCACATGTCTACACATGTAGTACCAGGCCATGGTGGGTAGAGGGTTGTGACAGCTTGTACTGTAAGTACACCACATGTCTACACATGTAGTACCAGGCCATGGTGGGTAGAGGGTTGTGACAGCTTGTACTGTAAGTACACCACATGTCTACACATGTAGTACCAGGCCATCATGGTGGGTAGAGGGTTGTGACAGCTTGTACTGTAAGTACACCACATGTCTACACATGTAGTACCAGGCCATGATAATCATGGTGGGTCGAAGGTTGTGACAGCTCGTATATTAGTACACCACACTTACATTTTATTTATTTGAAAATAGAGCAATCCATAAATAAATCTTTAATTAAAAAGACATATATTGGATCAAAATATTATTTATTTTACCAATATTTCAGTTAGCTGAATGCCAACCTTTATCAAGGTGTTATAACATATTTAATGTGGGTCAACAACAAATTCAGCGCCATATAACGTCAATAGAATAAGTTTTAAAAATACTTACATACATGTTCATCTGGTTGTTCATATGTTATCTGACGGTTTTTCAGTAGGTGAATTGTTTTACATTTCTAAAAGCGCGGATTCTTTTTTTTTACTTATCCTTTTATTAGTCTAAATTAGACAAGATCTTGGAGGTCGTGCTCATAAAGAAGCTCAAGAACTCCTTTTGGTTCTCTGTACAGGGATCTTTTGTCCTTTCCAATGCAATTTAGTAAATGTTGGGGAGTAGCCTCTTTGGTTTTGCACCTAGTGCACATGGGGAAGCTTTTGGCTCCCTCTTTATAGACTAGAGGGCGCAGGTGACCAGATTTCCATCTGGCCAACTGTGTCGATTCCCTTCTGTTTAGTTGGAGGGTCAGTTTTTTGGGGTTTTCTACCTGGTACCAAGAATGATGGAAACTATCTCTATGGTGCGGATTCTGATTTCCATGATCATTGTCCGATTCTGCCAATACTCAAAAACCTTTAAAATTGAGTAGATTTAGACTAAACCCCCTGGGGCTGTGTGTAGATAACCAGAACCCATGAACGAATCCCACACATTAAAACTTCTCACCATGATTATCATGGAATATGTCATGTAGGTACTTGGGACTAGTAAAAAAAAAAAAAGAGGGGGTATAAACTCCACGAAACACGAAAAAAAAAAAAATCTTAGATACACCTATACATTCACACACAAAAAAGCAACAAAAAATGTGTTAGTGCAAGTAAAATCGACTAAACAAGGTCTACCATAATCATTAATTCCTAAATATAAAGCTTAGAAACTAGCGTGGCGATTGTATCAATCCGCGCAATGTAAAGACACACACAAAGAACGTATCAATCCACTACAAAAATAGTGCGTTATTTAGTTTTACTTCAGCAAGTAAAAAGCCAAGCAACCAATCAATTCATCAAGAGAAAATAGCAAGAACGGCTGTCACAAAGTGTAATGTTTATCTCCAGCCTATTGACGGTTATTGCCTTCGGGTTGCCATGGCGACGGGGAGTAAACAAGCCTAACACGTGGTAAGTGACGTAATCCCGGCATCTGGCCACAGAGATACTCTCGAGTGAAGGGGGGAATTGAGGTCACGGGGTCAAGGCATATATTCCTACTGCAATTCCGTGGCAATAAAGAAGTCAGTTCGGAACTGTTGGTTTTTTTTTTGACGTGTGAAAGACTGTGTTAGTCAGGTGAACAGTGGCAAAATCTGCCGTTTTTATAACGCTCTTACAAACATGGGATGAAAAGCTAGTAGGGTAGCTGCTAACATTCCATTGTAGGGGTTACCACAGCTAAATTCATTATGACTAAACATACTAGAAATACTGTAGAGAACTACTTCTCTGTAAAGGACAACACCTAATTACAGAGCCAAAGTGTCTTTTAGGGAGAAGTGTTCTCTTACCGAAGAGTTACTAAATAGATAAAAATGGTTATTTTTGCAAATGAAAACTGTCCTTTATAGAGAGGTATCTTCTAGTGTGGGTGTTCTCTCATGGAGGTTCCAACTGTACTAAATAACATTGGTGGATCAAATTGGACGATATTCTTGGAAAGGTTCACCAGGAATAGAGGTTCACAAAGCCTTCCCAACTCTTTCCAACTTCACCGATTGTAGAAATTCGCTAATTCAAGAAGGAAGACTGAAAAATATTCCATCCTTCACCATCAACCGTACACGCTTGTTTGGCGGTACATATACTAAAATTGGAACGATACAGAGAAGATTAGGATGGCCCCTGCGCAAGGATGACACGCTAAATCGTGAAGCGTTCCTTCACCATAAACCGTATAGTAACAAGACCCAATCCAAAAATCAGTTTCTCTATTCTTTAGCATCCAGGTCTCTAAGTGCGACATACTTCTCTATCAAAATACGAAAGTATTTTAGACGCGTAAGATTCTTTTCAAAAATAAAACAATTTCTACTGCCCTTACTGTAATGGAAAAATTAATGGGAGGGCCTGGCTCATCAGTGGTAAACCCTCCCAGAGGTTTCGCCAATTTAATACCGCTATTATATTGTATTTTCGATCTTCCTTTTATAGTGATATTGATTCAAAGAGTCTAGAATCAGTATCACTATAAAAGGAAGATCGAAATATGCAATATAATAGCGGTATGGTAGATGAAACTGGCGAAACCTCTGGGAGGGTTCACCACTGATCAACCAGGATCTCCCATTAATTTTTCTATTGCAGTAAGGGCAGTAGAAATTGTTTTATTTTTAAAAAAGAATCATACGTGTCTATAATAGTTTCGTATTTTGATAACAGATGGTGCGCTAATGCATCATACTATACTTCTCTATCTTGAGCACATTACTTCATATATCCAGTTCTTCCTACCGTTCACTTTAACCCTCACAGAACTTCAATCGCTATTCAGATAACGTGTCTACAGTATCTCTACAGAGTATATTTAGCCCTAGTACACTATTGTTAACTCCGCCCTTGCCGGTCCCAAGCCCGGATGAAAAAGGAGGAGGGGGAGCAGTAACAAGCTCACTAAAAAACCTGGGTTCAGCTGGTCCGGCTGATAGTACCCTGTAAGGACTCCAGGGATACAGGATGAGCAGCGTTTGTACTCCATGTTAGGATCGGCTGCACATGTGTCTGTTCCTCATGTCAGAGGCGGCCATTTCTTTTGGAGCTAAGTCGGCCTACCACTGAGTAGTGCTCCCAGTCTTAATGACAAAGGCAGACGCATTCTACTTCACTCAGTGTGGAGATAAGAAAGAAGAAGACACTATTGTTCACCAACAGAGAGATTTAACCGTTTTAATCCCTTTAATTACAGTACACTAAATCGTACAGTTGTGAAAGAGAAAAATCTCTTAATTCTCTCCTTAGCACAAAACATCTACCTGAATAAAAATAAATGTATATTTATCAATTATTTATATCTATTTATCCATATATTTATCATTATATAATCATATTTATTCACATTTATATTTATTCTGTATTTAACCTTATATAATCTTATATGGACATTGAAATAAATCAGTTTCAATCTCAATCTCTCTCTCACCTTAATATTGGAACAAAGGATTATTTTAAGAAAATAAGACAATGAAAAACGATAAAGCACGAAAATTTTATACATAAAACAAACATCTACTGTCCTTGCTGCGATGAAAAAGATTAGAGGGCTTAGCTCATTAGTGGTGAACCCTCCCAGCAGTTTCGTCAATTTAATCCACCAGACCGCTTTCTTTAGAGTTCTAATACTGTATTGGATAATTCTGCTTATATATGCTACACTGAAGGGTGGATTCTTAGGAATGGTATTTAAGTAAAATATAGACATAAGCTTATAGGACAGTAGAATTACATTTAAATATGTTCACACAATTTTTTCATCGCAGTAAGAAGAGTAGAATTTTGTTTTATGTATAAAAGAAAAATTCGTACCCTTGCCACAGAAAAATAAACTTACTTTTAAAGAAATAGAAACAATAGCCAAAACAAAAATAAACAAGAACTCCCACCTAAGCACAGTTGGTACAGTGGAGTGAACCCAGGAGGAGCTCTGAACCTCAGACAGCATCAAACAACACTAACAAGATTTAGAACAGGCCATCTCAAGCCATTGAAGATAAAAGATAACAACAAAATCTACTCCACTTGCCCAAAATGTAGTTTGGTACCTGCAGCTCCAGAACACATTGCATTAGATGCACTAAGCAGGACCTTTGGGAGAGGCTGCTGCTTATCATAAAACATCTCGAGGAGCATGAGCTTATGGAATTCGTGTAATCTTTACACAAGGGGATAAGAAACAACAACAACAACAAAGAAACTTACGTACTTTTTAATGTTTTCTTATATATGGATATTGCGGTATATTGTCCTAAGAAGGGATTATTTTATTGAAAATAATTTTCGTTTGGTATATAAGAGAAAGAGAGTTCGAAACTATTATAGAACGCGTATGCTTATTATTATTATTTTAAAGACTATTCCTAGTTTTATGGCTTGAGCCGGAGAAGCAGCACAAGTAAGGGACTGCCCTGTAGGGCGAAGTACGGTGTCATGAGTCCCGAGTCGCTATGGTAACCGTGAACAGGGAAAATGTGGCTGACTAACGGTGCAATGGCATCCCTCCTTTCCATCTGTTTGGAGTACAAGACTTAAGCCCTGTCCCTACTTCCTGACTCCCTACCAGCCTGGAACTACCTGGTTCACCTCAGCAATCTGTCCCCCTCATAACTAGACTTCTAGACTGTACAGCCCGGGTAGTTAGCGATTTATGCTCCAGGAGCCCGGGTTAACTCTATTTTCTCTCTCCTCCTTTCCATGGAGCTCAAGTCCCGGATGAAATTACTGCAGTGAAAAATGTTGATAACAGAAGGCACGCTAATCTACTTATATAATTGCCTTATTCTGTCTGTGTGAAGTTCACGGATAGATTTTGGTCAGAATGGATAAAATAAAAAAAGTGTCAAGGGATGGGAATCGAACCCACGACCTTCAGCTTACCGGGCAGATGCCATGACCACTAGGCCACATGACCACAATTTATAATTGTAACAAATAGTATTTGAATCAAAACATTCAATCGGGTAAAACACGGGCGTTGCCCGGGTCATTCGGCTAGTGCATCATAAGAGAGTAAAGAGTTATAAAAAGGAATGGTTAGCTAAAGGGAAGAAGGGACTATATCTCTAGTTGGGGGGGTGGGCCACTCAGTCAGATAGGTCGTGACAAATTGGGGAAGGAAGGAAGTCGGAGGACAGAATTCCTGTCATCTACCGACATTCCCCACCCCACTGACACGCTCTGTGTTGTGAACATTGCACCGCTTTTCTTTCATATTCATTCTTAGTAAGCTTTTATTACGATAGCAAGACAAACACAAACAAAGAAGAATTGTAAATACAAAATATGACATGGCATCTGCCCGGTAAGCGGAATACTGTGGGTTCGATTCCCATCCCTTGCCACTTTTATTTTTCCGTTCATCATTACTCTTCACAATTCATACCTCATCCCTAAGGTTAGAAATAATCGTTATTTCTCCTTAAAATAAATTTTGATTTTTCGTTTAAAAGAAACACATGCGGGATAATTTTCAAATGTCGTTCTACAATCATAAGCTGCATTATATTGTAATATTAAGAATCGTAAATACAAAATGTCATCTTGGAACATCCACACACATATATATATCCGATAACAAATTACAACATCAAAATTGAAAAGAAATATGAAAGAAGTAGGAAACAGAAAAGTGTTACAACCAAATGGATCCAAATATCAAGAAACTGAACATAAATATACAACAGACTAAATTTTGGGTACAAAACGCCTTTTTTCCCCCTCTTTGCAATATTGTAAAGATAGAGGCTGCCTGGCCGGCATTCATATTTCTATGAAAAATAGACACTTCGGCCAGTTAGTTTTTTTATTTTCTCAACGTTTCGACAAAAATATTTTGTCTTCGTCAGGAGAAGTCAATAAAAATAAAACATTTGGCAAGACGTTAAAAATTGTTCTGAGGTTGCAAGGGCGTTCTCAAGTGATTTTTCGAATTTAGTACAACATCTAAAGCGCGAGTCAAAAACAAATATTAAACTCGTCAAAGACTATGATCTTGGAAATAAATAAATATATAATAATAAAATAACCCGTTTCTTGATTTCTCAAGAAGCCTCTGGGACCAAAAATATTTTTGGTCGCAGTGGTTACAGCCTTCTCCACGCTGACGAGCGCCAACAGCGCGAAACGCGTTCGTGGATGGCTTTTATTGATTTATCAAGAAATTGGGTTGGCCAAATATCACGGAGCAAGCTAAATAAACGTTTAGTTTATTTTTTCTCTACTAGATGGCGCTCTGCCATCTAAAAAGCACATGTGCTCGTGGTCAGGAGATGCCTTCTTTATTTTTAATAATAAAATTATATTCAAAAATAAATAAATAAAGTAATATAATAATTACAAAGATTACATATTATTTTATAAATTTCTAACTATTATGTTCCTTTGCAATAGTCATAGTATTATAGGTACATACTCGAACTGCTGTTTACGTGATGTATTTAGAGTACAAGCAGTTACTACCATGCTTATCATGGTCTTAGTGTATTCACAAACACACAAAAGCTTTTATTAAGACATAGAATCTTATTCATGATCTTACTAATTTTTCCTGTCATGCATTTTTTTAAAGGCACACACCAATGTCAT
This sequence comes from Cordylochernes scorpioides, assembly GCA_030710605.1. Classification (NCBI taxonomy): domain Eukaryota; kingdom Metazoa; phylum Arthropoda; class Arachnida; order Pseudoscorpiones; family Chernetidae; genus Cordylochernes; species Cordylochernes scorpioides. The sequence continues at coordinate 13,152,052 of CP092874.1, forward strand.
TGCCGAGAATAAGAAAGGAAGATGATGAATGAAAACGTGTAGTGAACGCTCTCTTTCTGTTTGAAAAAGGGATAATTTCTATTTTGATAAGATAATGTATATAGGGTAGTATTTTATCATTGTATTTTATCTTTTTTTTTATCTCGCTTCTCCGTCCTTTATATACTATGTGTATGTATTTTTTTTATAGGTGGCACTATGTGCTATTTTCAAATAATTTATTATATATCATTTTGACATTTCTCTAGAACTTTATGGACATAGTTTCCATAGCATCACTTATTTCCTTGAGGTTTTCATGTATTGAATCAAATATTATAATATTATTGGGTATTTCAGTTTGAAATTTTAAAATTTAGAAGTTTGTACCCAATATATTTTTAGAGGAGTATGTAGGCTGGGGTGGGTCGAAGGACCACTGTGAGGCATCTAGAAAATAAGGTGTTGTGTATTTTATATATAATAAAAATACAATATCTATACTAGCATATAAATATTTTAATGTTTAAATTTAATTTCAAATATTGCAATATAAAATGTGATCTGTATAATTAAAATGTATATTACAAAAAAGTACTATTAATACTTGTAATTTACGTTTTCACAATACAAAAAAAAAAAAAAAAGCTGTGCCTATCAGGTAGTTCTAGTATTCCCCCAAGAATAATATTTTAAATGTTTATTCTGTGAGATTAAAAATAATAATAATAATAATAATAAAGTATTTTTCAAAATGATCTGACAACACTATAAGAACGTATCTGTAATGTTATACAAGATTGGCCATTAGAAGATAGTATTTTATGTTAGAGTCTGGATATACTAGTATGGATAATACTTTATTAGTAATGATTTGAAAGTGGAAGTAAATAGTAATAAGTCTTAAGAATGGTTAGCAATATACTCTGGGAAAAGTATTGAATGACAGTATATGTAAAATGGATATCTCCAGGTAAAAAAACAACAACAACAAAAAATATCAATTAACAAAAAGAAATCAAAGATAATTGAGCGTGGCCCAAAAAAAAAATCGACAACGAAAAAAAAAAAAAAAGATCTAATACACTAATAGCAATTATTATTCAACATGTAAAATACACTTAATAATAATGTTCGATAAATTTAGAAATGCTAAAAAAAAAGTTAATTGTCCATAGTGTGCAAATATTTTGTTACAAAAGTTTAGTTTTTTTTATTGAACGAAAAAAATAACTGAGAGTACATTGACATACCCCAAAAAAAATGTAGAAATTATGTTGGGTTTTTCCATAGAGAGGGAGCGTTTTTTTTTTTATTCTATTTTTTTTTTCTTAATTTATTTCGAAATCATCTCTATATTGGTGCGTAGTATTCTGGAGATATATTTTTAGAAAGTATTATAAATATAGGTATTAAAAATGGACATTGCAGTGATTCGGGTGAAAGGTTAGTGAACATACGAAATCGTTTTTTTATATCCGTAACTTAAATAGAAGAAATCAACCACAAATAAATCAAATAAACAGAACACACATGAAAGATTTTTTTTTTTCACTTTCAAACAATCATTCGTTTGAAAATGTTGTTTAAAAAAAAAAAAAAGAAGAGGAACTCAAAACTTTAACAGCATTTATAGGTTTTTAACTTTTAATTAGACAATTTTAATTTATATTTAAACATTTTTCATTTTAATTTAGACACTTTCATTTTTGTTTAGACATTTTCTATAAGACTTTTCTATAAAAAGTCCATGTGTCTAAATTAAAATGAAAAATGTCTAAATTAAAATGAAAAATGTTCTAAATTAAAATGAAAAATGTCTAAATTAAAATTGAAAATGTCTAAATAAAAATGAAAGTGTCCAAATTAAAATGTCTAAATATAAATTAAAATTGTCTAATTAAAAGTTAAAAACCTATATATCAAGATGCTTATAAAAATTATTATTAAACACATAATTAAAATAATATATATTTCTATATAATATTGCATTGCTCTCTCTTTATTCACACATACATTGAGAGTTGAAGCATCACGATGAAAAAATTCGCATGAAAAATTTCTATCTAATAATAATTATTATCGTAATTGAAATAATGACACAGTTGTATAAATATATAGAAACAATGGCTTCATTTATATATATTTTATGTATTAATTAATAATTTGAAGTTATTTTTGTATGTAGAGAGAGAAAGAATATCTGTGCTGAATTTTCTGAGTTTAAAATTTGCTCTTAAGATTTCGAAATTGATGTGAAAAATATTTTACAAGATTTTTAAATATTAATTGCAAAAAAAGATATATCGTTGAAAAAATGCCAAAAGGGAAACATAAATTAATATTAGATGCAAACTTTTAAACCTAAGAGAGTGTTTAAGATATAAAATAATGTATCTTTTTTTTCTAGCAAAAAGATTATCGTTGAAAATGCCAAAAGGGAAACAATTTAATATTAGATGCAAACTTTTAAACCTAAGAGAGGTCAAGATATAAAAAAAACTATTTTTTTCTATTAATATTATTATTATATAGAGAAAGTTAAAAATAAAAGTAAAGGAACAAAGATAATTTTCGTTATACATGAATAAAAATAATTTCGTTTTTTTTTTCTATTTTAAATTTCGGCAATTTTTTTTGTTAAAAAATATTTTGTTGTAGAATTTACCGTATTATTTTTATTTTCTTTAAAGATTAGATAGTATATCTTATTTTATTAAAGGGTTCCGTATAATTTTTTCAAATATAAAAACAAAAGAAAAACAAAATAAAAACATTAATATTCAGTTGTCGTCTGGTATTGCATAAATCTCATAAATTTTAATATGAATTTATAAATATTCGAGCGCCAAAAATTTAATCAATATTTAATCATTTAAAAACAGATATATATATATATTTAAAACTTGTGTATTTTAAAAATTAAATTTAGTTCGTTAAATATATGTCAAATTCTGCTAAGAAATCGCTAGCTTTCATCTTATCGTTTTGTTTACACAATGCTTATCATGTGGTAAAGTTTAACTTTGGAAGAATTTAGGCTATCTACACTATAAAATGTGTCGTTATTTTAAAACAACATGAATGGAAAAATGCATGAAAACGCATTATATAAACTACAAAAATGCTTTAACTGTTATATCTCGCGCGCGTTATATATTTTTCAATATAAATAACATTCTATTTAAAAAGATACAAACGATATAACCCTAAAATGTAAAATTTGAAAAGAAAACAATTCGAAAAAAAATATACATAAGGAAAGAATAAAGATGCATTAAACTTTTTTTTTCAATAGTAAGAAAATTACGATTTTTTTATTTTTAAATTTTACATATTTAGGTGTAAGGGGTTGTGAAAGCAATGAAACAACGAAAGTTAGCAGACGACCAGCTGGCTAAGCGAATCCAACCCAAACCACCATAACAACAGCAGCATTCCTCTTTTTCGAACGCACGCACGCGCGTTGCGTTCAACTTACGTGGCAAAATAACGTCTATTATTCACTTAAGAATAAAGTTTAACCTAAAATAGAGATATAGCACTACCTAAATGATAATAATAGTGTTGAAAAAATAGATAAAAATGAAATAACTGACCTTTCTTTTTGGGTTCGGGTTGACGAGGATGGTGGTTGCCCATGCTGGTTGATGCCTACCATCGCCGCTAGGGCCGCCAAACCGGATCGCCTGCAACTTTTTGCGACGTCACGTGACGCCACTGGTTCACGTGACCGCGTCGTAAAAACTTTTTTTTTTTTTGTTTCTCAACTCCCCTCATCGCAAAAATGGCAGCGTCGCCAGACTTACTTTCTTTCTTTTTTTTAATCGTGATTTTGTGGTAACGTTTTTTTTTTTTTTAATTTTACAAGAATGCATTAAGGAAGACTACTTTGGAATTTTTAAATAAATCTTATTAAGATCTTATAAAGAAAAAATATATATG
>CP092874.1:13162584-13172804 GCA_030710605.1 Cordylochernes scorpioides
CTAATACTTGTAATTTACGTTTTCAAAAAAAAAAAAAAAAGCTGTGCCTATCAGGTAGTTCTAATATTCCCCCAAGAATAATATTTTAAATGTTTATTCTGTGAGATTAAAAAAAATAATAATAATGATAAAGTATTTTCAAAATGATCTGACAACACTATAAGAACGTATATGTAATGTTATACAAGATTGGCCATTAGAAGATAGTATTTTATATTAGAGAGTATGGATAATACTTTATTAGTAATGATTTGAGAGTGGAAGTAAATAGTAATAAGTCTGAAGAAAGGTTAGCAATATACTCTGGGAAAATAATTGAATGACAGTATAGGTAAAATGGATATCCCCAGGTAAAAAACAAAAAAAAAAATCAATAACAAAAAGAAATCAAAGATAATTGAACGTGGCCCAAAAAAATCGAATACACTAATAGCAATTATTATTCAACATGTAAAATACACTTAATAATAATGTTCGATAAATTTAGAAATGCTAAAAAAGAAGTTAATTGTCCATAGTGTGCAAATATTTTGTTACAAAAGTTTAGTTTTTTTATTGAACGAAAAAAATAACTGAGAGTACATTGACATACCCCAAAAAAAAATGTAGAAATTATGTTGGGTTTTTCCATAGAGAGGGAGCGTTTTTTTTATTTTTTTTTCTTAATTTATTTCGAAATCATCTCTATATTGGTGCGTAGTATTCTGGAGATATATTTTTAGAAAGTATTATAAATATAGGTATTAAAAATGGACATTGCAGTGATTCGGGTGAAAGGTTAGTGAACATACGAAATCGTTTTTTTTTTATATCCGTAACTTAAATAGAAGAAATCAAACACAAATAAATCAAATGAACAGAACACACATGAAAGAATTTTTTTTTTTTTCACTTTTAAACAATCATTCGTTTGAAAATGCTGCCTTAAAAAAAAAAAGAGGAACTCAAAACTTTAACAGACAGCATTTATAGGTTTTCATTTTTTAATTAGACAATTTTAATGTATATTTAAACATTTTTCATTTTAATTTAGACACTTTCATTTTTGTTTAGACATTTTCTATAAGACTTTTCTATAAAAAGGTCCATGTGTCTAAATTAAAATGAAAAATGTCTAAATTAAAATGAAAAATGTTCTAAATTAAAATTGAAAATGTCTAAATAAAAATGAAAGTGTCTAAATTAAAATGTCTAAATATAAATTAAAATTGTCTAATAAAAAGTAAAAAAACCTATATATCAAGATGCTTATAAAAATTATTATTGAACACATAATTAAAATAATATATATTTCTATATAATATTGCATTGCTCTCTCTTTATTCACACATACATTGAGAGTTGAATCATCACGATGAAAAAATTCGCATGAAAAATTCTACCGAATAATAATTATTAGCGTAATTGAAATAATGACACAGTTGTATAAATATATAGAAACAATGGCTTCATTTATATATATTTTTATTTCGAAATCATCTCTATATTGGTTCGTAGTATTCTGGAGATATATTTTTAGAAAGTATTATAAATATAGGTATTAAAAATGGACATTGCAGTGATTCGGGTGAAAGGTTAGTGAACATACGAAATCGTTTTTTTTTTTATATCCGTAACTTAAATAGAAGAAATCAAACACAAATAAATCAAATGAACAGAACACACATGAAAGAATTTTTTTTTTTTTTTTTTCACTTTTAAACAATCATTCGTTTGAAAATGCTGCCTTAAAAAAAAAAAGAGGAACTCAATTTTCAGATATAAAAACAAAATAAAAACATTAATATTCAGTTGTCGTCTGGTATTGCATAAATCTCATAAATTTTAATATAAATTTATAAATATTAAAGCGCCAAAAATTTAATCAATATTTTATGTATTAATTAATAATTTGAACTTATTTTTGTATGTAGAGAGAGAGAAAGAACATCTGTGCTGAATTTTCTATGAGTTTAAAATTTGCTCTTAAGATTTCGAAATTGATGTGAAAAATATTTTACAAGATTTTTTAATATTAATTTCAAAAAGATATATCGTTGAAAAAATGCCAAAAGGGAAACATAAATTAATATTAAATGCAAACTTTTAAACCTAAGAGTGTTTAAGATATAAAATAATGTATCTTTTTTTTTTTTTCTAGCAAAAAGATATCGTTCAAAATGCCAAAAGGGAAACAATTTAATATTAGATGCAAACTTTTAAACCTAAGAGAGGTCAAGATATAAAAAAACTATTTTTTTTAAATTAATATTATTATTATATAGAGAAAGTTAAAAATAAAAGTAAAGGAACAAAGATAATTTTCGTTATACATGAATAAAAACAATTTCGTTTTTTTTTTTTCTATTTTAAATTTCGGCAATTTTTTTGTTAAAAAATATTTTGTTGTAGAGTTTTCCGTATTATTTTTATTTTCTTTAAAGATTAGATAATATATCTTATTTTATTAAAGGGTTACGTATAATTTTCAGATATAAAAACAAAATAAAAACATTAATATTCAGTTGTCGTCTGGTATTGCATAAATCTCATAAATTTTAATATAAATTTATAAATATTCAAGCGCCAAAAATTTAATCAATATTTTATCATTTAAAAAATATATATATTTAAAACTTATTGAGTAAATTGAAAATTAAATTTAGTTCGTTAAATATATGTCAAATTCTACTAAGAAATCGCTAGCTTTCATCTTATCGTTTTGTTTACCCAATGCTTATCGTGTGGTAAAGTTTAACTTTGGAAGAATTTAGGCTATCTACACTATAAAATGTGTCGTTATTTTAAAACAACATGAATGGAAAAATGCATGAAAACGCATTATATAAACTACAAAAATGCTTTAACTGTTATATCTCGCGCGCGTTATATATTTTTCAATATAAATAACATTCTATTTAAAAAGATACAAACGATATAACCCTAAAATGTTAAATTTGAAAAGAAAACAATTCGAAAAAAATATACATAAGGAAAGAATAAAGATGCATTAAACTTTTTTTTCAATAGTAAGAAAATTACGATTTTTTTATTTTTAAATTTTACATATTTAGGTGTAAGGGTGTTGTGAGAGCAATGAAACAACGAAAGTTAGCAGACGACCAGCTGGCTAAGCGAATCCAACCCAAACCACCATAACAACAGCAGCATTCCTCTTTTTCGAACGCACGCACGCGCGTTGCGTTCAACTTACGTGGCAAAATAACGTCTATTATTCACTTAAGAATAAAGTTTAACCTACAATAGAGATATAGCACTACCTAAATGATAATAATAGTGTTGAAAAAATAGATAAAAATGAAATAACTGACCTTTCTTTTTGGGTTCGGGTTGACGAGGATGGTGGTTGCCCATGCTGGTTGATGCCTACCATCGCCGCTAGGGCCGCCAAACCGGATCGCCTGCAACTTTTTGCGACGTCACGTGACGCCAGTCGTTCACGTGACCGCGTCGTAAAAACTTTTTTTTTTTTGTTTCTCAACTCCCCTCATCGCAAAAATGGCAGCGTCGCCAGACTTACTTTCTTTCTTTTTTTTAATCGTGATTTTGTGGTAACGTTTTTTTTTTTTTTTTAATTTTACAAGAATGCATTAAGAAAGACTACTTATGGAATTTTTAAATAAATCTTATAAAGAAAAAATATATATGACAAAGAATGTTTAAACTTTTTTTTTTTTAACGATTATCATAAGCACACATGTTTTCGTCTGTGTTATCTCAAGGAAATATTTTCTTTTTGAATTATTACAATTAAGATCGTATCATCCCATTTCTAAAATTAGTGTTTTCTTCTTGTGTGTTACAACTTTTTTTTTTTTTAAGATACACATATCAAAATAATCTCGTTTAAAAAGGATATTGAAAAGAGTCCTCACTTAAATAATTCCAGCATTATTTATAAATAGAATTCATAAATACACTCATGGACAAAACTTAAGGAAGTTCTACCTTTTAACATGTATATCGGGACAATAACTCTGAAAGATATTACAGTGATCTTTATTGAAGACACACGAGATAACCAAGTGTATATACACTCATGGACAAAACTTAAGAAAGTTGTACCTTTTAACATGTATATCGGGACAATAACTCTGAAAGATATTACGGTGATCTTTATTGAAAACACACGAGATAACCAAGTGTATATACACTCATGGACAAAATTTAAGGTAGTTGTACCTTTCAGCATGTATATCTGGATTCAGACAATAACTCTGAAAGATATTACAGTGATCTTTATTGAAGACGCACGAGATAAACAAGTGTGAACAACCTCTGTCTCTTTCAAAAAATGACGACAGGCGACAAAAACTTTCCACTTCCTTAAGTTTTGTCTATGAGTGTATGATATATACAAGGTCTTCATTGGTGGCGTCCACCGTGGGGAAAGACTCCGCCACCTATATCCCGCCCTCTATATATAAACACTATATAACAAAAATCTCTATCAATAAACAAAATAATATATACATATATTCCCGTAGACAGCGTATTTACTCAAATTTGTCCTCAAATACCCATTTCTTGATTTCTCAGGAAGCCTCATGGACAAAATTTTGGACGTTAATGTACAGTCTGTACCACGCTGAAGATGGCCAACAGCCCAAAACGCGTTTGTGGTTGAATTTTCTTGATTTATCAAGAAATGGGTTGGTCAAATATCAGGGAATAAGTTAAATCAACATTTAGTTAAGTTTTATTCAAATAGATGGCGCTCTGTTATCTAAAATGTATATGTAAATGGTCAGGATTATGCACATTTTGTTTTTAGTATATCAACACCTGACTTATTTATATAGACCCTACGATACCATCAACAGACTAGCCATAGAAAGGAAGCTCTGAGAGGACAGGAATACTGCCAGCCACCAACATATGGCTGGTTGAGGAGAAATAGATAGACCCTACGATACCATCAACAGACTAGCCTTAGAAAGGAAGCTCTGAGAGGACAGGAATACTGCCAGTCACCAACCTATGGCTGGTTGAGGAGAAATAGATAAGACCCTACGATACCATCAACAGACTAGCCATAGAAAGGAAGCTCTGAGAGGACAGGAATACTGCCAGCCACCAACATATGGCTGGTTGAGGAGAAATAGATAGACCCTACGATACCATCAACAGACTAGCCTTAGAAAGGAAGCTCTGAGAGGACAGGAATACTGCCAGTCACCAACCTATGGCTGGTTGAGGAGAAATAGATAAGACCCTACGATACCATCAACAGACTAGCCATAGAAAGGAAGCTCTGAGAGGACAGGAATACTGCCAGCCACCAACATATGGCTGGTTGAGGAGAAATAGATAGACCCTACGATACCATCAACAGACTAGCCTTAGAAAGGAAGCTCTGAGAGGACAGGAATACTGCCAGTCACCAACCTATGGCTGGTTGAGGAGAAATAGATAAGACCCTACGATACCATCAACAGACTAGCCATAGAAAGGAAGCTCTGAGAGGACAGGAATACTGCCAGCCACCAACATATGGCTGGTTGAGGAGAAATAGATAGACCCTACGATACCATCAACAGACTAGCCTTAGAAAGGAAGCTCTGAGAGGACAGGAATACTGCCAGCCACCAACATATGGCTGGTTGAGGAGAAATAGATAGACCCTACGATACCATCAACAGACTAGCCATAGAAAGGAAGCTCTGAGAGGACAGGAATACTGCCAGCCACCAACATATGGCTGGTTGAGGAGAAATAGATAGACCCTACGATACCATCAACAGACTAGCCTTAGAAAGGAAGCTCTGAGAGGACAGGAATACTGCCAGCAACCAACCTATGGCTGGTTGAGGAGAAATAGATAGACCCTACGATACCATCAACAGACTAGCCACAGAAAGGAAGCGCTGAGAGGGCAGAAATACTGCCAGCCACCAACCTATGGCTGGTTGAGGAGAAATAGATAGACCCTACGATACCATCAACAGACTAGCCTTAGAAAGGAAGCTCTGAGAGGACAGGAATACTGCCAGCCACCAACCTATGGCTGGTTGAGGAGAAATAGATAGACCCTACGATACCATCAACAGACTAGCCTTAGAAAGGAAGCTCTGAGAGGACAGGAATACTGCCAGCCACCAACCTATGGCTGGTTGAGGAGAAATAGATAGACCCTACGATACCATCAACAGACTAGCCATAGAAAGGAAGCGCTGAGAGGGCAGGAATACTGCCAGCCACCAACCTATGGCTTGTTGAGGAGAAATAGATAGACCCTACGATACCATCAACAGACTAGCCATAGAAAGGAAGCTCTGAGAGGACAGGAATACTGCCAGCCACCAACCTATGGCTTGTTGAGGAGAAATAGATAGACCCTACGATACCATCAACAGACTAGCCATAGAAAGGAAGCTCTGAGAGGACAGGAATACTGCCAGCCACCAACCTATGGCTTGTTGAGGAGAAATAGATAGACCCTACGATACCATCAACAGACTAGCCATAGAAAGGAAGCGCTGAGAGGGCAGGAATACTGCCAGCCACCAACCTATGGCTGGTTGAGGAGAAATAGATAGACCCTACGATATCATCAACAGACTAGCCATAGAAAGGAAGCGCTGAGAGGGCAGGAATACTGCCAGCCACCAACCTATGGCTGGTTGAGGAGAAATAGATAGACCCTACGATACCATCAACAGACTAGCCATAGAAAGGAAGCGCTGAGAGGGCAGGAATACTGCCAGCCACCAACCTATGGCTGGTTGAGGAGAAATAGATAGACCCTACGATATCATCAACAGACTAGCCATAGAAAGGAAGCGCTGAGAGGGCAGGAATACTGCCAGCCACCAACCTATGGCTGGTTGAGAAGAGACAGTTGATGTTTTACCCGTGGTAACTTATTTATAAATTTTACATAAGATGAGATATACAGAGAGACTTGTGTTTTGTAAAACTGTTTGATGTGATTTGCCTTAATATATTGTTGTTGTTAATGTCCATCAAGTCGACTTTTGATGACTCTAGGGTGACAAATATTCTCCAATTTGATCTGTTAGTAACCATTACTCTCATCTAGTGACCTTCTGGTAACTTTCTTGACCCCTTCTAGCCAGCTTATTGCAGGTCTTCCTCTCTTCCTTTGGTGACTATATGGTGACAAATATTCTCCAATTTGATCTGTTAGTGACCATCACTCTCATCTAGTGACCTTCTGGTAGCTTTCTTGACCTCTTCTAGCCAGCTTATTGTAGGTCTTCCTCTTTTCCTTTGGTGACTATATGGTGACAAATATTCTCCAATTTGATCTGTTAGTGACCATCACTCTCATCTAGTGGCCTTCTGGTAGCTTTCTTGACCTCTTCTAGCCAGCTTATTGCAGGTCTTCCTCTCTTCCTTTGGTGACTATATGGTGACAAATATTCTCCAATTTGATCTGTTAGTAACCATCACTCTCATCTAGTGACCTTCTGGTAGCTTTCTTGATACCTTCTAGCCAGCTCATTGCTGGTCTTCCTCTCTTCCTTTGGTGACTATATGGTGACAAATATTCTCCAATTTGATCTGTTTGTGACCATTACTCTCCTCTAGTGACCTTCTGGTAGCTTTCTTGACCCCTTCTAACCAGCTCATTGCATGTCTTCTACTCTTCCTTTGGTGACTATATGGTGACAAATATTCTCCAATTTGATCTGTTAGTGACCATCGCTCTCATCTAGTGACCTTCTGGTAGCTTTCTTGACCTCTTCTAGCCAGCTTATTGCATGTCTTCTACTCTTCCTTTGGTGACTATATGGTGACAAATATTCTCCAATTTGATCTGTTAGTGACCATCGCTCTCATCTAGTGACCTTCTGGTAGCTTTCTTGACCCCTTCTAGCCAACTCATTGCATGTCTTCTACTCTTCCTTTGGTGACTATATGGTGACAAATATTCTCCAATTTGATCTGTTAGTGACCACTCTCATCTAGTGACCTTCTGGTAGCTTTCTTGACCCCTTCTAGCCAACTCATTGCATGTCTTCTACTCTTCCTTTGGTGACTATATGGTGACAAATATTCTCCAATTTGATCTGTTAGTGACCACTCTCATCTAGTGACCTTCTGGTAGCTTTCTTGACCCCTTCTAGCCAACTCATTGCATGTCTTCTACTCTTCCTTTGGTGACTATATGGTGACAAATATTCTCCAATTTGATCTGTTAGTGACCATCACTCTCATCTAGTGACCTGGTAGCTTTCCTGACCTCTTCTAGCCAGCTTATTGCATGTCTTCCTCTCTTCCTTTGGTGACTATATGGTGACAAATATTCTCCAATTTGATCTGTTAGTGACCATCACTCTCATCTAGTGACCTTCTGGTAGCTTTCTTGACCTCTTCTAGCCAGCTCATTGCAGGTCTTCCTCTCTTCCTTTGGTGACTATATGGTGACAAATATTCTCCAATTTGATCTGTTAGTGACCATTACTCTCATCTAGTGACCTTCTGGTAGCTTTCTTGACACCTTCTAACCAGCTCATTGCAGGTCTTCCTCTCTTCCTTTGGTGACTATATGGTGACAAATATTCTCCAATTTGATTTTTTAGTGACCATTACTCTCATCTAGTGACCTTCTGGTAGCTTTCTTGACACCTTCTAACCAGCTCATTGCAGGTCTTCCTCTCTTCCTTTGGTGACTATATGGTGACAAATATTCTCCAATTTGATCTGTTAGTGACCATTACTCTCATCTAGTGACCTTCTGGTAGCTTTCTTGACACCTTCTAACCAGCTCATTGCAGGTCTTCCTCTCTTCCTTTGGTGACTATATGGTGACAAATATTCTCCAATTTGATCTGTTAGTGACCATTACTCTCATCTAGTGACCTTCTGGTAGCTTTCTTGACCTCTTCTAGCCAGCTTATTGCATGTCTTCCTCTCTTCCTTTGGTGACTATATGGTGACAAATATTCTCCAATTTGATCTGTTAGTGACCATTACTCTCATCTAGTGACCTTCTGGTAGCTTTCTTGACCTCTTCTAGCCAGCTCATTGCAGGTCTTCCTCTCTTCCTTTGGTGACTATATGGTGACAAATATTCTCCAATTTGATCTGTTAGTGACCATTACTCTCATCTAGTGACCTTCTGGTAGCTTTCTTGACCTCTTCTAGCCAGCTCATTGCAGGTCTTCCTATCTTCCTTTGGTGACTATATGGTGACAAATATTCTCCAATTTGATCTGTTAGTGACCATTACTCTCATCTAGTGACCTTCTGGTAGCTTTCTTGACCTCTTCTAGCCAGCTCATTGCAGGTCTTCCTATCTTCCTTTGGTGACTATATGGTGACAAATATTCTCCAATTTGATCTGTTAGTGTCCATTACTCTCATCTAGTGACCTTCTGGTAGCTTTCTTGACCCCTTCTAGCCAGCTCATTGCAGGTCTTCCTATCTTCCTTTGGTGACTATATGGTGACAAATATTCTCCAATTTGATCTGTTAGTGACCATTACTCTCATCTAGTGACCTTACAGTAGCTCGAGGTATTAGGTATTGTACATAACTAATACTAAATATTATAATGTGTTATACTATACAGCTTCATCCCCTTAACTATTACATTTAGCTTGGCATTCATTCAAAATGTATCAAAATATTGGATTCAGTGTCGTACATGCGATGGAGAGAAAAATAGGAATATCGAAACTTGTTTTGAAATATAAAACGTGTTTATAGTTTTCAAATACTCTATTGGATTCTGAAAACAAAACTTACCGCATATATGATGTTCATTATAAATATACGCATATATAACTTTATATATAAAAGGGCATACCTGGATCTGTAAAGAAATAAAGAAACAATTTTTCTCAGAATATTTCGAGAGATTGCTCCCTCTTTATCAATTTATTGTACAGTAAACTTAATTTACAAATTCTTGTAGATCACATGAAAACAACTTTGTCATTGGTCAAAAAATAATTTGTGATAATATAATGTTCCTCTCTTCGATTAAATAAATAAATATGTTTTACCAAATTAAGAAACAAATTTTAATTATATATCTTTCTAATGTCAAACATACACTTTTTAATATATTCATAACAACAACAATAATTACAGTGCTGCCAAATCCAAACATTCAAAAATAAATTAATTAAACAGAGTATATAATAATATTATTATAAGGTATATTACAGATAATAATACATTAAAAATTAAAATAATAATATTTATTGTATTATTATCATTAATTATTTTTTGACCAATGACAAAGT
>CP092874.1:13172904-13207714 GCA_030710605.1 Cordylochernes scorpioides
GTAAATCTTTTTATTATCTCGACGTTTCGACAAAAATCTTTTGTCTTCGTCAGGAGCTAACAAAAATTAAAACGCTAATTTTTAACGCTTTGCCAAATGTGTCAATTTTTGTTCGCTCCGGACGAGGACAAAAGATTTTTGTCGAAACGTCAAGATTTACTGGCCGAAGTATTTTTAATTTGAAGAACTATGAATACCGGCCAGGCAACCTCTATCTTTACGATTACCAATTGTAGTCCCCCCCCCCCCCCCCTGTTATACAAGACAGGGAAGAATCCATGCAAGGAGTTACAAACGCCTCAATGATAGTGTTAAAAGAAGAATCAATATGTATATATGGTTTCTCTTGCTAATATGCAATTACGGTTTTTTTTTTCCTATTTTATTAGGAATTCGATGTGTGTCCTCACTCCATAATTACCTAGTCGACCTGGATTTGTTGATTGGTAAACAGGTATGTGTCTACCATTTCTCACGTTGGTGGTGTGTAAACATTATTCTCCGGTCCTAGTTATGCAAATCTAGATGCAATTAACTACCGGAATATAATAGTCAGTCCGGTCTATACATACTGGCGTTAATTGGCACTAAAATATCGGTCATTTAATCCCCTTTTGTATTAAATAGAACAATCCGAATTAATAAAAAAAAAGGCATATTGTATCGACGACAAAAAAAAAAAGAAGATAATTTGAGGTAATTGAATGCTGACCTTTTCTTATTTATTTTCCTTTTATATTCTTTAAAAAAATAATAATTATGATTGATTAGTAGTAAAATAAAGGTAACACAGGCTCCTGGAGCGTATCCATAGATCGCCATCTACCTTGATGATTGAGTGTATATATTGTAATTGTGATATATAAGTTGCTTTTATGGTATTGAGGAACAAACCTCAAGACATCTACTGATCGGTTGCCCAGCATTTCAAGATTATAGAACGAACTAGTTGTTTGTGAACTTAACGATTTGATTTCCGATAAAAAATCATATTTAAAGTTCAATTCATTTTGTAAATACATTCTAAACTTTCTACAAAATCTAGATCTCTAATGTTTTCATGCGTTGAATAATGTAAATAACTTATGTAAATAAACTTTTATCCTTGTTTGGCGCAAGTATCCCTTGCGGGGTATAGCGCTTTGGAAATAAAATAATTGGTAATTGATATATAATAAAAAAAATATATATATTTAATAATTTAAAAATTTATTTTGAATGATTTCATATTTGTTCAATAATATTCAAAGATAACTTCTAGTAAAAAAAAAAAAATTGAAATATGTTACCATGTTTATTCTCCAATGTTTTTTTGAATTTCTATATTTAAGTAATTTATTTACGTTTTTTAAAAATATATTTTTATATTAGAATTTTATAAATGTATATTTTAAAATTAATATATATATTTTTTTGTTTTCTGATCTGGTTATCCTGTCATATTATCGTCTGCTAATACGCTAATTCACAGAGCGGATAAAAAATTCTCTTTTATTGAATAAATAAAAAAATATTTTCTTCCTCTCTTCAGATAAATGAATAATGGATGTATATTTTGATATAAAATTATTTTTTCATAGTTTATTATTATTTAACGTATTTTTCTGCTTACATGTTGAATATAGGAAGGTATAATTCTGCCGAACAAGTTTCTAAGGTAAGGCTTAGCAACAGATCTCTCTCTCTCTCTCCCATTGAGATAATTGGCATCAGACGAGTGCTTGTTTTTTTGTTTCTGCTTCACGCACGCGAACTGCTGCGGTAGTGGCCGTCGTCTGCCATTGTTTACTTCGGCAGTGGGACCGAGCGCTTGGCGGCGTCATCGTCTGCTACCTTTAGGTTAGGCCTAGTTTTGTGTTGCTCGCCGCTGGCTTGCCTTGCCGCCGCTTCTTTTATTTCTGCGTTTCACTGGTAAGTCTATTTATTCACATCGTTTTTTTTATATGAATACACGCATACTTTTTTATTTTAATATTTATATTTACATTTAATACTCAATGTGTGCCTTCGCTAATTTGTATTTATAAAGGATGTAGTCATTATATTTATTTTTAACACACGCTCTTTTTTTTTTTCATTGCTCTCTTAATTTCATTATTATTATTTTTTTCAGTTAGATTATACTTAAGATATAGCAAATCGAATATTATTCTCTTGATCTATACATATTTTTCCATTTAAAAAAATAATATTTATCTAGATTTTTTAAAATATATATATATAGGATTTTGTTGTAAAATTAAAAATGAAAAATATTTTTGAGCTTAAATATAAATTATAATTACAAGAGAAAGAAATCGCTAGACATCATCTTGAAGAAGGAATAAATTAGAATCTTTAAAAAAAGAATAAAGACAATAATACATCGGCTGTTTTTGAATAATTTTCTTCCCTACGTTTCAGCAACTCAACCTTCCTCAGGGGAAATAACTCAAGAAAAGTTTATTTATCGAGATTATTATTATTATTATTATTAAATAAATTCCCACAGAGAACTAGAGATAAAATGATATATATATATATATTTTGCGATAAACAGAACCATTTTCAAATTCTTTTCGTCTCTATTCATTCGTAAAAATCCTTCTTAACGTAATAGGAAGCAAAAAATATAATAGTACTTACGTGCAATTAAATTGTTTCTTTAAAAAAAAAAAACGATTAAGATCTCTAACTTGGAGTTATAGATTTTTAACTTTTAATTTGACAATTTTAATTTATATTTAGACATTTTTCATTTTAATTTAGACACATATGTCCATGTGTCTAAATTAAAATGAAAAATGTCTGAATATAAATTAAAATTGTCCAATTAAAAGTTAAAAACCTATATATGTAGCCTTTCTACAGGAAAAAAATGATTTTTTTTTCAATAAGAAAAACCTATCCCTGGAAAAGCTTGATGTTTTCAAAATAGTCAAAATATATTATAATTGATTTGTATCAGGGATTATTTTATTGAAAGAAAAAGGATTATTACAATTTACATAACTCTCTCTCTCTCTCTGTTGTTCTCTTTTCATATCTTTATCATTAATTAATATTTCCGATATTTATTTGTTTGTTCTTATAATTAAAGATACTTCGACCAGTATAAATCTTTTTTATTATCTCGATATTTCGATAAAAATATTTTGTTCTCGTCAGGAACAAACAAAAAATTTTAACATTTGGCAAAAAGACGTTAAAAATTAGTAGATTAATTAGAATAATTTTTAAAGCTTTGCTAAAAATGTTTTTGACCAATGAAAAATTTGTTTTTATGTGCTTTACAATAATTTGTAAATTAAATTCACTGTGCAATAAATTGATAAAGAGGGAGCAATCTCTCGAAATATTTTGAGAAAAAAATGTTTTTTTTTTTTTTTTTACAGATCCAGGTACGCCCTTTTATATAATATTTTCTAAAAATGTTTTAATTTTTGTTTGCTCCTGACGAAGACAAAATATTTTTGTTGAAAATGTCGAGATAATAAAAAAGATTTACTGGTCGAGGTGTCTTTATTTATAAGAACGATGAATACCGGCCAGGCAGCCTCTATCTTTACCATGTTTGTTTGTTGTTGTTTTAAATTTGTCGATAGATTGTGTGTGACAATTGAAACAAATTTTATTGACGTCTTGTCAATATCTACACTCAAGGAGAGTTATAATAGTAAAATTAATTAGATTTAAAATAAAGAGAAAAACATTTACAATAGACGGAAGGTCGTCTGGATCTTATCAGGAGTTTAAAGCCTTTTTGAGTTTTAACAGGCTCCGCCTTTGCCGGTCCCAAGCCCGGATGAAAAAGGAGGAGGGGGAGCAGTAACAAGCTCGCTAAAAAACCTGGGTTCAGCTGGCCCGGCTGATAGTACCCTGTAAGGGCTCCTAATCTAGGAATACAGGATGAGCAGCGTTTGTACTCCATGTTAGGAGCGGCTGCACATGGCGTCTGTTTCTCATGCCAGAGGCGGCCATTTCTTTTGGAGCTAAGTCGGCCTGCCACTGAGTAGTGCTCCCAGTCTTAATGACAAAGGCAGACGCATTCTACTTCACCCAGTCATGATGGTTGTCAAATACCATCAAGGGTCACAACTTGATACCCTAATGATTGAGTGGAGATAAGAAAGAAGAAGAAACAGGCTCCAGCCAGTCGTGGAGTCCATGTCCCCAATATGCTCGATGACAGACTTGAGGACAAGAATAGTGTTGTTTTCAGGTGAGAGTCGCTCTATAAGATCATCTCTATCAAAGTCGTAATAGATAGCAAGTATGATATCCTCCCTGGTTGATAGAGATTGAGATTGAAACTACTTTATTTCAAAGTCCATATAAGATTATATAAGGTAAATACAGAATAAATATAAATAAATAAGATTATATAAATACAAATGTATGTGGTTGATAGAGAGTGTGTGTGTGACAATTGAAATAAATTTTATTGACTTCTTGTCAATAATTTACATTAAAAAATGGATATAAATAAACTAAAAAAAGTGTATGTGTGTGGAAAGTTTTTGTTCGTTTATTTTCAATAATTATAATGGACAACATCTGCCCTATCTATGATGGAGTTGGTAAATAACAGAACAGCTGCTCATCAGCTGCCCGACCTTCTGTGATTCCATGGATTTTTTTGGTAGAGATCTGGCAACCCTGGAAAAATCATTTAAATTAACTCTCCTTTTACATCCCTGATTACACTGTTCAACAACATTTTTGAACAAAAACAAGTCGGTGGACTAGTAGGTAACACCCTCGATTCCCGACAGTCATGAACCGGGATTTAATCCCACGTTAACATTTTGTTTAATATGTGAACTTCACATATTATTCATTGTTTCAATTATCATAAACTTAGGTTGCTCTTGTTGAACGGTACCTAATAAAGTGATTTTGAACCGATCAACATTTTTGCCCAAAAGAACCTCATGGTGTTTCTAGTGTAACTTCTCATGCTGAACTCAAATATCTAATCAGTTATTTTCCATCACCCATCAATGGTTTTTGCGTGACAGCTTTTTTTAGTATTGGAATAAATACAGTGAAAATGCAAAAAAAAATGTTACGTAAGCATTTTGCATAAAACTTATTACATTACACTGATTTATCAAAAAATATGTTTCTTTGTCCAAAAAGAAACAGCATCTTATCTAAATGTAACTCTTTGTGCTGATTCCAAAATATA
The DNA here is from genome assembly GCA_030710605.1 of Cordylochernes scorpioides. Classification (NCBI taxonomy): domain Eukaryota; kingdom Metazoa; phylum Arthropoda; class Arachnida; order Pseudoscorpiones; family Chernetidae; genus Cordylochernes; species Cordylochernes scorpioides. The sequence goes on from CP092874.1 coordinate 13,178,075, forward strand.
CCATTAGTTTTTTTTTTCTATTTATAAGATTTCTGATAGATATCTACTTGAAATTTGGAAATATTTTAAATATATAGGCCTATATTTTGAAAATAAAGCAATCCATAAATAAATCTGTAATTAAAAAGGCATATTTCGATGCACTAGCGCGCCATCTGTTATCAAATTACAAAACTATTTTAGACGCGTAATATTCTTTTTAAAATAAAACAACTTCTACTGCCCTTACTGCAATGGAAAAATTTACTGCAGTAAGGGCAGTAGAAATTGTTTTATTTTAAAAATAATATTACGCGTCTAAAATAGTTTTGTAATTTGATAAAAAGGCATATATTGGATCAAAATATCATTTATTTTACCAATATTTCAGTTGGCTGAACGCCAACACACTTTAAAATGTTATAACACCTTGATAAAGGTTGGTGTTCAGCCAACTGAAATATTGGTAAAATAAATGATATTTTGATCCAATATATGCCTTTTTAATTAAATAGACCCATATGTGAGAACGAAATGTATTTATTTTATTGAAAAGTAGTGACAGTGGATTTTCTTCTGTTTATTTGATAATCAGGTTAGAAAAATAATACTCTTTGATTAGTAGATCGTTAAATCATATTTGACCATTGACCCTTGTGTGAAAAATATGCTGGCATTCTTTCTCAACGTGTTTTAAGTGTAATAACGCACTTTGGGCCTTTTAATATCCTTTTCCTGTTCTTTTTTCACTATGATCTATCAATAAACTTCTATTAATAGGCTAATCCCTTAATAGAATATTCAAATCAATAAGTTTGAGGGATGAGTTTCTTTTCCAAATAAATTTATTTCGAGCTGAACGCATGACGCAAGAGTAGTCTCACGTGTGTTTGTTTCTGATATTTATTTTCTACTAGCTGAATGACCCGGGCAACGCCCGTGTTTTACCCGATTGTGAATGTTTTGATTCAAATACTATTTGTTACAATTATAAATTGGCGCCTTATATAAATGCATATGTTAGTTAATAACTATAGCCTATGTGCTTTATCTGTCTATGTACTGTTGGCTTCCGTAGGCGTCTCTTACTGGGAAAAAGAAAGAGAGGATTCCATTTGGTTATTAACTAATATATGCATTTATTTAAGGAGCGACCCGCTCCAACACAATGGTTACAAAAACGAAAAAGCGAGTGGGGGGGGGGGGGGGGCAAAGGTGGCGTGATCGTAGCCGCCCAATAGGAGGGCGCCATTCAAAAAAAAAAAAAGCAAACGGTGACAGAGATGACTGATGAAGAATGACGCTCGTAACTGTATATAGAATAGTTCGTTATACATTTGCCTCGCCTAATCTTAGTGTAATATAATTTAATTTACTTTATTTTCCTGTAGAAGGGCGTTGCCCGAAAGCTCGAAATAAATTTATTTGGAAAAGAAACTCATCCCTCAAGCTTATTGATTTGAATAAACCTCTATGAGGCACCAACCAGCTTTTTTTGTTTGGGAGATCGCTGTCCTACAGCCTACACTATATTGACAAGGCCAATAACTTGAAACCCGTTCGTGTTAAACTCTTCTTGATTTATAATACGGCTTATGATTGTAAAACGACATTTGAAAATTATCCCGCATGTGTTTCTTTTCAACGAAAAATCAAAATTTATTTCAAGGAGAAATAACGATTATTTCTAACCTTAAGAATGAGGTATGAAAGGATGAATTGTAAAGATTATGATAAACGGAAAAATAAAAGTGTCCAGGGATGGGAATCGAACCCACAGTGTTCCGCTTACCGGGCAGATGCCATGTCCATTAGGCTACCCTGAACATATTTTTTCCGTTCGTAAATAATGTATAAAGTAATTTATAATACAATATAATACGGCTTGTGATTGTAAAATGACATTTGAAAATCATACCGCATGTGTTTCTTTTCAATCTTCTTGATTTAACAAGTTTTTTTTTTCGGGGAAAAAGCCATCCGTAATGTTTACTTGTATTATATTTTTTTCCTTGTAGTAAGGGTCACTAGAAATTGTTTAATTTTAAAAAAGAATCTTACGCGTCTATAATAGTTTCGAATTTTCATAATAGATGGCGCGCTAATGCATCATAATATATCCTGGATAACTGAAGAGAAATTATTTACAAACTTAAGGAAGTTGAAAGATTTTGATGTCGCCGGTCGTCTGTTTTTTTTTTTTTTTTTAAGGAGACGGAGGTAATTTTGTTCACACTTGGTTACTCCTGTGTACAAGACGTATAACAGATGGCACACTAATGTGCCTTGTTTAATGAGAAGCTTAATTGTCTTAATTAAGTTTTCCTGTATATAAACATCATATTATACCATTAAATGTAATTAGATTTAAAAATACTAATAATAACAAGGCTTATATATTATACTGGTATTATTACTGTTATTCCTGTATTTACCCTACATTTCTATATACACCAATACCTCGCTTTGCGTCGTTTCGTTTTGCGTTTTTTTCGAAGTTGCGTCACTGCTTAATTTTTACTGATTTTCACTCTGCGTCGTTATATTTTCGAAGTTGCGTTGTTTTGGATTCGAGTCTTTAATTTTTTTTTTTTTGATTTTTTTTCCCTAAAATATGGCAACACCTTTGTTTTTGATTGTGCCATGCCATCAAAATTTTATTTTCACTTTGCGTCGTTTCAATTTGTGCCGTGTTTTTTTGGAATGTAACCCCGACGCAAAGCGAGGTATGGGTTGTACTTGGAGAATCTGTATAAGACTAAAAGGTCTTAATAAAGCTTTTTGTTGTTATTTATTTATGCTTATGAGGTGATACAGCAGCGTATTTACAATTCATTTAAATTTTACGAAAAATCCGAAAAATTAGAAAATCCCACCTTTAAGGAAGCCACAAACTACAAATGCGGAAAAAGGAAAATAAGAAATTTGAAACCTAGACAAATTCTCCATCAATTAAGCCAGAATGACGAAAAGTGGAAAAAAAGGAAAAACAAACCCACCTTGAATATCAAACAAGCCCGAAAAAACCTTCTCAAGAAAAATATCCCCAAGGACCTGAGAATCCGGACCCAACGACATCATTATAAATTATAATTGTAAATGAACCCCTGTACATAACCACCCCCCTCAGTATATTGTAAATATGATGATCTAGGTTGCTCTTTTTGAGCGGCACCTAATAAAGTTATTTGGAACTGGAACTATTTACAATTAGAGAGGAGACAAGTGATTTTAACAAGAAGTATTATGAAAAATAGAACAAAAGTGAATTTGTATTTGGATCAGGTGAATAAATTGAGAAAAAAGGACATTTCCTGATGGTGAAACTAATCTATCGGAATAAATATCAAGTAATCGTTGATTTTTTTAAATTATTCCAGAATTGGTCAAATACCGTTTGACAATTTTACCATTCCAGAGGAAAATTTCACCTTGGAAAACAACGAATCATTTTGTGGCAGACGAGAATTTCACCGTGTCAGAAGAGAATTTTACCGTAGCAAACAAGGAATCATTTCATATCAGACGAGAATTTTACCATTGCAGACGAAAATTTTGCCGTAGCAAACAAGGAATCATTTCATATCAGACGAGAATTTTACCATTGCAGACGAAAATTTCGCCGTAGCAAACAAGGAATCATTTCGTGTCAGACGAGAATTTTACCATTGCAGACGAAAATTTCGCCGTAGAAAACTACGAATCATTTCGTGTCAGACGAGAATTTCACCGTGTCAGAAAAGAATTTTACCGTAGCAAACAAGGAATCATTTCATGTCAGACGAGAATTTTACCATTGCAGACGAAAATTTCGCCGTAGCAAACAAGGAATCATTTCATGTCAGACGAGAATTTCACCGTGTCAGAAGAGAATTTTACCGTAGCAAACAAGGAATCATTTCGTGTCAGACGAGAATTTTACCGTGTCAGCCAAAAATTACAACATGGCAGACGAAAAATTTACTGTAGTAAACAAGAAAAGTTAACCAAGTACCCGTTTCGGGCTGTTGGCCCTCGTCAGCGTGGTATAAACTGTACTTTAACGACAAAAAAAAAAAAAAAGCTGGTCTTTGGGACATCTCGAAAAATTGTGTTTGATGTAATTATTCCTAAGGTAGATTAGCACATTTCCAATGTAATAATCCACATTGTAATACTTGAGACGACCCAGTTTGGCCATCCTAAAGAACATGGTGTATTTAAGGCCACATACTGGAGGTGGAAGAACAAACTCTCCTGACCCACAAACCTACAGTACCTCTTTCTTACACCATCGACACCGTTTCTTTCTCTCTACCACACCGGATTCAAATCCCACGGAAATCCTTTTTTTTTTACTAAAATAAATGAAATATCACTTCATTGAGCAATCCAAGTTATCAAAATGGAAAACTTTGGTGCTGTTTTATTCTAAACTTTTTTTATTCTTCTTTCGTTGACACCCTACATATTCGGTTCCGGTTAAAAATCACTTTATTAGGTACCGCTCAACAAGAGCAACCTAGTTTATGATAATTGAAACAATGAATGTGAAGGTTATTCACATATTAACAACACAGGATACAATCCCAGTTGATGACTGTCGGGAATCGAGGGTGTTACCTACTTGTCCACCGACTTATATTACACTATACATACATCTTGTAAAAAACATCATAAAATATATTTATGAAAGAGAAGAGGCGTCTGTTAGATTTTAGTTGTGATTATGTCTGTAATATTTATTTAGAAGAATGATTACATTTATCTGCTGGTTTCTTTCACGTCTTTACAATGAAGACAAACATGTTTTACGTAGCAGGCGAGAGTTTTATCTTTGCAGACGACAATTTTGCAATGGTGGTCGGATAATTTTAGCATAGCTGTTGAAATTTCACCATGGCAAACTTAGGAAATTTTCCGTGTCAGATAAGAATTTTACCATTGCAGACAAAAATATCACTGTGAAAAACAACGAATCATTTCGTGGCAGACGAGAATTTTACGGTGTCAGACGAGAATTTCACCGTGGTAAACAAAGAATCATTTCGTGTCAGACGAGAATTTTACCGTGTCACCCGAGAATTACACCATAGCAGACGGAAAAAATTACTATGGTAAACAAGGAATCATTCTGTGGCAGAAGAGAATTTTGTCGTGTCAGACGAGAATTTCACTATGGCAGACAAAAAATTCACTGTGGGAAACAAGGAATCATTTCGTGTCACACGAGAATTTTACCGTGCCACCCGAGAATTACATCATAGCAGACGAAAATTTCACTGTGGTAAACAATGAATCATTCCATAACAGAATATAATTTTATCGTGTCAGACGAGAATTACACCACGGCATACGAAAATTTCATAATGGCAAACAACGGATCTTTTCGTAACAAACGATAATTTTACCATAGGAAACTAAGAATCATTTCGAGTCAGACGAAAATTTTACCGTGGCAAACTAGGAATCATTATATGACAAATTAGGAATCATTTCGTGCAGACGAGAAGTTTACCATGCAGACGACGACAATGGAAATATCGTTTGGTTGCCTTTTTCATCTCTCTCAGAGACCATTTTAAATTGGGGCCGTTGTTACACCATTGTTATTCGCGTGTTTTTTTACCCCTATTCTTTCCCTCTCTCTTTGTAACCGTTGTACCTAGATCTTATTTCTTTCTCCAAATATTATAAAGTTGGCAGTATTGCGCCTTTTTTAGTAATTTGACCAGCTATGTTGGTATAGGAGTGGGGATGTATATTTTCAAAATTTGCCTTTTTAACATCTTTACAAACACACACAAGCCTTTATTAAGACATTCCGTCTTATACAGATGATTCTCCTATTATAAATGAATCTAAAAAGAAATGAGAAACAGGGGAAGAAGTTGAATCCTCACTCAGAAAAAGAAGGAAAAATGTACAAAATTAAATATACATCGTGCATAGAACACAGTGAAGAAGTAGATTATTGAGTAAATGGTTGCATCTTGTGAAGAAGAAAATATATCCACACAGTTCAGTTACGTTGTTGTTTGATCGAATGGAAAGATACAACCGTTATACTTACAATCCCCAAGAATTAGTTCCAGCCAAGTGAACAGCGCACCCGCGACGTGCCGTAGCATTCGTCAGCGATTGTCTGCCACGTTTATATTTGTACAATTTTTATAGATGGATGAATTTGCATATTTACATTTTAACATAAGCTTAACATATTTACATACTTATTTTGGCGAAAAGAAATTATACCTCTTGGATACACACTATGCAAATACAGATTTATAATTTTTAAATAAGGCTTATTTTGGATTGTAATAAGATTATTTATTAATCCGATATTTCGATGGATCAATCTTCCATCTTTTACGAGGTATTTTGCCGTGAAGCACGCAGCAGGTCGCGTGCCCCAGGTGAGCCACTAGACGTCTTCCAAGCTTATTGGGCGATAAACCATCTAATATATACATTTTAAACAGAGTAAATATAATCAAGAGAAACATTGTAATATATGTAAATAACTATTGAAAATTAAGAGATATCGAATTAATTAAACAAATAAAATATCATAAAATTGAAATAACTGTGAAACAAATGTACAAATAATAGTAATAAATATCTGATTTAAAAATGAAATAAAATAAACATGTAAATAGCATAATCATCTAAGAGGTTCTAAACTGAGTATATACATCTGGCAAGTCAATCTTTCTATTGATACTATTTTTATTTTCTAATGAGCTCCAGCTTTCTAAAAATAATTTTTCTTTGATATTTTGATGTATTATAGATGTGTGATCGAAGTCTGGAGTGTGACTATTGTTGAATGCATGATCTACCAGTAGGGATGTCGGGTTATGGTGCTTTAGTGCGGATTTGTGTTGGTTAATTCTTTCAGATAAAGGTTTGCTGGTTTCTCCTATGTATATTGCCTGGCAGGATTTACATGGTATTTTATAAATATATATATTATTTTGAAAATAGAGCAATCCATATTTAATTCATTAGATAATAAAAAGGCATATATAGGATTTAATAAAATATTTATTTTGCCAATATTTCAGCTGGCTGAACGCCAACCTTTATCGAGGCATTACATTTTTGTATACACTATGTATACATGGTGTATACAAAAATGTAATGCCTCGATAAAGGTTGGCGTTCAGCCAGCCGAAATATTGGCAAATAAATCTTTTATTAAAACAAAAATATGCCTTTTTATTATCTAATATATATTATTGTTTAATAAAATAACCCCTTATATAAGTATAGAGTAAAAGTATCAGTTAAAGTGTCATTTCTCTGATATATTATTATTATTACAATTTTATTTACTAATAATTCCATTCAATCAATTGAATCGTCCAAAAAATCAAATATGTGAAATAAACTCAGAGAGAAAACTGACAAAAACAAGACTTGGAACAAAACACTATAAAGGAATGACAATACATTCAGATGGCACAAGAACCTATAGGACAACTGTCCTGGTTGGAACTAACACCTACCCACATATTCTCATGTCCAGCAATGGCCGCAGCCTTGCAGAAAATTGACATAGACCCAGAACAGCAGCTTTACACACCCAAGATAGAGGACATTGCTGTGATAGAGATGTAGGGAGATATCTGAGGCTCTTCATTGGACACGACAACAACAACAACAGAAAATTGACATGGACCCAGAACAACAGCTTTACACACCCAAGATAAAAACATTGCTGTGATAGAGATGCATGGAGACATCTGAGACTTTTCATTGAACACGACAGCAACAACAGAAAATTGACATGGACTCAGAACAACAGCTTTACACACCCAAGATAGAGGACATTGCTGTGATAGAGACGTATGGAGATATCTGCGGCTTTTCATTGGACACGACAACAACAACAATAGAATCGTATTTGTAAATTGGTAAATGATCGTGTGTAAAGTTTAAAAAAATCTCTCCTATAATAAATACTTCATTCGATGTTTTACCATCTTAGATTCTATAAGTCTTGTATATCAAAAGTGAATTTTACTTGTATTTTAGAAAACCTAAAAATGATTGCCTTTAATAAAACTCAGCCGAGTGTATCTATGATATCACGATATTCTACGAACTGTTATTCACTCACAGACAATTGTATTCGGCTACGCTGGTCACACAATAGAAAAAAAAAAAGTGAATCAGACGATGTTTAGCTAGCTGTCGGCTGCTTGTATTTGTCCGTTTGTTTGACTGACGCCAATTTCTTTATCCCCTGGCGGTAGTTAAAGTAACTAACTCAGAGTTATTGTCCATGTAATATAGTTCTGCTTTCCACATATGTAGATATGTGGTGTACTTACAGTAAAAGCAGTCGCCTACTTCCACACACCATGATTATCATGGCCTGTACTACGTGTACTAGGAATAAGAATAAAAAAAAGTAAAATTTTAACATCACAGATTTGTTTATAACAACAACAACAAAGCCTTTATTTAGGGCCTCTCGCCCTATACAGGATTCGCCAGTTCACAAGGGATGGGGAGAACACTGTGTGTCTTTTTTTCCGGGATATAGTCTTCTGGAATTCAAATATCGCCATCGCTATATATCTATTCTTTGATATTTCATTAATTAGTGCCGGAAATGAAGGACAAAGTTGCCCGGTTTTATCATTTAGTTTTCGTCTTTCCTCAGACAGAGCAGCACAGTCAAATAAGTAGTGCAACATCTCCGTTGTTATTCCTGATCCACAGAAAGTGCATTTCAGGTCTTCACGCCTCAATAAAATCAGATGATGTTCTCTGAAAAAAAATTGAAAGGGTTCTAAATTGTGCGATTAATCTGATGACAGGAAAAGGGAGTTCACTTAAGAAATATTCTTCGGTGGTAAACGTTGTATATATATCTCTATAGTGGGAATATAACTTTGATTGGGTTATTCTTGTTAAGTCGTTTTAGATTTGTTTATAATGATTTGCCAAAAACACTTTTTTTTTACAATTTTTTTTATAAAGATCATTTAGATATTGTATATACGACATAAGAACGTTTACCTTTAGAGAAAAAACAAATCAAATCACAAAATATTTCAAATTTTGACCCATAGATGGCAGTGTGAAACACTTATTATTTATAACACGAGCTATCATAGAATAATCGAGTATAATTAAATTTAAAAGGATTTGACCATGTGGGAAGTATGACGATGGGTATATCTAGGAAGAGAGGAAGGAAGGCAAACTTCCGCTAAATGGTGTCATCACATCATGGAGACACCGCAAGGTAAGATGTCTGTGATAAATTCTTGTCCTATTTTCTTTATACCTTCTTGTCTATCACAAGTGAATACATTAAGGCGCGAATGTTTCTTTTCACAAATATATCAAACTTCTACTGTCCTTACTGAGATGGAAAAAATATTGGGAGGGCTTAGCTCATCTGTGGTGAACCCTCCCAGCGGTTTCGCCAATTTAATCAACCAGACCGCTTCTTTTGAGCTCAAATACTGTATTGGATAATGTTTGCGGAAGAGCATTGCTCGATGCAAATATTTATAAACTTTAAAATGTTATAATACCTTGATAAAGGTTGGCGTTCAGCCAACTGAAATATTGGTAAAATAAATGATATTTTGATCCAATATATGCCTTTTTATAAAATGAAAGGATTTAAAAGCACGAATGTTTCTTTTATACATAATACAAACTTCTACTGCCCTTACTGCGATGAAAAAATATATTGGGAGGGCTTGGCTCATCAGTGGTGAACCCTCCCAGCGGTTTCGCCAATTTAATCCACCAGACCGCTTCTCAGAGCTCTAATACTGTAGTGGACGATTCTGCTTTATGTATTCTGCACTAATGAGCCAAGCCCTCCCAATATATTTTTTCATCGCAGTAAGGGCAGTAGAAGTTTGTATTATGTATAAAAGAAACATTCGTGCTTTTAAATCCTTTCATTTTATATGTATAGATGGCGCGTTATTGCTTTGTGTTAATATATGCCTTTTTATTTAAAGATTTATTTATGGATTGCTCTATTTAAAAATGTATATTTATATGTAATTCTACTGTCCTAAAAGTTTATGTTTATTGTTTGCTTAAATACATTTCTGAAATTACACCCTTCAGTGTAACATATATAAGCAGAATGATCCAATACAGTATTAGAACTCTAAAGAAAGCGGTCTGGTAGATTAAATTGGCGAAACCGCTGGGAGGATTACCCACTGATGAGCTAAACTCTTTCAATATATTTTTTTCAACGCAGTAAAGACAGTATGGAAGTTTGGTGTATTAGTGAAAAGAAACATTTGCGTCTTAATGTTTTCATTTGTTAAATATAGATGGGGAGTTATTTCTTTGAATCTTATCTATGATTTTTCACTTTAGAGTAAATGGTTAGGGAATTTATTGGGAGAAGAGATCGGCTGTTGAAAAATAATTTCATTATTGTTGTTGTTGTCGTGTCCAATGAAGAGCCTCAGATGTCTCCATGCATCTCTATCACAGCAATGTTCTCTATCTTGGGTGTGTAAAGCTGCTGTTCTGGGTCCATGTCAATTTTCTGTTGTTGTCGTGTCCAATGAAGAGCTTCAGATGTCTCCATGCATCTCTATCACAACAGCAATGTCCACTATCTTGGGTGTGTAAAGCTGCTGTTCTGGGTGCATGTCAATTTTCTGTTGTTGTAGTGTCCAATGAAGAGCTTCAGATGTCTCCATGCATCTCTATCACAACAGCAATGTCCACTATCTTGGGTGTGTAAAGCTGCTGCTCTGGGTCTATGTCAATTTTCTGTTGTTGTCGTGTCCAATGAAGAGCTTCAGATGTCTCCATGCATCTCTATCACAGCAGTCGCAATGTCCACTCTCTTGGGTGTGTAAATCTGCTGCTCTGGGTCCATGTCAATTTTCTGTTGTTGTCGTGTCCAATAAAGAGCTTCAGATGTATCCATACATCTCTATCACAGCAATGTCCTCTATCTTGGGTGTGTAAAACTACTGCTCTGGGTCCATGTCAATTTTCTGTTGTTGTCGTGTCCAATGAAGAGCCTCAGATGTCTCCATACATCTCTATCACAGCAATGTCCTCTATCTTGGGTGTGTAAAACTACTGCTCTGGGTCCATGTCAAATTTCTGCAAGGCTGCGGCCATTGCTGGACATGAGAATATGTGGATAGGTGTTAGTTCCACACCAGGACAGTTGTTACATGTCCTATAGGTTCTTGTGCCATCTGGATGTATTGTCATTCCTTTATAGTGTTTCGTTCTAAGTATTATTTTTGTCATTTTTCTCTCAGAGTTTATTTCGCATATTTGATATAATAATTTCATTGAAAATAATAGATTTTGGGGTTAAAAAGTAACCAGACTTGAAAAACAGTTCATCGGGTTATATTTTTAAGCGTCTAGATTCTTAGCTGTAGTTATGTGTAATAATATACACTCATGGACAAAACTTAAAGAAGTTGTATCTGTTACCATGTATATCGGGGCAATAACTCTGAAAGATATTACAGTGACCTTTATTGAAGACACACGAGATAACCAAGTGTATATACACTCATGGACAAAACTTAAAGAAGTTGTATCTGTTACCATGTATATCGGGGCAATAACTCTGAAAGATATTACAGTGACCTTTATTGAAGACACACGAGATAACCAAGTGTATATACACTCATGGACAAAACTTAAGGAAGTTGTACCTTTTAGCATGTATATCGGGACAATAACTCTGAAAGATATTACAGTGACCTTTATTGAAGACACATGAAATAACCAAGTGTATATACACTCATGGACAAAACTTAAGGAAGTTGTACCATTTAGCATGTATATCGGGGCAATAACTCTGAAAGATATTACAGTGACCTTTATTGAAGACACATGAAATAACCAAGTGTATATACACTCATGGACAAAACTTAAGGAAGTTGTACCATTTAGCATGTATATCGGGGCAATAACTCTGAAAGATATTACAGTGACCTTTATTGAAGACACACGAGATAACCAAGTGTATATACACTCATGGACAAAACTTAAGGAAGTTGTACCTTTTAGCATGTATATCGGGACAATAACTCTGAAAGATATTACAGTGACCTTTATTGAAGACACACGAGATAACCAAGTGTATATACACTCATGGACAAAACTTAAGGAAGTTGTACCTTTTAGCATGTATATCGGGACAATAACTCTGAAAGATATTACAGTGACCTTTATTGAAGACACATGAAATAACCAAGTGTATATACACTCATGGACAAAACTTAAGGAAGTTGTACCTTTTAGCATGTATATCAGGACAATAACTCTGAAAGATATTACAGTGACCTTTATTGAAGACACACGAGATAACCAAGTGTATATACACTCATGGACAAAACTTAAGGAAGTTGTATCTGTTAGCATGTATATCGGAACAATAACTCTGAAAGATATTACAGTGACCTTTATTGAAGACACCTGATAACCAAGTGTATATACACTCATGGACAAGACTTGTGAAAGTTGTATCTGTTACCATGTATATAACAATGTGTAAAACTGAGAAAAAGTATTACCACATCAATCAATGATTTATTCAACTCCCGATATTTCAGAGACCTTCTGCCATTACCCTCAGAGGAATGGTTATTTTGATTCTTAGTTCTACTTATGAAACATCGGGAGTTAAAAATATCATAGATTGATGTAGCTGTGTTTTTCTCTGAATCTACTTCCAGCCAACATTTATGTAAACTTTATGTAAATATACTCACTGATGTAGATAATACTCATATTTCGAATATATAATTTTATTTTTCAAAAAGGTCACAAGTTTTTCTCTAAAAAGTGTAACGAATGTTTACATATTTTTATTTACAACTTCAATAAATAATAACTGTAAAAGTAAACAAAATATATTTACATTTGCTATCTTAACTCCTGGTCAGTGCTGTGGCCCTTGCTGTTATGGTCTCCTGATGTCCTGCAGCTCTCCAGCAGTCTTTCTATGACTGGTGGTTCCTCGATAAAATGGTCCCCTGGCTTTGATCCATTCTTGTCTGTCAGGTCTCCTGTCATCTGCTCTAGGTCGTACTTCCAGCCAACAAAAGATCTTTGGAAAGATTTAGGTTAAATTGGATAAAGTTTATCCTGAAGATAGAGGTTGTATGGCCGGCTTTCAAATTTCTTTGAAAAATAGTCACTTCGGCCAGTTAGAGTATATTTATTTATCACATGAGAACGCCCTTGCAGCCTCAGAAATTCCGGTAGCCTCTGTTGAAAGTGAGACAAGAAGCTGGAGAATCGCAGTGAAATCCTTGGTACCTGCTCTTTAGAGCTAATTCCCTCTATCCAGGGTCAACAGCTACCAATCTTTCTCCAAGATATAAATGTACCTTACTGCGTGTTAAAATATAATTTGCCGTAATAAACCTCAGAACAATTTTTAACGCTTTGCCAAATGCTTTATTTTTATTTACTTCTCCTGACGAAGACAAAAGATTTTTGTCGAAACGTTGAGAAAAATTTAATAAACTCTAACGGGTTGAAGTGTCTATTTTTCATGGATAAAGTTTGTTTGTTTGATTTCACTGTTTCTATGTAATTCGCTATTTAAATTCTAGGTAGAGTTGGAGCGTGAGTTTTCCTTATGAATGTAGAGTACATCCCAGGATCTAAATAAACACCCTCTAGGTTACTGGTCTTAAACACACTTTTATTTATGTTGTCTCAGTTTACAGGTGTAAGTCACCTTGTCCTGGTGGTTATTTAGACAGTTGGTGAAGTAGAGATGACCTACAAGACTTTGCAGCTGTTGGTGCTCCTAACTAAACGTCAGGTCTTCGGAATCAGGGATTGATTTCTCTTTGTTTTTGTATTGTATAGTTGGATTTGATGAATTTTGTAGTTGAAGGTATAATTTCTTAACTTTGGTACATATCTTCTAGATCGGGTTGGTACAAGTCCTCCTTCAGTATCTCTTATACACCTCATCAGCAACTTTCAGTTGCACGATAAGGAGATGCCTTTTTCTTAATTTATGCACCTTATCCCAGTACAATATCACATTTGTACTATTTTTTCACATTGTGTCGCGGTCTCACGCAATTCTGGCCTTAACTACCCGTTTCATGATTTTTCAGGATGCCTGAATGACCTGTTTTTTGGTCGTTGAGGTACAGCTTGCACCACGCTGATGAGGGCCAACAGCCCGAAACGCGTCCGTGGTTAGCTTTTCTTGATTAATCAAGAATCGGTATTTGGCCAATTCTGGAATAATTAAAAATCAACGAGAATAGTTGATATTTATTCCGATAGATGGCGCAAGCCATCAGCAACTTTCAGTTGCACGATAAGGAGATGCCTTTTTCTTACTTTATTTTCTATTTACAATATACATACAGTCAAACTGTACACGTGACCAGATATTATTGATCAAATATACATACACAGCTTTATTAAGACCACCGGTCTTACACAGATTCACCACAGGAAGAAAGCATAGATGGAGCTCCTATACTCCAGGCAGCACAGAACCCAACAACAGCCTCCAGGTCCGACACATGTCCAGTGGCCACACCATACCTACGTCAAGGTTAGCATATCACTGAAAAGACGAGTATGGAATCAGCCGTGTTCTAGTCTTCGCTTTCCTCATCCAAATGGACCACGGCATTCAGCGATTCTATCAATCTCCTCCGAACTGTGACTGCGGCCTTGTAGAATTTATATAAACCAAAGACATTGATCAAACATCATTGCATTCATCCAGTTATATATTTGTTGACTATCGGATTGAGACAAGGATAAGTCTCAAGAAATATTTTCTCTGTTTCTCCAAGCAAAACATTACAAATATATATTTGCACAGATTAATTAATTAATAAAATATTCAACAAAGGATGAAAGATATATCATAAAGGGTATAATCCCATGAAAGATTTAAGGAAACCAAAAGATAAAAAACATCTTTTAGATATTGATAAATCCGGTATTTTGGGGTTAAAAAATAACCAGACTTGAAAAGCAGTTCATCGGGTTATAATTGTAAACGTCTAGATTCTTAGCTGTAGTTTTCTTCTTCTTCTTTCTTATCTCCACTCAATCATATTAAGGTATCAAGCTTGTAAAGCTTGACAACCATCATGACTGGGTGAAGTAAAATGCGTCTGCCTTTGTCATTAAGACTGGGAGCACTACTCAGTGGCAGGCCAACTTAGCTCCAAAAGAAATGGCCGCCTCTGACATGAGGAACAGACGCCATGTGCAGCCGCTCCTAACATGGAGTACAAACGCAGCTCATCCTATATCCCTGGATTAGGAGCCCTTACAGGGTACTATCAGCCGAGCCAGCTGAACCCAGGTTTTTTAGTGAGCTTGTTACTGCTCCCCCTCCTCCTTTTTCATCCGGGCTTGGTACCGGCAAAGGCGGAGTTCTTAGCTGTAGTTATATGTAATAATCTACATTCATGGACAAAACTTAAGGAAGTTGTACCTTTTAGCATGTATATCGGGACAATAATTCTGAAAGATATTACAGTGACCTTTATTGAAGACACACGAGATAACCAAGTGTATATACACTCATGGACAAAACTTAAGGAAGTTGTACCTTTTAGCATGTATATTGGGACAATAATTCTGAAAGATATTACAGTGACCTTTATTGAAGACACACGAGATAACCAAGTGTATATACACTCATGGCCAAAACTTAAGGAAGTTGTACCTTTTAGCATGTATATTGGGACAATAATTCTGAAAGATATTATAGTGACCTTTATTGAAGTCACACGAGATAACCAAGTGTATATACACTCATGGACAAAACTTAAGTAAGTTGTACCTTTTAGCATGTATATTGGGACAATAATTCTGAAAGCTATTACAATGACCTTTATAGAAGACACACGAGATAACCAAGTGTGAACAACCTCTTAAAAAAAACATGCAGGAATAACAGTAATAATACCAATAATAAGCATTGTTATTATTATTTTTTTAAGCTAATCACATAAAGGTAATATGATATTTATATACAGGAAAAATTATATGAAGGCAATCAAGCTAATAAATTGTCTGGGTAAATTGGGGGAAAATAAATCTCTTATACCTGGATTTACCGCGGGTGTCTGCGAGTGAAATTAAAAAAAACTAAACAAACGACCGGCGATATCAAAGACTTTCCACCTAAGTTTTGTCTCTGAGTTTACTTTTCACTAACTCTTTACATATATATCTGTCTTTAAACATAAAGCACATTGGCGATTCTTCTATATATAAAAAACTGTACTTTTCAGTATTTTTTATTTCAGAAAACAGAATTTAAAAAAACGTACTCTCTAGACAGATTGTATTATATATAAAGGGGGAATTTCAAGTGCGTAAATGTACGTTGAGGTTAGTGGAAGCCTTTTAATTCTCGCCGTTGGTTCAGCTGTTGCATTCACCAGGGATCTTCTCCAGCCCCATCTCTCTGATTTCACAGCCTCCCTCCCCACTCCTCATTGTTGTCAGCCTGGTTTCTCTTTTATCCTTCATTACACACACCCGATAGTTCGTCCGTTTTTTTCTATCATCTCTTGTCCCTTAATCAAACAGTGTGATGTCATCATACACTCATGGACAAAACTTAAGTTGAAAGTCTTTGATGTTGTCGGTCGTCTGTTGTTTTGAAGGAGACAGAGGTTGTTCACACTTGGTTATATCGTGTGTCTTCAATAAAGGTCACTGTAATATCTTTCAGAGTTATTGTCTGAATCCCGATATACATGCTTAAAAGGTACAACTTCCTCAAGTTTTGTCCATGAGTGTATATACACTTGGTTATATCGTGTGTCTTCAATAAAGGTCACTGTAATATCTTTCAGAGTTATTGTCTTAATCCCGATATACATGCTTAAAAGGTACAACTTCCTTAAGTTTTTGTATATGTATTCCGATAGATGGCGCAAACCACGATATGGGGAGATGTCTTTCTCTCTTACTGTAAACCATGGTTTCAGGTAATGATTCGGATGTAGTTCTGATTATGTGACTTTCAACAGGTGAATTTGCGACTGTTCTATCTGGAAATATTTGTAGCAACATATTGATCATTTTATGAACATATTGTCACGGATTTCCTTTGTCAAATAGATACTACCGCTACCAATCACGTGAAGTTTTCTCTCTAAACTTTATTCCCTATGTATTCCAAAACTAGCTCCTTTTATAAAAACAATTTTGGCAATCGATTTACATAAAAATTATTATAAGAAAATTTACATAACAAATCGGAAAAACTAGATATGCAAATATTATATAGTTACACTATTATTTTGTATATGTTTTTATATTTTACTACTCTGTAAACTTCCCGCATTGTCTCTCTCTCTGAGTGTATTTACCAGATTTGGATTGTTGTTGCATTCAAAATATTTGCTGTGTCATGCTCAAGGTCGGTCTGTCTTTCCTAATTTTCTACTTGACAATATTGTTCTGCATCGTAGGGTTGTAATTGTCAACTTTAGTTTAGGGGGAATACACTCATGGACAAAACTTAAGGAAGTTGTACCTTTTAGCATGTATATTGAGATTCAGACAATAACTCTGAAAGATATTACAGTAACCTTTATTGATGACAAACGAGATAACCAAGTGTATATACACTGCGTGACATTGAAAATGGAACACCAAGAAATAGTGGCCAGAAAGTGATGAAACTCGGCAGACAGAGAGAGACAGGGACGAACAATAAGTGATCTTTATTTCAAAATGATAGTCATAATACAGAGCGAGAACGGCGTCGGCTTAGTAGCAAGTAGGACCACCGCGGACGGCGATGCACGCAGCAACACGTCTAGGTAGAGAGTCAATCAGAGTACGGATGGCGTCCTGAGGGATGGCTCTCCATTCCCTCTCAACCATTTGCCACAGTTCGTCTTCTGAACGCGGCTGTGGCAAGGCATGCAAACGGCGTCCAATGATGTCCCAGACGTTCTCGATTGGTGAGAGATCAGGAGAGTACGGTGGCCAGGGAAGCATCTGTACATCTTGCAGAGCTTGTTGGCTAATGCGAGCAGTGTGCGGTCGGGCGTTATCCTGCTGATAAAGGGCATTGGGTACCCCCTGAAGGTAGGGGAGTGTCACCGGTCGCAGCACATCATCAACGTATCGTTGGGCCGTCATAGTGCCCTGAATTCGAAGTAAAGGGACCTGGAATCATACGCGATTGCGCCCCAAACCATAATTCCACGTTGTCGCACGGTGGGGCGTTCCACAATTGCTGCCGGATTGGACCTTTCTCCACGTCGACGCCACACGCGTACACGGCGACTATCACTGGACAAGCAGAAACGCGACTCATCTGAGAACACGACCCTGTGCCATTCCGTCATCCACGTCGATCTAGCCCGGCACCATTCCAAACGTTGGCGCCTATTCGGTGGGGTCAATGGCAGTCTTCTTAGCGGACGGCATGAGTGCAAGCCATTAGCAACCAATCGACGGGAAATGGTTCTGGTCGAGATGGAATGATCTAGGGTGTCTTGCACATGTTGCAGGATGGCGGTACAAGTGGCTTGTGGGGCCGCCACTGCTTGTCGAAGGATACGCTGATCCACACGTGCTGACGTCACTCTGGTTGCACCGACATTCCTCTAAATTGCCACATTTCCTTGTTCCAACCATCTTCTCCACAGTCGGTGCACCGTGGACGCACCAAGGTGTGTATCAGCTGCGATTTGACGAATGGACCAACCTGCCCTTTTCAGTCCGATCACCATGCCCCTCGTAAAAGCGTCTGTCTGCTTGAACTGCCTCCGTTTACGATGACCTGGCATTCTCTGTTATTACACGTGTCTTTTGACACAAGAACAAAATTTCTACAATGATTTTCCTTGAAGAAATAACGACACGAATACTGTCCTTTCTGCAAGTTCCTTCCCTTATATCTTACTCCATGTGCGCACGAGAGCTGCGCATTTTACATCATTTGCATAACTCGGTTAGGCGCGTCTACCCTGAAATTTGCATAATTTTCTGGCCACTATTTCTTGGTGTTCCATTTTCAATGTCACGCAGTGTACACTCATGGACAAAACTTAAGGAAGTTGTACCTTTTAGCATGTATATCGGGACAATAACTCTGAAAGATATTACAGTGACCTTTATTGAAGACACTCAAGACAATAAAGTGTGAATAGGCTCCTTCTCCTTAAAAAAAAAAAAAAGACTGGCTACATTAAAGACTTTCGACTTTCTTAAGTTTTGATCATTCTATATACAGTTACGAGCGTCATTCCTCGCCTCTGTCACGGTTTGCTTTTTTTTTTTTTTTTGGAATGGCGCCCTCCTATTGGTCGGCTACGATCACGCCACCTTTGCCCCCCCCCCCCCCCATCATTTGGTGCCGCCAATGCGCGAGACACTTCTGTCACCGTTTGCTTTTGGTTCAGTGGTAGAATGCTCGCCTGTCACGCGGGCGCCCCGGGTTCGATTCCCGGCCGATGCATTTTTTTTTTACAATTTTTAAAACTATATATTATTATACAAGAATGACATCCACGGCGCCAATTTATAATTGTAACGAATAGTATTTTAATAAAAGCATTTAATCGGGTAAACCCCGGGCATTGCCCGGGTCATTCGGCTAGTGAGTATATATCGCCAATAATACCTTTATTAAGACCTTTAGTCTTATATGTAGATTCTCCTGAGCGCTACAGCCAAAAGAGTGAAGGGAGAAAGAAATTACAAAATTGAGAGGAGGATAAAATATATCTCTAAAAAAGTTCTTTAACCTTTTATCAGGTTTCCAATAAATAAAATAAAAAAATCCTTCAATGGTCCCCGATTCTTTCAAAAGTCCAAACCACACCATAAGTGCAAGTAACCAAACGGGTCTCTGGCACATTTCTAAATTCAAAAGCCGGACTGCTTTCTACATGTGTGTGAAAAAATAATAGAAAAAGGTCAGGTGTTGATATTAAAAACTATGAAGGCATATCCTGACCAGGATCACATGTGCTAAACATTGATTTCTGTTCCACTAGATGACGCTCTGCCATCTGAAAAGCACATGTGTTCCTGGTCAGGATATGCCTTCTTTATTTTAATATGTATGTATAGACAACATATACAGCAACAACATATAACATATACGTATATGTACATGTCATAATATATGCTCTTCCAGGAATAATAAAGAAAACCTACAGTCAACCCAGAGAGAGACAGCAGCTAAAGTCCAGTCATTTGAGACACCAGCGACATTCCAGGGGGCGACCACAGGGGCGTTACTTGGAACCTCAGGACTAATTAAGACAGTTGGTGATTGTGTGCGATACAAACGGCCGCCCGGCTGTGGCCGGTCGCGGGCCTCTCCCGTCTATCTCTCTCTGGTTGCCTGGATTCCTTCTCTTCCAACTCGTGGTGTGATTATTTCTCTTTCCCCACCTTATTATTATATTGTCACACTAAAAAGTCGACAGGATCTTATCACATACATATA
Source organism: Cordylochernes scorpioides (assembly GCA_030710605.1). NCBI lineage: Eukaryota > Metazoa > Arthropoda > Arachnida > Pseudoscorpiones > Chernetidae > Cordylochernes > Cordylochernes scorpioides. The sequence goes on from CP092874.1 coordinate 13,198,503, forward strand.
ACAATATATACAACACATATATTATCAAAGCAATATCAAATTACCCCAAGAGTTAGTTTAATCACCAGAAAATCTCTATATCAATTATTTTATTTCCAAAGCGCTATATCCCGCAAGGGATACTTACGCCAAACAAGGAGAAAAGTTTATTTACATAGGTTATTTACATTATTCAACGCATGAAAACATTAGATTTCCAGATTTTGTAGAAAGTTTAGAATGTATTTACAAAATGAATTAAACTTTAAATATGATTTTTTTTATCGGAAATCAAATCGTTAAGTTCACAAACAACTAGTTCATTCTTCATTCTATAATCTTGAAATGCTGGGCTATCGATCAGTAGATGTCTTGAGGTTTGTTCCTCAATACCACGAAAACAACTTGAATCCTCCACTGCCTTTATTCTATTTAAAAAAACTTTTGAAATTTCTGTGGTTATATATGAAAATTTCCTTTAATAATATTTCAATACTCTGGGAAAATCAACAAAATTGAACTCTTCGAATAAAAAAATAGGATCATCCTCAGTTGTTTATTTGGCATTATCTTTTTGGGATTGAAGGTGTAATAGTAAATAATGTTTTTAATTTCATAAAGTTAACTTTCTCAGCACAATTTTGCATATTAATTCTGTATATACGAAATTTACGTTTTCACTTTCATTTATATTTATAAAATACTATATTTTTCTCATATGGAAAAATATCTTGTTCTATTAATACTCATCTCATATTTCTTTCTGTTTGTCATCGTAAAGCCTGTAGAAGGACATCTGAAAGCTTGTGAATAAAATTCTTATAAGACACCCCTCTTCAATCGTTGTTATATTTTGAAATATTTCAATACCTTTCAAGTTGTTTGATTCCCAACTTGCACATACACCAGGGTATATAATTCAACCAGAGAGTGACACGTGAATAGTTATTCTACACGCCGGTAGATGGCAGAACATGTCTGTCCTCTCGATATGACCTTTATAGAATTCCTTCCTTGTTGAGTAGCTCTTACTTACTCTGTGAATATAATAATAATATTCGTAGAATTTTTTTTTTTAATTTTTGACTTAAACCATGGTGTGTATATACGTAGTTCCAGGTCATAATAATCAAAGTTGGAGGGTTTACTGTTAGAACTTTTACTGTAAAAACTTGTTTGAAAAAACATGTGTCTACATAGAAAAGGTAACTCCTGGAGGGTAAATCGCTAACTACCCGGCATAAAGGAGAGAAAACCCGTTCGGTTTCTTACTAAAAAAGATTACTACTATTTTCATATTAAAAACTATCGTGCATAAAAGTCGGTGGACGAGTAGGTAACACCTTCGATTCCCGACAGTCATGAACCGGGATTGAATCCCGCGTTAAAATGTTGTTTAATGTGTGAATAACCTTCACATATTATTCATTGTTTCAATTATCATGAACTAGGTTGCTCTTGCTGAGCGTTACCTATTAATGTGATTTTGAACCAAAACTATCATGCATAAAAGTCGGTGGACGAGTAGGTAACACCCTCGATTCCCGACAGTCATGAACTGGGATTGAATCCCGCGTTAACATTTTGTTTAATATGTGAATAACCTTCACATTCATTGTTGCAATTATCATAAACTAGGTTGCTCTTGTTGAGCGGTACCTAATAAAGTGATCCTGAACTGGAAAGTTATTTTGAAATTATCATAATACTTACAAAAAGTCGGTGGACGAGTGGGTAACACCCTCGATTCCCGACAGCCATAAACCGGGATTTAATCCCGCGTTAACCTTTTGTTTAATATGTGAATAACCTTCACATTCACTGTTTCAATTATCATAAACTAGGTTGCTCTTATTGAGCGGTACCTAATATAGTGTTTTTGATTTTGAAAATGATAATATTTTTTATTCATGATAAGGTTATACAGTTAAACCTGTCTATAGAGCCCCCTCTAAATAGCGCCTTCCTCTCTATAGCGCCCGATTTTAAATACGTAGTACGATGCGATTTTTACATTAAAAGTGGCCTGTCTATAACACCCTCTCTTTATAGCACCCTATTTTGGTGAGTCCCAAGAGGGGGCGCTATAGACAGGTTTAACTGTATTCGAATTAAAAATATATATTGGGGTAGATTGTGTAACATGTGTTTATTCTTTAGTGTAGTTCTGTTGTTATTGTTACTGTTGTTTGTTTCCTCTGATGTAATTAAGATGATCTCTAGCACAGTAGTCTTAGTTTTCATATATCCATTCATGGGGACAAAGGAAGTTGTACCTTTTACCATGTATATCGGGACAATAACTCTGAAAGATATTACAGTGACCTTTATTGAAGACACACGAGATAACCAAGTGTATATACACTCATGGACAAAACTTAAGGAAGTTGTACCTTTCAGCATGTATATCGGGATTCAGACAATAACTGTTAAAGATATTACAATGACCTTTATTGAAGACACACGAGATGACCAAGTGTATATACACTCATGGACAAAACTTAAGGAAGTTGTACCTTTTAGCATGTATATCGGGATTCAGACAATAACTCTGAAAGATATTACAGTAACATTTATTGAAGACACACGAGATAACCAAGTGTATATACACTCATGGACAAAACTTAAGGAAGTTGTACCTTTTACCACGTATATCGGGACAATAACTCTGAAAGATATTACAGTGACCTTTATTGAAGACACACGAGATAACCAAGTGTGTATACACTCATGGACAAAACTTAAGGAAGTTGTACCTTTTAGCATGTATATCGGGACAATAACTCTGAAAGATATTACAGTGACCTTTATTGAAGACACACGAGATAACCAAGTGTATATACACTCATAGACAAAACTTAAGGAAGTTGTACCTTTTATCATGTATATCGGGATTCAGACAATAACTCTGAAAGATATTACAGTGACCTTTATTGAAGACACACGAGATAACCAAGTGAGCAAAATTTCCTCTGTCTTCTTCTTCTAATTTCTCAAAAAATAAATAAAAAAAGAAAATAGACGACCGGCGATATTAAAGACTTTCCACTTCCTTTAGTTTTGTCTATGAGTGTATATATTTATAAATGAGCAATAGTTATCCAGGAATTATTTAAATAGGAAAAAAATTAGAATTTGGGCAAACAGTTTCATAAAAAATCACCAAAAGTGTATATACAGTAGAAAACTTGGATAATTCAAAAACGTCTTCAATTTGAATATTTATCTTGGTCCCTAGAATTTCCTATAAATAGAATTTCCGTTTTTAATTCGAATTTTTGGATAATTCGATTTTTTCCTTTTAGTCCCTTGTGCTTCTAATTATCCAAAATTTCGACTGTATTTACTTAATTATTAAAAAAAAAAAATGCTCCAGGTGGGGTTTGAACCAGTGCCACCACCAACGAAGTAGGAAGACCCCCAACATTACTACATCAGTTGGGCAAGCTAGCTGATAGTGTGTCGTGATTGCGACATGGGATCTGGCACCATTGTTTCACCACAGAACTTTTAGTCGTTTTTAAAACATCGTCTGCTACCCCCTTAATTATATTCATTATATTCTATTTTTAAAAAAATATTATATCTATGATTATAGTCGCGAAATCTTTTATTTATTTTTGACCAAAATTAGTCATTAATAATATCTTTATATTTAGATTTTTGTAAATATAAAGAGATTAAGAATGATTGTTTTGGTCAAAAATAAATAAAGATTTCGCAAATATAATCACTGATAAAACGCGGAATATAATGAATATAATTAGGGGCAATATTTAGAAACTATTATAGACGATTATTTTTGAAATTAAATAATTTCTACTGTCCTTACTGCAATGGAAAAATTAATGGGAGAGCCTGGCTCATCATTAATTTTTCCATTGCAGTAAGGGCAGTAGAAATTGTTTAAATTAAAAAAGAATCTTACGCGTCTATAATATAAAATGAAAGGATTTAAAAGCACGAATGTTTCTTTTATACATAATACAAACTTATACTGTCCTTACTGCGATGAAAAAATATATTGGGAGGGCTTGGTTCATCAGTGGTGAACCCTCCCAGCGGTTTCGCCAATTTAATTCACCAGGCCGCTTCTCAGAGCTCTAATACTGTATTGGACGATTCTGCTTATATACGCAGCACTGAAGGGTGGAATCTCAGAAATGGTTTTCAAGAAAACTATGGACATAAGCTTATAGGACAGTAGAATTACATGCGCGTCTAAAATAGTTTCTAATTTTAATAACAGATGGCGCGCTAGTGCATCGTATTATAATTAGGGGCAGCAGACAATTTTTTTCCGTAGATATATATTATTCTTTCTGGTGGTATTTTTTGAAATTTTGGCAATGTGTATTGATATGGGAATTTTAAAATACTTATCAGTAGATGAAAGAACAGCTAACATAGTGATACCTCTATATAACGAAACTCCTCTTTTTAACGACAGATTCTAACAAAGAAATTTCTCGGATTGTTCAACTTCGGACCCAACTCATGGACAAAACTTAAGGAAGTTGTACCTTTTAGCATGTATATCAGGATTCAGATAATAACTCTGAAAGATATTACTGTGACCTTTATTGAAGACACACGAGATAACCAAGTGTATAAACACTCATGGACAAAACTTAAGGAAGTTGTACCTTTTATCATATATATCGGGATTCATACAATAACTATGAAAGATATTACAGTGACCTTTATTGAAGACACACGAGATAACCAAGGGTATATACACTCATGGACAAAACTTAAGGAAGTTGTACCTTTCAGCATGTATATCGGGACAATAACTCTGAAAGATATTACAGTGACTTTTATTGAAGACATACGAGATAACCAAGTGTATATACACTCATGGACAAAACTTAAGGAAGTTGTACCTTTCAGCATGTATATCGGGACAATAACTCTGAAAGATATTACAGTGACTTTTATTGAAGACATACGAGATAACCAAGTGTATATACACTCATGGACAAAACTTAAGGAAGTTGTACCTTTCAGCATGTATATCGGGACAATAACTCTGAAAGATATTACAGTGACTTTTATTGAAGACATACGAGATAACCAAGTGTATATACACTCATGGACAAAACTTAAGGAAGTTGTACCTTTTAGCATGTATATCGGGACAATAACTCTGAAAGATATTACAGTGACTTTTATGAAGACATACGAGATAACCAAGTGTATATACACTCATGGACAAAACTTAAGGAAGTTGTACCTTTTAGCATGTATATCGGGACAATAACTCTGAAAGATATTACAGTGACTTTTATTGAAGACATACGAGATAACCAAGTGTATATACACTCATGGACAAAACTTAAGGAAGTTGTACCTTTTAGCATGTATATCGGGATTCAGACAATAACTCTGAAAGTTATTACATTGACCTTTATTGAAGACACACGAGATAACCAAGTGTATATACACTCATGGACAAAACTTAAGGAAGTTGTACCTTTTAGCATGTATATTGGGATTCAAACAATAACTCTGAAAGTTATTACATTGACCTTTATTGAAGACACACGAGATAACCAAGTGTATATACACTCATGGACAAAACTTAAGGAAGTTGTACCTTTTAGCATGTATATCAGGATTCAGACAATAACTCTGAAAGATATTACAGTGACCTTTATTGAAGACACACGAGATAACCAAGTGTATATACACTCATAGACAAAACTTAAGGAAGTTGTACCTTTTAGCATGTATATCGGGATTCAGACAATAACTCTGAAAGATATTACAATGACCTTTATTGAAGACACACGAGATAACCAAGTGTATATACACTCATGGACAAAACTTAAGGAAGTTGTACCTTTTACCATGTATATCGGGACAATAACTCTGAAAGATATTACAGTGAACTTTATTAAAGACACACGAGATAACCGAGTGTATAAACACTCATGGACAAAACTTAAGGAAGTTGTACCTTTTAGCATGTATTGATCTATTCCCTTTCAATCTCTATAGATTAAATTCCGGGTATATAGAATTGTAAGTTGAATATAAATACGTAGGAAAACAAATTTGCAATGTGTTTCTTTCATGAAACCTCGGCATTTCTTGACACACTTCAGATTGTGAACAAATAGTACAAATGTGATTTTGTACTGGGATAAGGTGAATAAAGTAAGAAAAAGACATCTCCTTATCGTGCAACTGAAAGTTGCTGATGGCTTGCGCCATCTATCGGAATAAATATCAACTATTCTCATTGATTTTTAATTACTCCAGAATTGGCAAAATACCCATTCTTGATTAATCAAGAAAAGCTAACTACGGACGCGTTTCGGGCTGTTGGCCCTCATCAGCGTGGTGCAAGCTGTACCTCAACGACCAAAGAATTGGTCATTAAGGATTCTGAAAAATCATGAAACGGGTAGTTAAGGCCAGAATCAGCTTGCACCACGCTGATGAGGGCTAACAGCCCGAAACGCGTCCGTGGTTAGCTTTTCTTGATTAATCAAGAATGGGTATTTGGCCAATTCTAGAATAATTAAAAATCAACGAGAATAGTTTATATTTATTCCGATAGATGGCGCAAGCCATCAGCAACTTTCAGTTGCACGATAAGGAGATGTCTTTTTCTTAATTTACACTTCAGATTAAATTGAAGATTTAGATTAAAGAGACACGTTTAAAGATCAATTATTCCCGCATATTTACATATAAGTTTTGTTCCTACTTGAATTATAATCTTGAGATAGATTCTCCAATTCTTTTAACTTCGAAAGTTATAAGCGGTTAGTTCTAAAAATCCTTTTGTAGTGCTTCTACTACAAATGCCAATTTGTTCTTTTTTTTTTAAAGAAAAATGAAGTAAATATGTATACATATTGTAAAACGAAATTTGAAAACCATCCCGCATGTGTTTCTTTTCAACGAAAAAATCTAAATTTATTTCAAGGAGAAATAACGATTATTTTTAACCTTAGTGATGAGGTATGAAAGGATGAATTGTGAAGAGTAATGATAAACGGAAAAAAAAGTGTCCAGGGATGGGAATGTATATATTGCATGAGAGAAAGAAAAAGTATATAAACATAAAAGTAAACATAAAAGTATATATATACTACTCTAAAAGTATATACACTACGGCCAGAGAATACTGTTTTTTTTTCTCAACGTTTCGACAAAAATCTTAAAGTAAAAGACACTTCAGCCAAAAAATTAAAGAATTTTCTGATCCAAGTGTTTTTTACTTTAAATAAATATTATATAAAAATATATTCGAAACTATTTTAAAGGCGTAAGATTCTTTTTGAAAATAAAACAATTTCTACTGTCCTTACTGCAATGGAAAAATTTATGGGAGGGCCTGGCTCATCAGTGGTGAAACCTCCCAGCGGTTTCTCCAGTTTAATCTACCATACCGCTGTTATATTGAATTTTTGGTACAATTGTTTTGCCTTCTACATGCTTTGGGATAAATATTGAATTTTTGGAACTTCCTTTTATAGTGATACTGTTGTTAGACTCTTGGAATGGGTATTTTAGAAGAACTATGGACATAAGCTTTGAGGACAGTAGAATTACAAACATTTATAAATATATAATATGCTTCGAGCAATAACTCTTCCGCAAATATCAAATTGTTTCTTTTATTAGAACATTTATAATATGATGCACTAGCGCGCCATCTGTTATCAAAATTTGAAATTATTTTAAAGGTGTAAGATTCTTTTTGAAATTAAACAATTTTTGATAACAGATGGCGCGCTAGTGCATCATAAAAATATATATTGACACAACGCACATATAATTCTTCAGCGGTACCGGACATTTGCCATTGTTATTCCAACGGTGCCAATCGTTATGGGTCAAAACTCCCCTTTTCATAAATCAATGAGTACAAAAATAGATTGTGTTGTGAGGGAATTGAATGAAGTAGGGATGTCGTATTGCCTTTTTTTAAACCTTTAAGATATTTTAAAAGATTTGTCATCTTTTTTTCACAATTCTTTTTCTTCTTTTATAAGCACGAAAGATTTTTTTTTTTTTTTAATTATGAAATATTTCCCAACTTTTTTTTACGATCTGAAGTCGTTTTAAAGTGGTTCAGTGGTGCCAATTAAATTGTTCTACCATAAAATGTAAATTTTATTTTTTCTTTGTTCTTTAGTTTTTTTTTTTTAATATATATTTAGTGAGCTACACTCATGGACAAAACTTAAGAAAGTTGTACCTTTTAGCATGTATATCGGGATTCAGACAATAACTCTGAAAGATATTACAGTGACCTTTATTGAAGACACACGAGATAACCAAGTGTATATACACTCATGGACAAAACTTAAGGAAGTTGTACCTTTTACCATGCATATCTGGACAATAACTCTGAAAGATATTACAGTGACCTTTATTGAAGACATACGAGATGACCAAGTGTGAACAAAATTGCTCGTGTCTGCTTTACAAAAACAGATCACTGGCGATAAGTAAATATGGAACTTCCACAAGTTTAGTCCATGAGTGTATTTTAGAAGAATACAATAGGTTCATTAATAATACTAATCTAAATGGCTGGTTGAGGAGAAATAGATAGACCCTACGATAACATCAAAAGACTAGCCATAGAAAGGAAGCTCTGAGAGGACAGGAATACTGCCAGCCACCAACCTATGGCTGGTTGAGGAGAAATAGATAGACCCTACAATACCATCAAAAGACTAGCCATAGAAAGGAAGCTATAAGAGGACAGGAATACTGCCAGCCACCAACCTATGGCTGGTTGAGGAGTAATTGATAGACCCTACGATACCATTAAAAGACTAGCCATAGAAAGGAAGCTCTGAGAGGACAGGAATACTACTAGCCACTAACCTATGGCTGGTTAAGGAGAGCTAATTGATGTTTTAACCGTGGTTCATTTCTTTAGTGTTGAAGTTCTTCAAATAATTTCTTCATAACTTATTTCACAAGGGACTCTCTATTTTGATATAGAAGGAAATGTGTAAATATGTAAAATAATTATTGATTCTTGAGGAACCAAGTATGAACAGAATAGCCTCTGTTTCCTTAAATAGTTATATAAGCTTGAGTCAAAAGACGATCCATCAAATAACTTTATATATAAAAGGGCGTACCTGGATCTGTAAAGAAAGAAAAATTCTCAAAATATTTCGAGAGATTGCTTCCACTTTATCAATTTATTGGATAATACACTTAATTTACAAATTCTTGTAGATCACATGAAAATA
>CP092874.1:13207814-13248762 GCA_030710605.1 Cordylochernes scorpioides
ACAAAGAATGTTTAAACATTTTTTTAAAATGATTATCATAAGCACACATGTTTTCATCTGTGTTATCTCAAGGAAATATTTTCTTTTTGAATTATTACAATTAAGATCGTATCATCCCATTTCTAAAATTAGTGTTTTCTTCTTGTGTGTTACAACTTTTTTTTTTTTTTTAAGATACACATATCAAAATAATCTCGTTTAAAAAGGATATATTGAAAATAGTCCTCACTTAAATAATTCCAGCATTATTTATAAATAGAATTCATAAATACACTCATGGACAAAACTTAAGGAAGTTGTACCTTTTAGCATGTATATCGGGATTGAGACAATAACTCTGAAAGATATTACAGTGATCTTTATGGAAGACGCACGAGATAACCAAGTGTATATACACTCATGGACAAAACTTAAGGAAGTTCTACCTTTTAACATGTATATCGGGATTCAGACAATAACTTTGAAAGATATTACAGTGACCTTTATTGAAGACGCACGAGATAACCAAGTGTATATACACTCATGGACAAAACTTAAGGAAGTTCTACCTTTTAACATGTATATCGGGATTCAGACAATATCTCTGAAAGATATTACAGTGACCTTTATTGAAGACACACGAGATAACTAAGTGTATATACACTCATGGACAAAACTTAAGGAAGTTATACCTTTTAGCATGTATATCGGGATTCAGACAATAACTCTGAAAGATATTACAGTGATTTTTATTGAAGACGCACGAGATAACCAAGTGTATATACACTCATGGACAAAACTTAAGGTAGTTCTACCTTTTAACATGTATATCGGGACAATAACTCTGAAAGATATTACGGTGATCTTTATTGAAAACACACGAGATAACCAAGTGTATATACACTCATGGACAAAACTTAAGGAAGTTGTACCTTTTAGCATGTATATCGGGACAATAACCCTAAAAGATATTACATTGATCTTTATTGAAGACGCACGAGATAAACAAGTGTGAACAACCTCTGTCTCTTTCAAAAAATGACGACAGGCGACAGAAACTTTTCACTTCCTTAAGTTTTGTCTATGAGTGTATGATATATACAAGGTCTTCTTTGGTGGCGTCCACCGTGGGGAAAGACTCCGTCACTGATATACCGTCCTCTATATATACACTTTATAACAAAATTCTCTATCAATAAACACAAAATATTATATACATATATTCCCGTAGACAGCGTATTTACTCAAATTTGTCCTTAAATACCCATTTCTTGATTTCTCAGGAAGCCTCATGGACAAAATTTTGGACGTTAATGTACAGTCTGTATCACGCTGAAGAGGGCCAACATCCCAAAACGCGTTTGTAGTTGATTTTTCTTGATTTATCAAGAAATGGGTTGGTCAAATATCAGGGAACAAGTTAAATCAACATTTAGTTAAGTTTTATTCAAATAGATGGCGCACTGTTATCTAAAATGTATATGTAAATGGTCAGGATATGCACTTTTTGTTTTTAGTATATCAACACCTGACTTATTTATATAGACCCTACGATACCATCAACAGACTAGCCTTAGAAAGGAAGCTCTGAGAGGACAGGAATACTGCCAGCCACCAACCTATGGCTGGTTGAGGAGAAATAGATAGACCCTACGATACCATCAACAGACTAGCCATAGAAAGGAAGCTCTGAGAGGACAGGAATACTGCCAGCCACCAACCTATGGCTGGTTGAGGAGAAATAGTAGACCCTACGATACCATCAACAGACTAGCCATAGAAAGGAAGCGCTGAGAGGGCAGGAATACTGCCAGCCACCAACCTATGGCTGGTTGAGAAGAGATAGTTGATGTTTTACCCGTGGTAACTTGACTTATTTATAAATTTTACATAACATGAGATATACAGAGAGACTTGTGTTTAGTAAAACTGTTTGATGTAATTTGCTTTACTATATTGTTGTTGTTAATGTCCATCAAGTCAACTTTTGGTGACTATATGGTGACAAATATTCTCCAATTTGATCTGTCAGTGACCATTACTCTCATCTAGTGACCTTCTGGTAGCTTTCTTGACCTCTTCTAACCAGCTCATTGCAGGTCTTCCTCTCTTCCTTTGGTGACTATATGGTGACAAATATTCTCCAATTTGATCTGTCAGTGACCATTACTCTCATCTAGTGACCTTCTGGTAGCTTTCTTGACCTCTTCTAACCAGCTCATTGCAGGTCTTCCTCTCTTCCTTTGGTGACTATATGGTGACAAATATTCTCCAATTTGATCTGTCAGTGACCATTACTCTCATCTAGTGACCTTCTGGTAGCTTTCTTGACCTCTTCTAACCAGCTCATTGCAGGTCTTCCTCTCTTCCTTTGGTGACTATATGGTGACAAATATTCTCCAATTTGATCTGTTAGTGACCATCACTCTCATCTAGTGACCTTCTGGTAGTTTTCTTGATACCTTCTAGCCAACTCATTGCAGGTCTTCCTCTCTTCCTTTGGTGACTATATGGTGACAAATATTCTCCAATTTGATCTGTTTGTGACCATTACTCTCATCTAGTGACCTTCTGGTAGTTTTCTTGACACCTTCTAACCAGCTCATTGCAGGTCTTCCTCTCTTCCTTTGGTGACTATATGGTGACAAATATTCTCCAATTTGATCTGTTAGTGACCATCACTCTCATCTAGTGACCTTCTGGTAGCTTTCTTGACCCCTTCTAGCCAGCATATTGCAGGTCTTCCTCTCTTCCTTTGGTGACTATAGGGTGACAAATATTCTCCAATTTTATCTGTTAGTGACCATCACTCTCATCTAGTGACCTTCTGGTAGCTTTCTTGACCTCTTCTAGCCAGCATATTGCAGGTCTTCCTCTCTTCCTTTGGTGACTATAGGGTGACAAATATTCTCCAATTTGATCTGTTAGTGACCATCACTCTCATCTAGTGACCTTCTGGTAGCTTTCTTGACCCCTTCTAGCCAGCATATTGCAGGTCTTCCTCTCTTCCTTTGGTGACTATAGGGTGACAAATATTCTCCAATTTGATCTGTTAGTGACCATCACTCTCATCTAGTGACCTTCTGGTAGCTTTCTTGACCCCTTCTAGCCAGCATATTGCAGGTCTTCCTCTCTTCCTTTGGTGACTATATGGTGACAAATATTCTCCAATTTGATCTGTTAGTGACCATCACTCTCATCTAGTGACCTTCTGGTAGTTTTCTTGATACCTTCTAGCCAACTCATTGCAAGTCTTCCTCTCTTCCTTTGGTGACTATATGGTGACAAATATTCTCCAATTTAATCTCTTAGTGACCATTACTCTCATCTAGTGACCTTCTGGTAGCTTTCTTGACCCCTTCTAACCAGCTCATTGCAGGTCTTCCTCTCTTCCTTTGGTGACTATATGGTGACAAATATTCTCCAATTTGATCTGTTAGTGACCATTACTCTCATCTAGTGACCTTCTGGTAGTTTTCTTGATACCTTCTAGCCAGCATATTGCAGGTCTTCCTCTCTTCCTTTGGTGACTATATGGTGACAAATATTCTCCAATTTGATCTGTTAGTGACCATTACTCTCATCTAGTGACCTTCTGGTAGTTTTCTTGATACCTTCTAGCCAGCATATTGCAGGTCTTCCTCTCTTCCTTTGGTGACTATATGGTGACAAATATTCTCCAATTTGATCTGTTAGTGACCATTACTCTCATCTAGTGACCTTCTGGTAGTTTTCTTGATACCTTCTAGCCAGCATATTGCAGGTCTTCCTCTCTTCCTTTGGTGACTATATGGTGACAAATATTCTCCAATTTGAGATCTGTTAGTAACCATCACTCTCATCTAGTGACCTTCCAGGTAGCTTGGGGTATTAGGTATTGTACATAACTAATACTAACTATTATAATGTGTTATACTATACAACTTCATAACTATTACATTCAGCTTGGGCATTCATTCAAGATTTATTAAAATATTGGATTCACTGTCGTACATGCGATGGAGAGAAAAATAGGAATATCGAAATTTGTTTTGAAATCTAAAACGTGTTCATAGTTTACAAATATTCTATTGGATTCTTGAAATAATATTTACCGCATATATAACGTTCATTATAAATATACGCATATATAACTTTATATATAAAAGGGCATACCTGGATCTGTAAAGAAATAAAGAAACAATTTTTCTCAGAATATTTCGAGAGATTGCTCCCTCTTTATCAATTTATTGCACAGTAAACTTAATTTACAAATTCTTGTAGATCACATGAAAACAACTTTGTCATTGGTCAAAAAATTATTTGTGATAATATAATGTTCCTCTTCGATTAAATAAATAAATATACTTTACCAAATTAAGAAACAAATTTTAATTATATATCTTTCTAATGTCAAACATACACTTTTTAATATATTCATAACAACAACAATAATTACAGTGCTGTCAAATCCAAACATTCAAAAATAAATTAATTAAACAGAGTATATTATAATATTATTATAAGGTATATTACAGATAATAATACATTAAAAATTAAAATAATAATATATAATGTATTATTATCATTAATTATTTTTTGACCGATGACAAAGTTATTTTCATGTGATCTACAAGAATTTGTAAATTAAGTGTATTATCCAATAAATTGATAAAGTGGAAGCAACCTCTCGAAATATTTTGAGAATTTTTCTTTCTTTACAGATCCAGGTACGCCCTTTTATATATAAAGTTATTTGATGGATTGTCTTTTGACTCAAGCTTATATAACTATTTAAGGAAACAGAGGCTATTCTGTTCATACTTGGTTCCTCAAGAATCAATAATTATTTTACATATTTACATATTTCCTTCTATATCAAAATAGAGAGGCCCTTGTGAAATAAGTTATGAAGAAATTATTTGAAGAACTTCAACACTAAACCGCGCGCGCGGTTAAAACATCAATTAGCTCTCCTTAACCAGCCATAGGTTGGTGGCTGGCAGTATTCCTGTCCTCTTATAGCTTCCTTTCTATGGCTAGTCTTTTGATGGTATCGTAGGGTCTATCTATTTCTCCTCAACCAGCCATAGGTTGGTGGCTGGCAGTATTCCTGTCCTCTCAGAGCTTCCTTTCTATGGCTAGTCTTTTGATGGTATCGTAGGGTCTATCTATTTCTCCTCAACCAGCCATAGGTTGGTGGCTGGCAGTATTCCTGTCCTCTCAGAGCTTCCTTTCTATGGCTAGTCTTTTGATGGTATCGTAGGGTCTATCTATTTCTTCTCAACCAGCCATAGGTTGGTGGCTGGCAGTATTCCTGTCCTCTCAGAACTTCCTTTCTATGGCTAGTCTTTTGATGTTATCGTAGGGTCTATCTATTTCTCCTCAACCAGCCATTTAGATTAGAATTATTAATGAACCTATTGTATTCTTCTAAAATACACTCATGGACTAAACTTGAGGAAGTTCCATATTTGCTTATCGCCAGTGATCTGTTTTTGTAAAGCAGACACGAGCAATTTTGTTCACACTTGGTCATCTCGTATGTCTTCAATAAAGGTCACTGTAATTGTTATTGTTATTGTTATTGTACAGATATACATGCTAAAAGGTACAACTTCCTTAAGTTTTGTCCATGAGTGTATATACACTTGGTTATCTCGTGTGTCTTCAATAAAGGTCACTGTAATATCTTTCAGAGTTATTGTCTGAATCCCGATATACATGCTAAAAGGTACAACTTTTATAAGTTTTGTCCATGAGTGTAGCTCACTAAATATATATTAAAAAAAAACCTAATGAACAAAGAAAAAAGAAAATTTACATTTTATGGTAGAACAATTTAATTGGCACCACTGAACCCCTTTAAAACGACTTCAGATCGTAAAAAAAAAGTTGGGGAATATTTCATAATTTAAAAAAATATATTTCATGCTTATAAAAAGAAGAAAAAGAATTGTGAAAAAAAGATGACAAATCTTTTAAAATATCTTAAAGGTTTAAAAAAACGTAATACGACATCCCTACTTCATTCAATTCCCTCACAACACAATCTATTTCTGTACTCATTGATTTATGAAAAGGGGAGTTTTGACCCATAACGATTGGCACCGTTGGAATAACAATGGCAAATGTCCGGTACCGCTGAAGAATTATATGTGCGTTGTGTCAATATATTTTTTAATATTATTTATTTAAAGTAAAAAACACTTGGATCAGAAAATTCTTTATTTTTTTGGCTGAAGTGTCTTTTACTTTAAGATTTTTGTCGAAACGTTGAGGAAAAAAAAATACTCTGGCGGTAGTGTCTTTTCACCATATATATGTTATATAAAAATATTATTTTATTTAAAATTATATATATCATAGATTCAAATATTCTGTTAAATCGACCGCCAGAGGTCACGCTTTGCATATAAAAACTCGTTGTTGTTTTATCCCAATGGCCGGCTCAAAACTTTTGTACATTATGTAAATAATCTTTTGTTTTCCTTATTCTACTCGCCTTAAGCCAGGCAGTACTATAATCAAATTATATTTTTCATATATATTCCTTAGCTCAAATAAAGAAATCTCTGATAAAACTATTTTCTTTAATATCATTCTGTTACCACGACTGCATTACCATAATCCTCAACATGATCTAAAATTCAAGCAGAAAATCAAATCTCTTTTCTATTTATAACATACTAGGCGAATGACCCGGCTTCGCCCGAGAAATCCCTTGGGTGCAATTTCTTTCATACTAAAAGTATATCAATAATAAATATTAGAAGTGCCATAGAATAGCAATACAGAAGTAACACATAAACTACAGGAAAAAAGTGTGTGTGATGGCAAAAATTGTATTATATTAGTGTTTAGGTATTTGATTTAATTAATATAGTTGATATAATAATATATATTTATATTATATATAATATAAATGAGTTTTAAAATTGTTTTAAAAAAATGCATCGGCCGGGAATCGAACCCGGGCCGCCCGCGTGGCAGGCGAGCATTCTACCACTGAACCACCGATGCTTAAAAAAATGGCCATATTTAGGTATTCATTCCATTCCGGATTAGTCCGCGTAAAAAAAAAGTTCTTCAAATGAAAAAAAAGAAATAGCCAAAAATACTAATCAAAATGCAGCCGAAATTTTTACTCAGGTTTATAAAAAGCGACATGCAAAATTTGGTACCAATTGGTTCAGTAGTTTTTGAGTTTATCGCGAAACAGACAGACAGACAGAAATTGACTTTTATATATATATATAGAAGATATATACTTTTATATTTACATAATTTTTCTTTTCTCTCATGCAATATATACATATTTGCTTCATTTTTCTTTTGAAAAAAGAACAAATGGCATTTGTCGTAGAAGCACTACAAAAGGATTTTGATAACTAACCGCTTATAACTTTCGAAGTTAGAAGAATTGGAGAATCTATCTCATGATTATAATTCAAGTAGGAGTAAAACATATATGTAAATATGCGGGAATAATTGATCTTTAAACTTGTGTCTCTTTTAATCTAAATCTTCAATTTAATCTGAAGTGTAAATTAAGAAAAAGGTATCTCCTTATCGTGCAACTGAAAGTTGCTAATGGCTTGCGCCATCTATCGGAATAAATATCAACTATTCTCGTTGATTTTTAATTATTCCAGAATTGGCCAAATACCCATTCTTGATTAATCAAGAAAAGCTAACCACGGACGCGTTTCGGGCTGTTAGCCCTCATCAGCGTGGTGCAAGCTGATTCTGGCCTTAACTACCCGTTTCATGATTTTTCAGAATCCTTAATGACTAATTCTTTGGTCGTTGAGGTACAGCTTGCACCACGCTGATGAGGGCCAACAGCCCGAAACGCGTCCGTAGTTAGCTTTTCTTGATTAATCAAGAATGGGTATTTTGCCAATTCTGGAGTAATTAAAAATCAATGAGAATAGTTGATATTTATTCCGATAGATGGCGCAAGCCACCAGCAACTTTCAGTTGCACGATAAGGAGATGTCTTTTTCTTACTTTATTCACCTTATCCCAGTACAAAATCACATTTGTACTATTTGTTCACAATCTGAAGTGTGTCAAGAAATGCCGAGGTTTCATGAAAGAAACACATTGCAAATTTGTTTTCCTACGTATTTATATTCAACTTACAATTCTATATACCCGGAATTTAATCTATAGAGATTGAAAGGGAATAGATCAATACATGCTAAAAGGTACAACTTCCTTAAGTTTTGTCCATGAGTGTATATACAATTGGTTATCTCGTGTATCTTCAATAAAGATCACTGTAATATCTTTCAGAGTTATTGTCTGAATCCCGATATACATGCTAAAAGGTACAACTTCCTTAAGTTTTGTCCATGAGTGTATATACACTTGGTTATCTCGTGTATCTTCAATAAAGATCACTGTAATATCTTTCAGAGTTATTGTCTGAATCCCGATATACATGCTAAAAGGTACAACTTCCTTAAGTTTTGTCCATGAGTGTATATACACTTGGTTATCTCGTGTATCTTCAATAAAGGTCACTGTAATATCTTTCAGAGTTATTGTTCCGATATATATGCTGAAAGGTACAACTTCCTTAAGTTTTGTCCATGAGTTGGATCCGAAGTTGAAGAATCCGAGAAATTTCTTTGTTAGAATCTGTCGTTAAAAATAGGAGTTTCGTTATATAGAGGTATCACTATGTTAGCTATTCTTTCATTGACTGATAAGTATTTTAAAATTCCCTTATCAATACACATTGCCAAAATTTCAAAAAATACCACCAGAAAGAATAATATATATCTACGGAATCTGCTACCCCCTAATTATATTACGATGCACTAGCGCGCCATCTGTTGTAAAAATTAGAAACTATTTTAGACGCGTATGTAATTCTACTGTCCTATAAGCTTATGTCCATAGTTTTCTTGAAAACCATTTCTGAGATTCCACTCTTCAATGCTGCGTATATAAGCAGAATCGTCAAACACAGTATTAGAGCTCTGAGAAGCGGTCTGGTGAATTAAATTGGCGAAACCGCTGGGAGGGTTCACCACTGATGAGCCAAGCCCTCCCAATATATTTTTTTCATTGCAGTAAGGGCAGTAGAAGTTTGTATTATGTATAAAAGAAATATTCGTGCTTTTAAATCCTTTCATTTTATATTATAGACGCGTAAGATTCTTTTTGAAATTAAACAATTTCTACTGCCCCTTACTGCAATGGAAAAATTAATGATGAGCCAGGCCCTCCCATTAATTTTTCCATTGAAGTAAGGACAGTAGAAATTGCCTAATTTCAAAAAGAATCTTACGCGTCTATAATAGTTTCTAATTTTCGCCCCTAATTATATTAATTATATTCCGCGTTTTATCAGTGATTATATTTGCGAAATCTTTATTTATTTTTGACCAAAACAATCATTCTTAATCTCTTCATATTTACAAAAATCTAAATATAAAGATATTATTAATGACTAATTTTGGTCAAAAATAAATAAAAGATTTCGCGACTATAATCATAGATATAATATAAAAAAAAAAAAAAAAGAATATAATGAATATAATTAAGGGGGTAGCAGACGATGTTTTAAAAACGACTAAAAGTTCTGTGGTGAAACAATGGTGCCAGATCCTATGTCGCAATCACGACACACTATCAGCTAGCTTGCCCAACTGATGGAGTAATATTGGGGGTCTTCCTACTTCGTTGGTGGTGGCACTGGTTCAAACCCCACTTGGAGCATCCTTTTTTTATTATTATTAAGTAAATACAGTCGAAATTTTGGATAATTCGAAGCACAAGGGACTAAAATAAAAAAAAATCGAATTATCCAAAAATTCTAATTAAAAAGGGAAATTCTATTTATAGGAAATTCTAGGGACCAAGATAAATATTTGAATTAAAGAAGTTTTAGAATTAACAAAGTTCTACTGTATATACACTTTTGGTGAATTTTTATGAAACTTTTTTTTTTTTCAAATTCTAATTTTTTTCCTATTTAAATAATTCCTGGGTAACATTGCTCATATAAATATATACACTCATAGATAAAACTAAAGGAAGTGGAAAGTCTTTAATATCGCCGTTTTTTTTTTTTTTTTTTTGAGAAATTAGAAGAAGAAGACAGAGGAAATTTTGCTCACTAGGTTATTTCGTGTGTCTTCAATAAAGGTCACTGTAATATCTTTCAGAGTTATTGTATGAATCCCGATATACATGCTAAAAGGTACAACTTCCTTAAGTTTTGTCCATGAGTGTATATACACTTGGTTATCTCGTGTGTCTTCAATAAAGGTCACTGTAATATCTTTCAGAGTTATTGTATGAATCCCGATATACATGCTAAAAGGTACAACTTCCTTAAGTTTTGTCCATGAGTGTATATACACTTGGTTATCTCGTGTGTCTTCAATAAAGGTCACTGTAATATCTTTCAGAGTTATTGTATGAATCCCGATATACATGCTAAAAGGTACAACTTCCTTAAGTTTTGTCCATGAGTGTATATACACTTGGTTATCTCGTGTGTCTTCAATAAAGGTCACTGTAATATCTTTCAGAGTTATTGTATGAATCCCGATATACATGCTAAAAGGTACAACTTCCTTAAGTTTTGTCCATGAGTGTATATACACTTGGTTATTTCGTGTGTCTTCAATAAAGGTCACTGTAATATCTTTCAGAGTTATTGTATGAATCCCGATATACATGCTAAAAGGTACAACTTCCTTAAGTTTTGTCCATGAGTGTATATACACTTGGTTATCTCGTGTGTCTTCAATAAAGGTCACTGTAATATCTTTCAGAGTTATTGTATGAATCCCGATATACATGCTAAAAGGTACAACTTCCTTAAGTTTTGTCCATGAGTGTATATACACTTGGTTATCTCGTGTGTCTTCAATAAAGGTCACTGTAATATCTTTCAGAGTTATTGTCTGAATCCCGATATATATGCTGAAAGGTACAACTTCCTTAAGTTTTGTCCATGAGTGTATATACACTTGGTTATCTCGTGTGTCTTCAATAAAGGTCACTGTAATATCTTTCAGAGTTATTGTCTGAATCCCGATATACATGCTAAAAGGTACAACTTCCTTAAGTTTTGTCCATGAGTGTATATACACTTGGTTATCTCGTGTGTCTTCATTAAAGGTTACTGTAATATCTTTCAGAGTTATTGTCTGAGTCCCGATATACATGCTAAAAGATACAACTTCCTTAATTTTTGTCCATGAGTGTATATACACTTGGTTATCTCGTGTGTCTTCAATAAAGGTCACTGTAATATCTTTCAGAGTTATTGTCTGAATACCGATATATATGCTGAAAGGTACAACTTCCTTAAGTTTTGTCCATGAGTGTATATACACTTGGTTATATCGTGTGTCTTCATTAAAGGTTACTGTAATATCTTTCAGAGTTATTGTCCCGATATACATGCTAAAAGGTACAACTTCCTTTGTCCCCATGAATGGATATATGAAAACTAAGACTACTGTGTTGGAGAGATCATCTTAATTACATCAGAGGAAACAAACAACAGTAACAATAACAACAGAACTACACTAAAGAATAAACACATATATGTTTCACAATCTACCTCAATATATATTTTTTAATAATATAGTTAAACCTGTCTATAGCGCCCCCTCTTGGGACTCACCAAAATAGGGCGCTATAGACAGGTCACCTTTAATGTAAATCGCATCGTACTACGTATTTAAAATCGGGCGCTATAGAGAGGAAGGCGCTATTTAGAGGGGGCGCTATAGACAGGTTTAACTGTATAACCTTATCATGAATAAAAAATATTATCATTTTCTCAAAATCAAAATCACTTTATTAGGAACCGCTCAATAAGAGCAACCTAGTTTATGATAATTGAAACAATGAATAATATGTGAAGGTTATTCCCATATTAAACAAAAGGTTAAAGTGGGATTCAATCCCAGTTCATGACTGTCGGGAATCGAGGGTGTTACCCACTCGTCCACCGACTTTTATGCATGATAGTTTTGGTTCAAAATCACATTAATAGGTACCGCTCAGTAAGAGCAACCTAGTTTATGAAAATTGAAACAATGAATAATATGTGAAGTTTACATATTAAACAAAATGTTAACGCGGGATTCAATCCCGGTTGATGATTGTCGGTAATCGAGGGTGTTACCCACTCGTCCACCGACTTTTTGTAAGTATTATGATAATTTTTAATATAAAAATAGTAGTAATCTTTTTTAGTAAGAAACCGAACGGGTTTTCTCTCCTTTATTCCGGGTAGTTGCGATTTACCCTCCAGGAGTTACCTTTTCTATGTAGACATGTTTTTTCACACAAGTTTTTTACAGTAAAAGTTCTAACAGTAAACCCTCAAACTTTGATTATTATGACCTGGAACTACGTATATACACCATGGTTTAAGTCAAAAATTAAAAAAAAAATCTACGAATATTTTATTCACAGAGTAAGTAAGAGCTACTCAACAAGGAAGGAATTCTATAAAGGTCATATCGAGAGGACAGACATCTACTGCCATCTACCGGCGTGTAGAATAACTATTCACGTGTCACTCTCTGGTTGAATGATATACCCTGGTGTATGTGGAAGCTGGGAATCAAACAACTTGAAAGGTATTGAAATATAGCAAAATATAATGACGATTGAAGAGGAATGTCTTATAAGAATTTTATTCACAAGCTTTCGGACGTCCATCTACAGGCTTTACAATGACAAAAAGAAAGAAATATGAGATGAGTATTAATAGAACAAGATATTTTTACATATGAGAAAAATATAGTATTTTATAAATATAAATGAAAGTTAAAACTTAAATTTCGTATATACAGAATTAATATGCAAAATTGTACTGAGAAAGTTAAATTTATGAAATTAAAAACATTATTTACTATTACACCTTCAATCCGAAAAAGATAATGTCAAATAAACAACTGAGGATTATCCTATTTTTTTATTCGAAGATTTCAATTTTGTTGATTTTATCAGAGTATTGAAATATTATTAAAGGAAATTTTCATTATACACATATATAACCACGGAAATTTCAAAAGTTTTTTAAATAGAATAAAGGCAGTGGAAGATTCAAGTTGTTTTGGTGGTATTGGGGAACAAACCTCAAGACATCTACTGATCGATAGCCCAGCATTTCAAGATTATAGAATGAAGAATGAACTAGTTGTTTGTGAACTTAACGATTTGATTTCCGATAAAAAAAAATCATATTTAAAGTTTAATTCATTTTGTAAATACATTCTAAACTTTCTACAAAATCTGGATATCTAGTGTTTTCATGCGTTGAATAATGTAAATAACTTATGTAAATAAACTTTTCTCCTTGTTTGGCGCAAGTATCCCTTGCGGGATATAGCGCTTTGTAAATAAAATAATTGGTATAGAGATTTTCTGGTGATTAAACTAAATCTTGGTGTAATTTGATATTGCTTTGATAATATATGTGTTGTATATATTGTTATATGTATGTGATAAGATCCTGTCGACTTTTTAGTGTGACAATATAATAATAAGGTGGGGAAAGAGAAATAATCACACCACGAGTTGGAAGAGAAGGAATCCAGGCAACCAGAGAGAGATAGACGGGAGAGGCCCGCGACCGGCCACAGCCGGGCGGCCGTTTGTATCGCACACAATCACCAACTGTCTTAATTAGTCCTGAGGTTCCAAGTTACGCCCCTGTGGTCGCCTCCTGGAATGTCGCTGGTGTCTCAAATGACTGGACTTTAGCTGCTGTCTCTCTCTGGGTTGACTGTAGGTTTTCTTTATTATTCCTGGAATGT
The DNA here is from genome assembly GCA_030710605.1 of Cordylochernes scorpioides. Lineage (NCBI taxonomy): Eukaryota > Metazoa > Arthropoda > Arachnida > Pseudoscorpiones > Chernetidae > Cordylochernes > Cordylochernes scorpioides. The sequence continues at coordinate 13,221,581 of CP092874.1, forward strand.
ACATGTACATGTACATGTACATATACGTATATGTTATATGTTGTTGCTGTATATGTTGTCTATACATACATATTAAAATAAAGAAGGCATATCCTGACCAGGAGCACATGTGCTTTTCAGATGGCAGAGCGTCATCTAGTGGAACATAAATCAATGTTTAGCACATGTGATCCTGGTCAGGATATGCCTTCATAGTTTTTAATATCAACATCTGACCTTTTTCTATTATTTTTTCACACACATGTAGAAAACTGTCCGGCTTTTGAATTTAGAAATGTGCCGGAGACCCGTTTAGTTACTGGCATTCATGGTGGGGTTTGGACTTTTGAAAGAATCGGGGATCATTGAAGGATTTTATTTATTTATTTATTTATTGGAAACCTGATAAAAGGTTAAAGAACTTTTTTTAGAGATATATTTTATCCTCTCTCCTCTCAAATTTGTAAATTTCTTTCTCCCTTCACTCTTTTGGCTGTAGCGCTCAGGAGAATCTACATATAAGACTAAAGGTCTTAATAAAGGTATTATTGGCGATATATACTCATGATCAAAACTTAAGAAAGTGGAAAGTCTTTATGTAGCCAGTCTTTTTTTTTTTTTTTTTTAAGGAGAAGGAGGCTATTCACATTTTATTGTCTTGAGTGTCTTCAATAAAGGTCACTGTAATATCTTTCAGAGTTATTGTCCCGATATACATGGTAAAAGGTACAACTTCCTTAAGTTTTGTCCATGAGTGTATATACACTTGGTTATCTCGTGTGTCTTCAATAAAGGTCACTGTAATATCTTTCAGAGTTATTGTCCCGATATACATGGTAAAAGGTACAACTTCCTTAAGTTTTGTCCATGAGTGTATATACACTTGGTTATCTCGTGTGTCTTCAATAAAGGTCACTGTAATATCTTTCAGAGTTATTGTCTGAATCCAGATATACATGCTTAAATGTAAAACTTCCTCAAGTTTTGTCCATGAGTGTATATACACTTGGTTATCTCGTGTGTCTTCAATAAAGGTCACTGTAATATCTTTCAGAGTTATTGTCCGAATCCAGATATACATGCTTAAATGTAAAACTTCCTCAAGTTTTGTCCATGAGTGTATATACACTTGGTTATCTCGTGTGTCTTCAATAAAGGTCACTGTAATATCTTTCAGAGTTATTGTCCGAATCCAGATATACATGCTTAAATGTAAAACTTCCTCAAGTTTTGTCCATGAGTGTATATACACTTGGTTATCTCGTGTGTCTTCAATAAAGGTCACTGTAATATCTTTCAGAGTTATTGTCCGAATCCAGATATACATGCTTAAATGTAAAACTTCCTCAAGTTTTGTCCATGAGTGTATATACACTTGGTTATCTCGTGTGTCTTCAATAAAGGTCACTGTAATATCTTTCAGAGTTATTGTCCCGATATACATGCTTAAATGTAAAACTTCCTTAAGTTGTGTCCATGAGTGTATATACACTTGGTTATCTTGTGTGTCTTCAATAAAAGTCACTGTAATATCTTTCAGAGTTATTGTCCCGATATACATGCTAAAAGGTACAACTTCCTTAAGTTTTGTCCATGAGTGTATATACACTTGGTTATCTCGTGTGTCTTCAATAAAGGTCACTGTAATATATTTCAGAGTTATTGTCTGAATCCAGATATACATGCTGAAAGGTACAACTTCCTCAAGTTTTGTCCATGAGTGTATTCCCCCTAAACTAAAGTTGACAATTACAACCCTACAATGCAGAACAATATTGTCAAGTAGAAAATTAGGAAAGACAGACCGACCTTGAGCATGACACAGCAAATATTTTGAATGCAACAACAATCCAAATCTGGTAAATACACTCAGAGAGAGAGAGACAATAAGGGAAGTTTACAGAGTAGTAAAATATATAAACATATACAAAATAATAGTGTCACTGTATAATATTTGCATATCTAGTTTTCAGATTTGTTATGTAATTTCCAAATTTTTTTCTTTTTTTTTTTCCAAATCCATATTCTTATTTTCCATAGATTAATCAAATAATAATCTGTATATATTTACCATGTGTATATAATCTTTCTCCATTTTTAGCCCTTTGTATATTTCCCACTTTCATGGGTTTCTCCGTCTTGTAACCCCAAGGAGAATCCTCTGTAAGACCTGTGTGTCTTAATAAAGGTTTTTGTGTGTGTGATTTGTTATGTAAATTTTCTTATAATAATTTTTATGTAAATAGATAGTCAAAATTGACTTTATAAAAGAAGCTAGTTTTGGCATGCATATTGAATATAGTTTATATGTTATCTGTTTGATATTTGTATACCTTCCTCCAAACCAAATACAGCTGCATAACTTAGATAAACTGTCTACATATATTCAAAAGCAAATAGCAGATGGAAATTTTTTAGAGAAAACCACACCAAGATGCTCTGCGGTGAGGACCCGATTTGTACCTTCTGTAATTCAAAATTAAAAAATGAAATCACTCACTATATTTTTGATTGCTATGCTCTGAAAGAAGAAAGAAGAACCCTTATGCTCAAAACTGGGCAACTCTGTGCTTCACTTCCATCAATAATTGACAATATGACCCAGAATAAGTACAGTCTACTCTCGTTATAACGCCACTCGATATAACGCCACCCTCGCCTTACGCCGCTTTTTCGTTTTGTCCCAATCGACATCAATGTATTTTTCTCGATATAACGCCACTCCCTCGCTGTTCGCCTTCCGCCGCTGATTTTTAGTATCCCAAGTAGCAAAAACCACTCGTTATAGCGCCGCTCACAACGTCCCTCATCCCCCACTTCCCTTTTCCTGTCTTTTTTTTTTCCGCCAGCGGCACCAGACTTTGCCTGCTGTTGACACAACAGATTGTGTGAACAGCCAGCATACCCTTTTCCTGCTTGTGCCTGGGAGATACACAGTCGCTTCTTCCTTTGCTAACGTCAACACATCAACCTTATTGTCGTATCATGAGTTCCCAAAAGTGTAAACTGGAGTCGATCACCATTGAAAAAAGGAGATATGCCAGTTGGCAAGAATGTCGTAGAATGAGATTGGAGAGTGTTTCTCACTTCCACGAACAACTGTCCGTGATATTCTCACTCAGGCTGAGAAGTGGGAAAATTATACTGTTGGTTCTTCAAAGAGACAAAGAGTCGGGAAATTTAGTGACTTGGAAGACGCTCTCTTCAACTGGTTTACCCAAAAGCGTGCCATAATATTATTATTACTGATGACCTCCTAAGAGAAAAGGCAAAAAAACTTGGCGAGCAGTTGGACATACCAGAAAATTTCACGTACAGCAGTGGGTGGCTGCAGCGATTTAAAGGGAGATTCCATATTTCGCAACGACGGCTCTGTGGGGAAGGCGCATCGATTTCTCCAGCTATCATTGATGAACACCTTACAAATTTGAACAGTATGCTGGCCAACTCCGGATATGACCCAACCAACATATACAATGCAGACGAAACAGGATTATTTTTTTCAGCTCATTCCTGACCGAACACTTGCTCACAAAGATGAAAACTGCCGTGGTGTCGAAAGGATGAAGCAACGAATCACTGTTCTACTGTGCTGCAACTCTACTGGAATATGGTTGAAAGGGATCCCTACAGAAGCCAAGGTTTTATGGTCTGGGCTGGAATCTTCTTGGGCGGTCGCACAGCACTCCATATTTTTCGGCAAGGAACCCTGACTGGACAGAGGTATCGGGACGAGATCTTGGCAGCATATGTGATGCCTCAAGCATTGGAAATGGAGAAAACTTTCTTCTAATGTATGATAATGCCCGTCCACATAGGGCTGGTGTGGTCAACACTTTTCTCCAAAACCATGCAATTGCTCGGATGAATTGGCCAGCTCGATCCCCAGACCTAAATCCCATTGAGCATGTATGGGACAACCTAAGACAGCGGATCTCATCCCTCCAACCCCCTCCTAGAAACACTCATGAGCAAGAAACAGCCTTAACACAAGAGTGGACGTTGATTCCACAGGAGCTGATAAACTCCCTAATTCTTAGTATGGGTCACCGATGTAGAGCCTGTCTATCAGTTAAAGGCGATCACACCCCATATTAACAACAATATCCAAGATATTTATGCACTGACTGCAAGAAGATCATTGCTTGACCGGATAATTTGCATTAAATACGTGTTAGAATTCTTTGATTTCGGGTATTCTAATCAATAATGGATTAATAAATTTGTGTATAAAATTTCATTGATATATGTTCAAAAATTTTTAGATAAATGAAAAAATATGTTGTTCCTTTAATTTTGCGGACCAGTGTATATCAGCGATATGAGGATTATGGTGATCACTGGAATAAGACCTAACTGTGTTTAGGAACATAAATTTCGAGTCCCATAGCTCAGTCTCAAATCGAGAATAGACAATAAATTTTACTTGCATTCCTCTATAAGGCATATTCATAGTGAAGTATGAAAGACAACTGATATTTGATAATGCAAAATGAGAGGGCAAACGTCTGAATTTGATCAATTTTTTCACATTTCATCATTTTATATATTTTAAAATATACATATTATAAGCTTCAAAGCATTTTATATAAATAACAAATGTTTGAATAATATTTCTTTTATTATTTTTGAGGTTATTGAAGTAAAAAATTTAGTCATAATCTTATTGTTCCAAATTCTATTTCATATTGAATTCAAAATGATGGAGAATATTTTAAATATATCTCGAACAGATAATATATAATTTAAAAAGGTACATATTATTTTTTATTTCATATAAATATTAATATATTGAATTTTTAGGACGCTATAAAAATTTCGTTTCCAACGGTCCAACAATGGGCCAGTCGGTTGGGAATTGAGGTGGAGGCGGGTCTGCTTTGAGACTCTGTCCGAATATACTTGTTTCCTCAGATATTGAGGCTTTGTCTTCCTCTCCCCCCGACTCTTTGATCTTTGAGACGGAGTCCATAGCATCGGCAGACCAGTTCCTGGCAGGGCCTGGACCATCAGCTCGGCCGAGAGCGAGTTGGATGCTCTGGTTGTGCCAGAAGAGTGGAATAGGGCTTCTACGGAGGCGAAGCGCCACTATAAACAAAGGCTAACGCGCTGAGCAGGTACCTCCTGGGTGGCGTGGAAACCCTTTGCGAAAATATTCATGACCTGGTCTGGTGATGCATGGACTTTGAATGAGATAAAATTATTACATTAAATGCTATAAACCATCCTTGCTGAAAAAAAAATCAATAAACACCAAGTAATCACATAAATAGAGTTACAGAAACAATTATAACTTTACAAATAAAATAAAATAACAGTATCAGCTTAGCCCCAAAATATATCCAGTATTCTTCAACAAAATCAAACTATGATAGAATCCATCTATAACAATAGTTGAACGGTCTGGAGCTTGAACTGGCTAAACCGATGGGAGAATTCACCAATGATGTACCATGCCCTTCCTTGATTATATGACGTTGAAAGGTTTCATTAAATTCAGTGCCATTTTCGAACTCTGGGTGACCCTCAATCATATACTAGATTTTTAGCAAAAAATAAACGTCGCATTTTGCATCAAAATAGACGCCAGAACTATGCCTTTATTGATTGAATGCCTCATCAACCTTGCAGACTCTCTCTCTCGGTTAAGTGACAAATTTACATATATATCTCCCCCATAGAATTAACTAACCACTTTGAGAGCGCTGAATAACTCTTTGGATAAATTCTACGCATCCCTTGCGGATAACAAGAAATCAAAGCTCTCCCTAGACTGCCGAGAGCCATAAACCAAACCATGGTCTCCTGGTGACATTCTGAATTTCACAAAGATGCTATTGTGGCATTGACCTCCACCAGAGTCTGCTAGATTGAAAAAATGGCTAATAGATATATAGCAAAGTTATTGTATCTATGTTGACGGGAGAGAGAGGAGGGGCCTTTATATATTTTAGGTTAGCTTCGCCTAGAAATGTTTCCATCCATAAACTTCTCAAATCAAATTAAAGAACAAATTAGCAAATCGTATGGACCTAAAATAATACAATATATTCATTTGTAGGAAATTTAAACTATTTATGATGCGTATGATCATTTTAAAAACTACTAAATTTCTAGTATATTTACCGCAATGATAAAAATGATGGGAGGGCCTGGTTCATCATTTGTGAATCTACTTAGCGGTTTTGTCAGTTTAATCTACCATCCCGCTTAATTTTTGTATTTTCCTGTTTTTATTTTATAGTAATACTGGAGATAAACTATTGGAAAGGGGATTTTAAACAACTATGCACATAAGCTTATGTACAGTAGAAATACAAATATTTATAAATTCCTAAACATGCTTCCAGCGCTGCTCTTCCGCAAACAACAAGTAAAGTTCATTTAGACTTAATATGAACATTATGAATTAACTCGCCATCTGTTTTACGCAATTTATGATTCATTTGAAAACAAAATCAGATGGAAAATATGAAATTAAATATTCAGAAGTCTATGATAAGGTCATATTAACGATCGGATAAAATAATTCTAAAAACTGGTGAAAAACGAGAACAAAACATTTAACTTGGAATTCAAGATTCTGAGCTATCCAATGAAAGCACCTTATTACATAAAAAGCATTTGCGCGCCATTTGTTATGAAAATTGGAAACTATTATAAAAGCGTATGATTCTTTTGAAAGTTAAACAATTTTAACTGCCCTTACTGCGATGGAAATATTATATATTTATAATTGTATGTAAAATTCTACAGACCTCAAAGCTTATGTCCATAGTAAATCTAAATACCCATTCCAAGAGTCTAGTATCAGTATCACTATTGTTGTTTCTTGAGCACTCCAAGAGAGCAACATCTGACGACGTCAATCTATCTGCGGATTTGTTACACCGTGTCTATGGCATAAGTGAGGGAGAGAAAACACAAGTTGTGATCACAGACTTTTCAAGAAAATGTAATTATTTTTTTTTATGAATAAATTATAAATTAATGCTTTCTATTTATCATATTAATCAATTAATGCCGGTTTTGCATTCTATATATTGACTCTTAAATATAAATTGTTATTATTAATTGTTATAAATAATTTATTGAATCTTTAAATTTCACATTTTAAACGTGTTCGATACAACGCCACCCTCGCCTTACGCCGCTTTTTTGCAACATCCGGATGGTGGCGTTATAACGAGAGTAGACTGTATATTGCTACGGCGTTTTATGGTTTCCACAAGTCCATATCTCAGAAGAAGGCCAAGTGACACTCACTCCTCACTTTCTTACTGCTACTCTTTTTGTGTTGTTTTTCTTGCTTCCCTCTTTCTTGTTTTTTTTTTTTTTTCCTTTTCTTCTGTATATATCGCTATTTCCTTTGTCTCACTGCTTTGTTCTTATGCATACCTCTGGTGAATCCTGTATAGGGTCAGTGACCCTGAATAAAGGCTTTTTGTTGTTGTTGTTGAATATAGTTTATAGAGAACACTGTACCTCACGTGATTGTCACTGGTAGCGCTAATCCTAGTACCTATTTGACAAGAGAATCCGTGACAATAGTAATATGTTCATAAAATAATGAATATGATGATACAATATTTAAACATAGAAACTTTCTCCTTGGAATATAAATACTATAAAGTTAAGTGCCAGGAGAAAATGATTTTTTATTAATCGACTACACGAGCTTTCGGGCAGTCACGCCCTTCAACTGGTAATGATACATGATGGCAATAGGCCTTAAATAGGATTCCGTTTTTAAAGAGATATTTTTACATATGAGAACCCTATACAGGATTCACCAGAGGTATGCATAAGAACAAAGCAGTGAGACAAAGGAAATAGCGATATATACATAAGAAAAGGAAAAAAAAAAACAAGAAAGAGAAAGAGGGAAGCAAGAAAAACAACACAAAAAGAGTATACTCATATGTAAAAATATCTCTTTAAAAACGGAATCCTATTTAAGGCCTATTGCCATCATGTATCATTACCAGTTGAAGGGCGTGACTGCCCGAAAGCTCGTGTAGTCGATTAATAAAAAATCATTTTCTCCTGGCACTTAACTTTATAGATGATACAATATATTGCCAGAGAGGACAGTCGTAACTTTTTCTGTAGAGAGTCACAAAATCAGAACTACATCCGAATCATTACTTGAAACCATGGTTTACAGTAAGAGAGAAAGGTATCTCCCCATATCGTGGTTTGCGCCATCTATCGGAATACATATACAAAAACTTTAGGAAGTTTTACCTTTCAGCATGTATATCGGGATTCATACAATAACTATGAAAGATATTACAGTGACCTTTATTGAAGACACACGAGATAACCATGTGTATATACACTCATGGACAAAACTTAAGAAAGTTGTACCTTTTAGCATGTATATCGGGATTCAGACAATAACTCTGAAAGATATTATAGTGACCTTTATTGAAGACACACGAGATAACCATGTGTATATACACTCATGGACAAAACTTAAGGAAGTTGTACCTTTCAGCATGTATATCGGGATTCAGACAATAACTCTGAAAGATATTATAGTGACCTTTATTGAAGACACACGAGATAACCATGTGTATATACACTCATGGACAAAACTTAAGGAAGTTGTACCTTTTAGCATGTATATCGGGATTCAGACAATAACTCTGAAAGATATTATAGTGACCTTTATTGAAGACACACGAGATAACCATGTGTATATACACTCATGGACAAAACTTAAGGAAGTTGTACCTTTTAACATGTATATCAGGACAATAACTCTGAAAGATATTACAGTGACCTTTATTAAAGATACACGAGATAACAAAGTGTGAACAACCTCCATCTTCAAAACAACAGACAACCGACAACATCAAAGACTTTCCTTAAGTTTTGTCCATGAGTGTATGATGACATCACACTGTTTGATTAAGGGACAAGAGATGATAGAAAAAAACGGACGAACTATCAGGTGTGTGTAATGAAGGATAAAAGAGAAACCAGGCTGACAACAATGAGGAGTGGGGAGGGAAGCTGTGAAATAAGAGAGATGGGCTGGAGAAGATCCCCGGTGAATGCAACAGCTGAACCAACGGCGAGAATTAAAAGGCTTCCACTAACCTCAACGTACATTTACACACTCGAGAAATTCCCCCTTTTATATATAATACAATCTGTCTAGAGAGTACGTTTTTTTAAATTCTGTTTTCTGAAATTAAAAATACTGAAAAGTACAGTTTTTTTATATATAGAAGAATCGCCAATGTGATTTATGTTTAAAGACAGATATAGAGTATAGAGTTAGTGAAAAGTAAACTCAGAGACAAAACTTAAGTGGAAAGTCTTTGATATCGCCGGTCGTTTATTTATTTATTTATGAAGGAGACAGAGGCACTCTTAACTATCTCGTGTGTCTTCAATAAAGGTCACTGTAATATCTTTCAGAGTTATTGTCCCAATATACATGCTAAAAGGTACAACTTCCTTAAGTTTTGTCGATGGAAAATTAAAAATAAGAAAAGTTGAAAGAAATGCCAAAATAAACTCGGAGTACTATCAAAACAACATTTTAGAACCTATATTTTTAAATGATATTACATCTATCTATGGAAAACAGAGCAACAAAGTCTGGTTTCACCATGATAACGCCACAAGTCATACCTCATCTTCAACCCAAGCTTATTTGGAAGATCTAAGGCAAAGAACAGGAATCAACACTATTCCAAAGAACAGAACCCCTGTAAAATCTCCTGATTTAGCCCCGATGGATTTTTGCATTTTTGGATGCCTTAAAAGAGCACTTGGTAAGAGGCACCCTAGGACAATTGAAGGTCTCTGGAAAGTGGTAAAGGAAGAATGGGATATTTTGAGTATGACCATGATCAGAAAGTGTCTGCTATCGTGGAAAATCAGGTACCGTTCTGTAAATAAACAAAAAGGTTTTCAAATAGAACATTTGAAAAATTACAAATATGGTGTTAATTTTTAATATTTTATAATAAAACTTGTTTCCTATAAGTGTGAACACCCTCTGTATAGAAACGGCGAAATATAACAAACAAATTTATCCATGAAAAATAGACACTTCAACCAGTGAGAGTTTTTTTATTTTTCTCAACGTTTCGACTAAAAATATTTTGTCTTCGTCAGGAAAAGGAAATAAAAATAAAGCATTTAGCAAGGCGTTAAAAATTGTTCTGAGGTTTATTACGGCAAATTAGATTTTAACACGCAGTAAGGTACATTTATATCTTAGAGAAAGATTGGTAGCTGTTGACCCTGGATAGAGGGAATTAGCTCTAAAGAGCAGGTACCAAGGATTTCACTGCGATTCTCCAACTTCTTGTCTCACTTTCAACAGAGGCTACCGGAATTTCTGAGGCTGCAAGGGCGTTCTCATGTGATAAATAAATATACTCTAACTGGCCGAAGTGTCTATTTTTCACTGAAATATGAATGCCGGCCAGGCTACCTCTATCTTCAGGATAAACTTTATCCAATTTTACCTAAATCTATTTCCAAATATCTTTTGTTGGCTGGAAGTACGACCTAGAGCAGACGACAGGAGACCTGACAGACAAGAATGGATCAAGGCCAAGGGACCATTTTATCGAGGAACCACCAGTCATAGAAAGACTGCTGGAGAGCTGCAGGACATCAGGGGACCATAACGGCAAGGGCCACAGCACTGACCAGGAGTTAAGATAGCAAATGTAAATATATTTTGTTTACTTTTACAGTTATTATTTATTAAAGTTGTAAATAAAAATATGTAAATAGACTGACCATTCGTTACACTTTTTAGAGAAAAACTTGTAACCTTTTTGAAAAATAAAATTATATATATTCGAAATATGAGTATTATCTACATCAGTGAGTATATTTACATAAAGTTTACATAAATGTTGGCTGGAAGTAGATTCAGAGAAAAACACAGCTACATCAATCTATTATATTTTTATCTCCCGATGTTTCATAAGTAGAACTAAGAATCAAAATAACCATTCCCTTGAGGGTAATGACAGAAGGTCTCTGAAATATCGTTAAATAAATCATTGATTGATGTGGTAATACTCAGTTTTACACATTGTTATATACATGGTAACAGATACAACTTCCACAAGTTTTGTCCATGAGTGTATATACACTTGGTTATCTGGTGTGTCTTCAATAAAGGTAACTGTAATATCTTTCAGAGTTATTGTCCCGATATACATGGTAACAGATACAACTTCCACAAGTTTTGTCCATGAGTGTATATACACTTGGTTATCTCGTGTGTCTTCAATAAAGGTCACTGTAATATATTTCAGAGTTATTGTCCCGATATACATGCTAAAAGGATCAACTTCCTTAAGTTTTGTTCATGAGTGTATATTATTACACATAACTACAGCTAAGAATCTAGACGCTTAAAATATAACCCGATGAACTGTTTTTCAAGTCTGGTTACTTTTTAACCCCAAAATCTATTATTTTCAATGAAATTATTAGATCAAATATGCGAAATAAACTCTGAGAGAAAAATGACAAAAATAAGACTTAGAACGAAACACAATAAAGGAATGACAATACATCCAGATGGCACAAGAACCTATAGGACATGTAACAACTGTCCTGGTGTGGAACTAACACCTACCCACATATTCTCATGTCCAGCAATGTCCACAGCCTTGCAGAAAATTGGCATAGACCCAGAGCAGCAGCTTTACACACCCAAGATAGTGGACATTGCTGTGATAGAGATGTATGGAGACATCTGAGGCTCTTCATTGGACACGACAACAACAACAGAAAATTGACATAGACCCAGAGCAGCAGCTTTACACACCCAAGATAGAGAACATTGCTGTGATAGAGATGTATGAAGACATCTGAGTCTCTTCATTGGATACAACAACAACAGAAAATTACATGGACCCAGAACAGCAGCTTTACACAACCAAGATAGTGGACATTGCTGCTGCTGTGATAGAGATGTATGGAGTCATCTGAGGCTCTTCATTGGACACGACAACAACAACAGAAAATTGACATAGACCCAGAGTAGCAGCTTTACACACCCAAGATAGAGGACATTGCTGTGATAGAGATGTATGGAGACATCTGAAGCTCTTCATTGGACATCACAACAACAACAGAAAATTGACCCAGAACAGCAGCTTTACACACCCAAGATAGAGGACATTGCTGTGATAGAGATGCATGGAGACATCTGAAGCTCTTCATTGGACATGACAACAACAACAGAAAATTGACATGGACCCAGAACAGCAGCTTTACACACCCAAGATAGAGAACATTGCTGTGATAGAGATGTATGGAGACATCTGAAGCTCTTCATTGGACACGACAACAACAACAACAATGAAATTATTTTTCAACAGCCGATCTCTTCTCTCAATAAATTCCCTAACCATTTACTCTAGAGTCAAAAAACATATATAAGATGCAAAGAAATAACGCGCCATCTATATATAACAAATGAAAACATAAGACGCAAATGTTTCTTTTCACTAATACATCAAACTTCCGTACTGTCTTTACTGCGTTGAAAAAATATATTGAAAGAGTTTTGCTCATCAGTGTTGAACCCTCCCAGCCGTTTCGCCAATTTAATCCACCAGACCGCTTCTTTAGAGTTCTAATACTGTATTGGATAATTCTGCTTTTATATGTTACACTGTGAAGGGTGTAATTTCAGAAATGGTATTTAAGCAAACAATGGACATAAGCTTTTAGGACAGTAGAATTACATATAAATATATATTTTAAATAGAGCAATCCATAAATAAATCTTTAAATAAAAAGGCATATATTGGATCAAAATATCATTTATTTTACCAATATTTCAGTTGGCTCAACGCCAACCTTTATCAAGGTATTTTAAAACATTTTAAAGTTTATAAATATTTGCATCGAGCAATGCTCTTCCGCAAACATTATCCAATACAGTATTTGAGCTCAAAAGAAGCGGTCTGGTTGATTAAATTAGCGAAACCGCTGGGAGGGTTCACCACAGATGAGCTAAGCCATCCCGGAATGTTGACTATTTAGCCCGTCAGTTGGAGACAATTTGGCAAGAAATCCCGCAGCACACCACCCGGAATCTTTATCAGTCCATGACACGCCGGGTGGCAGCCTGCACCCAGGTCAGTGGGGGTCCAACGACATATTGACATTCTCAATTTGTGACGATCAAACTCTGAAATAAAACAATTAATTGTTCTGAAATTTTAATCGTTTTTTCCCCTATACATGCTCTTTACATACACCAATTTTTGTCCTAATCTGACCACTCCTTCTTGGTGCGTCGATTTTTTTGTTATACAGTGTATTTTTTCATCTCAGTAAGGACAGTAGAAATTTGATTTATTTGTGAAAAGAAACATTTGCGTCTTAATATCTTCACTTGTTATAGACAAGAAGGTATAAAGAAAATAGGACAAGTATTTATCACAGACATCTTACCTTGCGGTGTCTCCATGATGTGATGACACCTTCTAGCGGAAGTTTGCCTTCCTTCCTTTCTTCCTAGATATACCCATCGTCATACTTCCCACATGGTCAAATCCTTTTAAATTTAATTATACTCGATTATTCTATGATAGTTCGTGTTATAAATAATAAGTGTGTTTCACACTGCCATCTATGGGTCAAAATTTGAAATATTTTGTGATGTGTTTTTTTTTTCTCTAAAGGTAAACGTTCTTATGTCGTATATACAATATCTAAATGATCTTTATAAAAAAAAAATTGTAAAAAAAAACAAGTGTTTTTGGCAAATCATTATAAACAAATCTAAAACGACTTAACAAGAATAACCCAATCAAAGTTATATTCCCACTATAGAGATATATATACAACGTTTACCACCGAAGAATATTTCTGAAGTGAACTTCCTTTTCCTGTCATCAGATTAATCGCACAATTTAGAACCCTTTCAATTTTTTTTCAGAGAACATCATCTGATTTTATTGAGGCGTGAAGACCTGAAATGCACTTTCTGTGGATCAGGAATAACAACGGAGATGTTGCACTACTTATTTGACTGTGCTGCTCTGTCTGAGGAAAGACGAAAACTAAATGATAAAACGGGGCAACTTTGTCCTTCATTTCCGGCACTAATTAATGAAATATCAAAGAATAGGTATATAGCGATGGCGATATTTGGATTCCAGAAGACTATATCCCGGAAAAAGACACACAGTGTTCTCCCCATCCCTTGTGAACTGGCGAATCCTGTATAGGGCGAGAGGCCCTAAATCAGTGATTCTCAACCACTGTGCCGCGGTAATTTTGTGTGCCGCGAAATTCTAAAAATGTGCCGCCGAATTTTAGTCATATGATTATGTTCACGTTTGTATTGGTTTTTCTTTTTTTTCTTTTTCATTTTTTTACTTTTTTAAAATAACGAAATTAGCAAATTGAATGTTAGAGATGTATATTACTTATATTTTGCATAGAAATATTGATACATAATTTGAATTTTCTTGCATTCAAGTTAGCAAAAGTGTGCCGCGAAATTCTAAAATTGTGCCGCCAAATTTTCAAATCTTTAAAATAATGCCGCAACAAAAAAAAGGTTGAGAATCACTGCCCTAAATAAAGGCTTTGTTGTTGTTGTTGTTATAAACAAATCTGTGATGTTAAAATTTTACTTTTTTTTATTCTTATTCCTAGTACACGTAGTACAGGCCATGATAATCATGGTGTGTGGAAGTAGGCGACTGCTTTTACTGTAAGTACATCACATGTCTACATATGTGAAAAGCAGAACCATATTACATGGACAATAACTCTGAAGTAGTTACTTTAAGTACCGCCAGGGGATAAAGAAATTGGCGTCAGTCAAACAAACGGACAAATACAAGCAGCCGACAGCTCGCTACACATCGTCTGATTCACTTTTTTTTTTCTATTGTGTGACCAGCGTAGCCGAATACAATTGCCTGTGAGTGAATAACAGTTCGTAGAATATCGTGATATCATAGATACACTCGGCTGAGTTTTAATAAAGACAATTATTATTAGGTTTACTAAAATACAAGTAAAATACACTTTTGATATACAAGACTTATGTTCGAATAAATAAGCTTGAGGGATGAGTATAAAAGAGACTCATCCCTCAAGCTTATTTATTCGAACATAATATTAAGGGATTACCTATTAATACAAGACTTATATAATCTAAGATGGTAAAACATCGAATGAAGTATTTATTATAGGATAGATTTTTTTATTTGATTGAATGAAATTATAAGTAAATAAAATTGTAATAATAATAATAGTTACCCAGAAAATATTTGAAAAAGTAAAAATTAATATCAGGTAAAAAAAAATATTTTTAAATTAAATTTGTAAGCTTTCAAGCAAATAAAAATATCAGCCCGTTGAAGAACAGTATAACTAAAATCATATTAATAATTACTGTAAAAGCTCCCAAACTCGTGTATGCTTGCAAATATCCAAGACGGATATCGCGTGCTTTGTAAATGATAATAAATAAATAAAAATATTTGCTCAAAAACTTGCAAATTTAAATTAAAAATAAACTTTTTACCTGATATTTAATTTTTACTTTTTCAAATAATAATATTGTGATGAAGAAATAATTTATTATTTAATTTAATAATTCAATGAAAATATTTAAAACGGATTATTTAATTTTATATTTGTAAAACCTACTTTGCTTCTTGGATCCTGCAGTCGAGTCTTTTGTAAGACTTTGGATCTTAATGGGGGTTTTTGTTGTTATGTTGTATATATGTATGTGTATGTATATATCATACTTACATAATCTTTCTTTTTCTTCTTCTGTATATTCCCCACTTTCACAGGCCTATCTCTCTTGTAATCTCGGGGAGAATCCTCTATAAGACCAGTGTGTCTTAATAAAGGCTTTTGTGTGTGTGTATATTTGTAAAACCATCATTTAGTTACTTAGCTTGCTTGTTCAATATTCTCTAGCTGTAGATAGTTTGGATGATAATTGTCGACTGGTCGTACTGACGTTATCAATAAATACTTTTCCACCTTCAGATATTTCAAGACTTGAATTCTACGCTACAATATATTGAGTAAAATATCAAGGCCCCCAGAGAAAATATACTTTTCCTGATATATCTTTACCCTATATTGATACAAGGGATTATTTTATTGAATAATAATATATATGAAAAATAGTACAAATGTAACATTGTACTGGGATAAGGTGCATAAATTAAGAAAAAGGCATCTCCTTATCGTGGAACTGAAAGTTGCTGATGGCTTGCGCCATCTATCGGAATAAATATCAACTATTCTCGTTGATTTTTAATTATTCCAGAATTGGCCAGATACCCATTCTTGATTTATCAAGAAAAGCTAACCACGGACGCGTTTCGGGCTGTTGGCCCTCATCAGCGTGGTGCAAGCTGTACCTCAACGACCAAATAAATTGGTCATTAAGGCATCCTGAAAAATCATGAAACGGGTAGCTGAGGCCAGAATTGCGTGAGGACGCTAAACAATGTGAAAAAATAGTACAAATGTAACATTGTACTGGGATAAGGTGCATAAATTAAGAAAAAGGCATCTCCTTATCGTGCAACTGAAAGTTGCATATTTATTCCGATAGATGGCGCAAGCCATCAGCAACTTTCAGTTGCACGATAAGGAGATGCCTTTTTCTTAATAATATATATATTATTATTTTTTAAATAATTATAAATCTGTATTTGCATAGTATCCAAGAGGCATAATTTCTTTTCGCCAAAATAAGTATGTAAATATTTTAAGCTTGTGTTAAAATGTAAATATACAAATTCATCCATCTATAAAAATTGTACAAATATAAACGTGGCAGACAATCGCTGACGAATGCTACGGCACGTCGCGGGTGCGCTGTTCACTTGGCTGGAACTAATTCTTGGGGATTGTAAGTATAACGGTTGTATCCTTCCACTCGATCAAACAACAACGTAACTGAACTGTGTGGATATATTTTCTTCTTCACAAGATGCAGCCATTTACTCAATAATCTACTTCTTCACTGTGTTCTATGCATGATGTATATAGTATTTTGTACATAGATATTCTTTTCTTCTTTTTCTCTTTTCTGAGCGTGGATTCAACTTCTTACCCTGCTTCGCATTTCTTTTTAGATCCATTTCTAATAGGAGAATCATCTGTGTAAGACGGAATGTCTTAATAAAGGCTTGTGTGTGTTTTTAAAGATGTTAAAAAGGCAAATTTTGAAAATATACATCCCCATTCCTATACCAACATAGCTGGTCAAATTACTAAAAAGGGCGAAATACTGCCAACTTTATAATATTTGGAGAAATAAATAAAATCTAGGTACAACGGTTACAAAGAGAGAGGGAAAGAATAGGGGTAAAAAACACGCGAATAACAATGGTGTAACAACGGCCCCAATTTAAAAATGTCTCTGAGAGAGATGAAAAAGGCAACCAAACGATATTTCCATTGTCGTCGTCTGCATGGTAAACTTCTCGTCTGCACGAAATAATTCCTAATTTGTCATATAATGATTCCTAGTTTGCCACGGTGAAATTTTCGTCTGACTCGGAATGATTCTTAGTTTCCTATGGTAAAATTATCGTCTGCTACGAAAAGATCCGTTGTTTGCCATTATGAATTTTTCGTATGCCGTGGTGTAATTCTCGTCCGACACGATAAAATTATATTCTGTTACGGAATGATTCATTGTTTACCACAGTGAAATTTTCGTCTGCTATGGTGTAATTCTCGGGTGACACGGTAAAATTCTCGTCTGACACTAAATGATTTCTTGTTTGCTACTGCGAAATATTCGTCTGACACCGTAAAATTCTCGTCTGCCACGAAATGATTCGTTGTTTTCCACAGTGAAATTTTTGTCTGCAATGGTAAAATTCTTATCTGACACGGAAAATTTCCTAAGTTTGCCATGGTAAAATTTCAACAGCTATGCTAAAATTATCCGGCCACCATTGCAAAATTGTCGTCTGCAAAGATAAAACTCTCGCCTGCTACGTAAACATGTTCATTATAAAGACGTGAAAGAAACCAGCAGATAAATGTAATCATTCTTCTGTAAAACGACATTTGAAAATTATCCCGCATATGTTTCTTTTAAACGAAAAATCAAAATTTATTTTAAAGGAGAAATAACGATTATTTCTAACCTTAGAGATGAAGTATGAAAGGATGAATTGTGAATAGTAATGATAAACGGAAAAATAATCGTTATTTCTCCTTAAAAAATAATTTTCGATTTTTCGTTTAAAAGAAACACATGCGGGATAATTTTCAAATGTCGTTTTACAATCATATGCCGCATTATATTATATTTTATAAACCATTCTTCTAAATAAATATTAAAGACATAATCACAACTAAAATCTAACAGACGCCTCTTCTCTTTCATAAATATATTTTATGATGTTTTTTACAAGATGTATGTATGGCGTAACATAAGTCGATGGACAAGTAGGTAACACCCTCGATTCCCGACAGTCATGAACTGGGATTGAATCCCGTGTTGTTAATATGTGAATAACCTTCACATTCATTGTTTCAATTATCATAAACTAGGTTGCTCTTGTTGAGCGGTACCTAATAAAGTGATTTTTAAACCGGAACCGAATATGTAGGGTGTCAACGAAAGAAGAAGAAAAAAAACAATTTAGAATAAAACAGCACCAAAGTTTTCCATTTTGATAATTTGGATTGCTCAATGAAGTGATATTTCATTTATTTTAGTGAAAAAAAAAAAAAGGATTTCCGTGGGATTTGAATCCGGTGTGGTGAAGAGAAAGAGAAACGGTGTCGATGGTGTAAGAAAGAGGTACTGTAGGTTTGTGGGTCAGGAGAGTTTGTTCTTCCACCTCCAGTATGTGGCCTTAAATACACCATGTTCTTTGGGATAGCCAAACTGGGTCGTCTCAAGTATTACAATGTGGATTATTACATTGGATATGTGTCAATCTACCATAGGAATTATAGAACGACATTTGAAAATTATCCCGCATGTGTTTCTTTTGAATGAAAAATCGAAATTTATTTTAAGGAGAAATAACGATTTTTTCTAACCTTAGAGATGAAGTATGAAAGGATGAATTGTGAAGAGTAATGATAAACGGAAAAATAAAAGTGTCCAGGGATGGGAATCGAACCCACAGTGTTCCGCTTACCGGGCAGATTCTATGTATACTAGGTTACCCTGGGCATATTTTTCTGTTCGTAAATATTATATATAGTGATTTTTATACAATATAATGCGGCCTATGATTGTAGAACGACATTTGAAAATATCCCGCATGTGTTTCTTTTGAACGAAAAATCGAAATTTATTTTAAGGAGACAACACAGTTTTCAAGATGTCCCAAAAGACCAGCTTTTTTTTTTTTTTGGTCGTTGAAGTACAGTTTACACCACGCTGACGAGGGCCAACAGCCCGAAACGGGTACTTGGTTAACTTTTCTTGTTTACTACAGTAAATTTTTCGTCTGCCATGTTGTAATTCTCGGCTGACACGGTAAAATTCTCGTCTGACACGAAATGATTCGTAGTTTTCTACGGCGAAATTTTCGTCTGCAATGGTAAAATTCTAGTCTGACATGAAATTATTCCTTGTTTGCTACACGGTAAATTTCTCTTCTGACAAGGTGAAATTCTCGTCTGCCACGAAATGATTCGTTGTTTTCCCACAGTGAAATTTTCGTCTGCAATGGTAAAATTGCCAAACGGTATTTGACCAATTCTGGAATAATTTAAAAAATCAACGATTAGTTGATATTTATTCCGATAGATTAGTTTCACCATCAGGAAAGGCCCTTTTTTCTCAATTTATTCACCTGATATAAATACAAATTCACTTTTGTTCTATTTTTCACAGTACTTCTTGTTAAAACCACAACAAAAAGCTTTATTAAGACCTTTTAAGTCTTATACAGATTCTCTAAGTATATAGAAATGTAAGGTACATACAGGAATAACAGTAATAATACCAGTATAATATATAAGCCTTGTTATTATTAGTATTTTAAAGCTAATCACATTTAATGGTATAATATGATGTTTATATACAGGAAAACTTGATTATGACAATTAAGCTTCTCGTTAAACAAGATACATTAGTGTGCCATCTGTTATACGTCTTGTACACAGGAGTAACCAAGTGTGAACAAAATTACCTCCGTCTCCTTTAAAAAAAAAAAAAAACAACAGACGACCGACGACATCAAAGGCTTTCAACTTCCTTAAGTTTGTAAATAATTTCTCTTCAGTTAGCCAGGATATATTATGATGCATTAGCGCGCCATCTGTTATGAAAATTCGAAACTATTATAGACGTGTAAGATTCTTTTTTAAAATTAAACAATTTCTAGTGACCCTTACTACAAGGGGAAAATTAATACAAGTAAACATTACGGATGGCTTTTTCCCCGAAAAAAAAAAACTTGTTAAATCAAGAAGATTGAAAAGAAACACATGCGGTATGAATTTCAAATGTCGTTTTTACAATCACAAGCCGTATTATATTGTATTATAAATTACTTTATACATTATTTACGAACGGTAAAAATATGTTCAAGGTAGCCTAATGGACATGGCATCTGCCCAGTAAGCGGAACACTGTGGGTTCGATTCCCATCTCTGGACACTTTTATTTTTCAGTTTATCATTACTCTTGACAATTCATTCTTTCATACCTCATCCCTAAGGTTAGAAATAATCGTTATTTCTCCTTGAAATAAATGTTGATTTTTCGTTGAAAAGAAACACATGCGGGATAATTTTCAAATATCGTTTTACAATCACAAGCCGTATTATAAATCAAGAAGAGTTTAACACGAACGGGTTTCAAGTTATTGGCCTTGTCAATATAGTGTAGGCTGTAGGACAGCGACCTCCCAAACAAAAAAAGCTGGCTGGTGTCTCATAGAGGTTTATTCAAATCAATATAAGCTTGAGGGATGAGTTTCTTTTCCAGGTTTATTTCGAGCTTTCGGGCAACGCCCTTCTACAGGAAAATAAAGTAAATTAAATATTATATTACACTAAGATTAGGCGAGGCAAATGTATAACGAACTATTCTATATACAGTTACGAGCGTCATTCTTCATCAGTCATCTCTGTCACCGTTTGCTTTTTTTTTTTTGGAATGGCGCCCTTCCTATTGGTCGGCTACGATCACGCCACCTTTGCCCCCCCCACTCGCTTTTTCGTTTTTGTAACCATTGTGTTGGAGCGGGTCGCTCCTTAAATAAATGCATATATTAGTTAATAACCAAATGGAATCCTCTCTTTCTTTTTCCCAGTAAGAGACGCCTACGGAAGCCAACAGTACATAGACAGATAAAGCACATAGGCTATAGTTATTAACTAACATATGCATTTATATAAGGCGCCAATTTATAATTGTAACAAATAGTATTTGAATCAAAACATTCAATCGGGTAAAACACGGGCGCTGCCCGGGTCATTCGGCTAGTAGAAAATAAATATCAGAAACAAACACACGTGAGACTACTCGTACGTCATGCGTTCAGCTCGAAATAAATTTATTTGGAAAAGAAACTCATCCCTCAAACTTATTGATTTGAATATTCTATTAAGGGATTAGCCTATTAATAGAGGTTTATTGCTAGATCATAGTGAAAAAAAAATAGGAAAAGGATATTAAAAGGCCCAAAGTGCGTTATTACACTTAAAACACGTTGAGAAAGAATGCCAGAATATTTTTCACACAAGGGTCAATGGTCAAATATGATTTAACGATCTACTAATCAAAGAGTATTATTTTTCTAACCTGATTATCAAATAAACAGAAGAAAATCCACTGTCACTACTTTTCAATAAAATAAATATATTTCGTTCTCACATATGGGTCTATTTAATTAAAAAGACATATATTGGATCAAAATATAATTTATTTTACCAATATTTCAGTTGGCTGAACACCAACCTTTATCAAGGTGTTATAACATTTTAAAGTGTGTTGGCGTTCAGCCAACTGAAATATTGGTAAAATAAATTATATTTTGATCCAATATATGCCTTTTTATCAAATTACAAAACTATTTTAGACGCGTAATATTATTTTTAAAATAAAAAAATTTCTACTGCCCTTACTGCAGTAAATTTTTTCCATTGCAGTAAGGGCAGTAGAAATTGTTTTATTTTAAAAAGAATATTACGCGTCTAAAATAGTTTTGTAATTTGATAACAGATGGCGCGCTAGTGCATCGAAATATGCCTTTTTAATTAAAGATTTATTTATGGATTGCTCTATTTTCAAAATATAGGCCTATATATTTAAAATATTTCCAAATTTCAAGTAGATATCTATCAGAAATCTTAGAAAATAGAAAAAAAAACTAATGGTATATTTTGGAATCAGCACAAAGAGTTACATTTAGATAAGATGCTGTTTCTTTTTGGACAAAGAAAAATATTTTTTGATAAATCAGTGTAATGTAATAAGGTTTATGCAAAAATGCTTACGTAATATATATATATATATATTTGCATTTTTCACTGTATTTATTCCAATACTAAAAAAAAAAAGCTGTCACGCAAAAAAAACATGATGGGTGATGGAAAATAACTGATTAGATATTAGAGTTCAGCATGAAAAGTTACACTAGAAACACCATGAGGTTCTTTTGGGCAAAAAAATGTTGATCGGTTCAAAATCACTTTATTAGGTACCGCTCAACAAGAGCAACCTAATTTATGATAATTGAAACAATAAATAATATGTGAAGTTCACATATTAAACAAAAGGTTAACGCGGGATTCATCCCGGTTCATAACTGTCGGGAATCGAGGGTGTTACCCACTAGTCCACCGACTTGTTTTTGTTCAAAAATGTTGTTGAACAGTGTAATCAAGGATGTAAAAGGAGAGTTAAATGCTTTTTTCCAGGGTTGCCAGATCTCTACCAAAAAAAATCCATGGAATCACAGAAGGTCGGGCAGCTGATGAGCAGCTGTTCTGTTATTTACCAACTCCATCATAGATAGGGCAGATGTTGTCCATTATAATTATTGAAAATAAACGAACAAAAACTTTCCACAAACACACACACACACTTTTTTTAGTTTATTTATAGCCACTTTTTAATGTAAATTATTGACAAGAAGTCAATAAAATCTGTTTCAATTGTCACACACATACTCTCTATCAACCACATACATTTATATTTATATAATCTTATTTATTCACATTCATATTTATTCTGTATTTAACCTTATATAATCTTATATGGACTTTGAAATAAAGTAGTTTCAATCTCAATCTTTATTAACCAGGGAGGATATCATACTTGCAATCTATTACGACTTTGATAGAGATGATCTTATAGAGCGCCTCTCGCCTGAAAACAAGACAATTCTTGCTAATTTCCTCAAGTCTGTCATCGAGCATATTGGGGACATGGACTCCACGACTGGCTGGAGCCTGTTTCTTCTTCTTTCTTATCTCCACTCAATCATTAGGGTATCAAGTTGTGACCCTTGATGGTATTTGACAACCATCATGACTGGGTGAAGTAGAATGCGTCTGCCTTTGTCATTAGGACTGAGAACACTACTCAGTGGCAGGCCGACTTAGCTCCAAAAGAAATGGCCGCCTCTGACATGAGGAACAGACGCCATGTGCAGCAGCTCCTAACATGGAGTACAAACGCTGCTCATCCTGTATTCCTAGATTAGGAGCCCTTACAGGGTACTATCAGCCGGCCCAGCTGAACCCAGGTTTTTAGCGAGCTTGTTACTGCTTCCCCCTCCTCCTTTTCATCCGGGCTTGGGACCGGCAAAGGCGGAGCCTGTTAAAACTCATAAAGGCTTTAAACTCCTGATAAGATCCAGACGACTCCTCCGTCTATTGTAAATATTTTCTCTTTATTTTAAATCTAATTAACTTTACTATAATAACTCTCCTTGAGTGTAGATATTGACAAGAAGTCAATAAAAATTTGTTTCAATTGTCACACTCTCTCTATCGATAAATTTAAAACAACAACAAACAAACATTGTAAAGATAGAGGCTGCCTGGCCGGTATTCATAGTTCTTATAAATAAAGACACATCGACCAGTAAATCTTTTTTATTACCTCGACATTTCAACAAAAAATCTTTTGTCTTCGTCAGGTGCAAACAAAAATTAAAACATTTTTAGAAAAGATTATATAAAAGGGCGTACCTGGATCTGTAAAGAAAAAAAAAAAACATTTTTTTCTCAAAATATTTCGAGAGATTGCTCCCTCTTTATCAATTTATTGCACAGTGAATTTAATTTACAAATTATTGTAGAGATCACATAAAAACAAATTTTTCATTGGTCAAAAACATTTTTAGCAAAGCTTTAAAAATTATTCTAATTAATCTACTAATTTTTAACGTTATTTTGCCAAATGTTAAAATTTTTTTATTTGTTCATGACGAGAACAAAATATTTTTTATCGAAACATCGAGATAATAAAAAGATTTATACTGGTCGAAGTATCTTTAATTTGAAGAACAAACAATCGGAAATATTAATTATAATGATAAAGATATGAAAAGAGAACAACAGAGAGAGAGAGAGAGTTATGTAAATTGTAATAATCCTTTTTCTTTCAATAAAATAATCCCTGATACAAATCAAATATAATATTTTTTGACTATTTTGAAAACATCAAGCTTTTCCAGGGATAGGTTTTTCTTATTGAAAAAAAAAAATCATTTTTTTTCCTGTAGAAAGGCTACATATATAGGTTTTTTTACTTTTAATTAGACAATTTTAATTTATTCCAATATTATAACCTCTGCGATATCTTTAGGAGAAAATAACAAAGCCTCCGAGGTTGTGTTTCCTTTTGTATATAACGTTTAATAAAGCTCTAGCTTTCGGGTATGGTGGCCCTTCTACAGGAGCAACACGAATGATCATTCGTGTTGCTCCTGTAGAAGGGCCACCATACCCGAAAGCTAGAGCTTTATTAAACGTTATATACAAAAGGAAACACAACCTCGGAGGCTTTGTTATTTTCTCCTAAAAATAAAAATTTTAATTTATATTTAGACATTTTTCATTTTAATTTAGACACATGGACTTCTATAAAAAAAAGTCCATGTGTCTAAATTAAAATATGAAAAATGTCTAAATATAAATTAAAATTGTCAAATTAAAAGTTAAAAATCTATAACTCCAAGTTAGAGATCTTAATCGTTTTTTTTTTTTAAAGAAACAATTTAATTGCACGTAAGTACTATTATATTTTTTTTTGCTTCCTATTACGTTAAGAAGGATTTTTTACGAATGAATAGAGACGAAGAAAATTTGAAAATGGTTCTGTTTATCGCAAAAAATATATATATCATTTTATCTCTAGTTCTCTGTGGGAATTTATTTAATAATAATAATAATAATAATCTCGATAAATAAACTTTTCTTGAGTTATTTCCCCTGAGGAAGGTTGAGTTGCTGAAACGCCGGGAAGAAAATTATTCAAAAACAGCCGATGTATTATCTTTATTCTTTTTTTTTTTTAAGATTCTAATTTATTCCTTCTTCAAGATGATGTCTAGCGATTTTTTTCTCTTGTAATTATAATTTATATTTAAGCTCAAAAATTGTTTTCATTTTTAATTTTACAACAAAATCCTATATATATATTTTTAAAAATCTAGATAAAAATTATTTTTTTAAATGGAAAAATATGTATAGATCAAGAGAATAATATTCGATTTGCTATCTTAAGTATAATCTAACTGAAAAAAAAATTAATTAATTAAGAGAGCAATGAAAAAAAAAAGAGCGTGTGTTAAAAATAAATATAATGATTACATCCTTTATAAATACTAATTAGCGAAGGCACACATTGAGTATTAAATGTAAATATAAATATTTAAAAAAAAGTATGCGTGTATTCATATAAAAAAAAAACTATGTGGATAAATAGACTTACCAGTGAAACGCAGAAATAAAAGAAGCGGCGGTAAGGCAAGCCAGCGGCGAGCAACACAAAACTAGGCCTAACCTAAAGGTAGCAGACGATGACGCCGCCAAGCGCTCGGTCCCACTGCCGAAGTAAACAATGGCAGACGACGGCCACTACCGCAGCAGTTCGCGTGCGTGAAGCAGAAACAAAAAAACAAGCACTCGTCTGATGCCAATTATCTCAATGGGAGAGAGAGAGAGAGATCTGTTGCTAAGCCTTACCTTAGAAACTTGTTCGGCAGAATTATACCTTCCTATATTCAACATGTAAGCAGAAAAATTGTACTCAATAAGTGAGAAAAATACGTTAAATAATAATAAACTAAGAAAAAATAATATTATATCAAATTATACAACCATTATTCATTTATCTGAAGAGAGGAAAAAATATTGTTTTATTTATTCAATAAAAGAGAATTTTTATCCGCTCTGTGAATTAGCGTATTAGCAGACGATAATATGACAGGATAACCAGATCAGAAAACAAAAATATAAATATATTAATTTTAAAATATACATTTATAAAATTATAATATAAAAATATATTTTTAAAAAACGCAAATAAATTACTTAAATATAGAAATTCAAAAAAAAAAAAAACATTGGAGAATAAACATGGTAACCTATTTTAATTCTTTTTTTTTTTTACTAGAAGTTATCTTTGAATATTATTGAACAAATATGGAATCATTCAAAATAATTTTTTAAATTATTAAATATATATATATTTTATTATATATCAATTACCAATTATTTTATTTCCAAAGCGCTATATCCCGCAAGGGATACTTGCGCCAAACAAGGATAAAAGTTTATTTACATAAGTTATTTACATTATTTAACGCATGAAAACATTAGAGATCCAGATTTTGTAGAAAGTTTAGAATGTATTTACAAAATGAATTGAACTTTATGTTTTTTTTTTTTTATCGGAAATCAAATCGTTAAGTTCATAAACAACTAGTTCATTCTATAATCTTGAAATGCTGGGCAACCGATCAGTAGATGTCTTGAGGTTTGTTCCTCAATACCATAAAAGCAACTTATATATCACAATTACAATATATACACTCAATCATCAAGCTAGATGGCGATCTATGGATACGCTCCAGGAGCCTGTGTTACCTTTATTTTACTACTAATCAATCATAATTATTTTAAAAAATAATAACATAAAAGGAAAAGAAATAAGAAAAGGTCAGCATTCAATTACCTCAAATTATCTTCTTCTTTTTTTTTTT
>CP092874.1:13248862-13289839 GCA_030710605.1 Cordylochernes scorpioides
TTTTGTCGTCGATACAATATACCCTTTTTTTTATTAATTCGGATTGTTCTATTTAATACAAAAGGGGATTAAATGACCAATATTTTAGTGCCAATTAACGCCGGTATGTATAGACCGGACTGACTATTATATCCCGGTAGTTAATTGCATCTAGATTTGCATAACTAGGACCGGAGAATAATGTTTACACACCACCAACGTGAGAAATGGTAGACACATACCTGTTTACCAATCAACAAATCCAGGTCGACTAGATAATTATGGAGTGAGGACACACATCGAATTCCTAATAAAATAGGAAAAAAAACCGTAATTGCATATTAGCAAGAGAAACCATATATACATATTGATTCTTCTTTTAACACTATCATTGAGGCGTTTGTAACCCCTTGCATGGATTCTTGCCTGTCTTGTATAACAGGGGGGGAAAAAACTACAATTGGTAATCGTAAAAATAGAGGTTGCCTGGCCGGTATTCATATTTCTTAAAATTAAAGATACTTCGGCCAGTAAATCTTTTTATTATCTTGACGTTTCGACAAAAATCTTTTGTCCTCGTCCGGAACGAACAAAAATTGAAACATTTGGCAAAGCGTTAAAAATTAGCGTTTTAATTTTTGTTAGCTCCTGACGAGGACAAAATATTTTTGTCGAAACGTTGAGATAATAAAAATATTTACTGGCCGAAGTATCTTTAATTTGCATAACTACAATTGGTAAGTTTGTCTATTGCTTGATGTTTTTCAATTCATATAGTTTTCCGTTTTACACAAGTGTTCTATTACTCCATTTTACCTTATAATATTAATTGCAATGGCTCTGATAGTGGTTGTCTTTTTTTACCACATGACTCAAATATCAAATAATGATAAGTTGATCTCGGCAATGGTCAGAGAGAAAATGCCAATATGTAAATGAATGAAACAAAAATACATACCAACGTATGATAAATTGGTGATAAGAGATGTATGTTGAAATGCGAAATCGTGAATTGAATTGAAGATAAAATTTACACACAAGGTACACAATAAAAGGTAGATGCAAATTTTGCCGGGGAGAAATTGGTCTATAAAGGTCACCTCCCCCGTCAAAATAGACTCTAAAACTAAACGCTATCTATTGACCATCTCCACAAACTAGCGTACTCAGGTCGGTGACAAAGCCACAACACTATCTTTGGAAAACTGATAAGCATCCACTTGGAGATCATCATTTCGGGCTAATGGCCCTTGTCAGTCCAGGGCGTACTTTATTCCATGAGATCTACAAGGGATATAATGAAATCTTCACAATCCACCAAAGAGATGTTTAGCTGGTAGATTGGCTAGGTCAAATCTATGGCCAGAATATAGATGAAAAATTTTGCCGGGATTGATCATTAAAAGATAACGCACAAGAGAGGAACTCTCCAGTAAGAGGACACCTCTCTGTAAAGAACATGTTGGCTCTGTAATTAGGTGTTGTCCTTTACAGAGAAGTAGTTCTACTGTTTCATTTTGATACGGGCAAGGGAAGAAAGGTTACAGCAGGGGCCACACAAAGAACTGTGTAGAGTACAGAGAAAGAGATAAGGACTGTAGTACTGTTTCCTTTCGTAACGTGCAAGGACAGAGGGAATAAAAATAGAGAGGAACTGTAGTACTGTTTACTTTCGATACGTGCAAGAGAAGAAAGATTACGGCAGGGGCCAAACAAGGAACTGAGTAGTACACAGAGAGAGAAAGAGACTGTAGTACTGTTTCCTTTCGATACGTGCAAGGACAGAGAGATAGAGACTGTAGTACTCGATAGAGTAGTACACACAGATAGATAGAGAGAAGGTAAAGTAGTCCAGTACTTGCTGCGATGACCGGAGAAAGGCGTGGGAGCAGCAGTCGGCCGTGGCCTATAAAACTGTCCGTGGGTAGACGACGGGTTACTACTGCAGGGTTGTAGCGGTGAGATGTAGCTATAGTAACATACGTCTTATACAATACTGGTCTCTCATTGGATAGTTTCTTTGTTTACAATCGCTTAGTTCCAAAATAACTCTATTCGGTACCTCTCAAAAAGGAAGAACCTAGCTTAAGCTATTCACATGAGAAAAAACTAAGACAAGAATTACAAAAAAAAAAAAATTATAACAAGACTCAGAACGAAACACTATAAAGGAATGCCAATACATCCAAATGTTACAAGAACCTATAGGACATGCAACAACTGTCCTGGTGTGGAACTAACACCTACCCACATATTCTCATGTCCAGCAATGGCCGCAGCCTTGCAGAAAATTGACATGGACCCAGAGCAGCAGCTTTACACACCCAAGATAGAGAACATTGCTGTGATAGAGATGTATGGAGACATCTGAGTCTCTTCATTGGACACGACAACAACAGAAAATTGACATGGACCCAGAACAGCAGCTTTACACACCCAAGATAGAGAACATTGCTGTGATAGAGATGTATGGAGACATCTGAGGCTCTTCATTGGACACAACAACAACAACATAAAATTGACATGGACCCAAACAGCAGCTTTACACACCCAAGATAGATAACATTGCTGTGATAAAGATGTATGGAGACATCTGAGGCTCTTCATTGGACACAACAACAACAACAATAGAAAATTGACATGGACCCAAAACAGCAGCTTTACACACCCAAGATAGAGAACATTGCTGTGATAAAGATGTATGGGGACATCTGAAACTCTTCATTGTACACGACAACAACAGAAAATTGACATGGACCCAGAACGGCAGCTTTACACACCCAAGATAGAGGACATTGCTGTGATAGAGATGTATGGAGACATCTGAGGCTCTTCATTGGACACAACAAAAACAGAGAATTGACATAGACCCAGAACGGCAGCTTTACACACCCAAGATAGAGGACATTGCTGTGATAGAGATGTATGGAGACATCTGAGGCTCTTCATTGGACACGACAACAACATGAGATAAATGAACAGGTTTTTCACAGAAAACAAAGTGTCTAATGCAGGGGATTCGATCCCTGTACATGGGTGTCTGGAATCGAGTGTTTTAACCACTCGTCCACCGACTTTATTTCTTTAATGTGGTCGCTTAGGGAGGTTTGGCCGTCCATGAGAGGTTTTATCGTATTACTTTGCTGATATGTATTAACTTGTGGGTTCGTTTCCCATCCCTGGACACTTTATTTTTCCGTTTATCATTAGTCTTCACAATTCATCCTATCATACTTCATCCCTAAGGTTAGAAATAATCGTTATTTCTCCTTGAAATAAATTTCAACTTTTCGTTCAAAAGAAACACATGCGGGATAATTTTTAAATGTTGTTCTACAATCACAAGCCGTATTATATTGTATTATGTTTTAACTTATTTAGCCAACCCCCCACACCGATAAAACGGTGTTTACCTTACAACTCTGAACACTCGGATTTTGCTGGAAAATCTCTTAAAGATTTCTTGAAAAAAGCCATGGTCCACCTGTGCTGTGTGAGCAGAAGAGCTTAAATTGACTTGTTCCATTATATGTATGTTCCATATGTAAATACCTGTTTTCTTTCCTCTTTTCGCTCTCCACTTCTTCCATCCATATTTCCAATTTTTTTTTCCAAATCCATATTCTTATTTTCAATAGGATCATTCAAATAATAATCTGTATATATTTATAATGTGTATATAATCTTTCTCCATTTTTACCCCTTTGTATATTTCCCACTTTCATAGGTTTCTCCGTCTTGTAACCCCAAGGAGAATCCTCTGTAAGACTTGTGTGTCTTAATAAAGGTTTTTGTGTGTGTATTAATTTATTCACATATTACTGCGGTACATCACTTAGTATCTTGTCAAAACATCAAGTTACACTTGTATTGCTAAATATAGAACAAACTGATTTATATTACTGTTAGCACATTGCTTGACATGTAGTGTACTTACAGTACAAGCTGTCACAACCTTCTACCCACCATGATGGCTTGGTACTACATGTGTAGACATGTGGTGTACTTTACACAAATTCTAATTTACAAGGTCGTCCCAAAAGTTCGTAAATACTTGCAAAAAAAAAAAATTAAATACCAATATTATTCGCCATAATATTATGGGCCGCGCGCGCGTTATGTAATAATGTCTTTGTTGTTGGAATATTACACAGAATAACATGAGACTGAGTTTGAAAAGGAACTTGTATGTATATAATGTTTCTGTATTGTTTTCGTTGTTTTCATGTAGACATATATACCAAGATTTGTTTTGTATAATTGCTATTATAATAATAAATAATATGTAAAGTTAAATTGGTTACGGATTCATCCTTCTTACTTACTTTAATTACATAACAGTGACAACATAAAAAATTGACACAAAATAACCAAAGTTTGTGTCACTTCTGCCTTATGTGCGAATAGGGACAAGGAAAAGTGAAATGGCTGATTGGGTAGTGACGATTGGGCGGGAAGACGAAGAAGATATCGAAGACATTATATACACTCATGGACAAAACTTAAGGAAGTAGAAAGACTTTTATATAGTCTATTTATTATTATTATATTTGTGGGGAGACAGAAGTTGTTCACACTTGGTTATCTCATGTAGCTTCAATAAAGGTCACTGTAATATCTGTCAGAGTAATTGTCTGAATCCCGATATACATGCTAAAAGGTACAACTTCCTTAATTTTTGTCCATGAGTGCATATACACTTGGTTATCTCGTGTGTCTTCAATAAAGTTCATTGTAATATCTTTCAGAGTTATTGTCTGAATCCCGATATACATGGTAAAAGGTACAACTTCCTTAAGTTTTGTCCATGAGTGTATATACACTTGGTTATCTCATGTAGCTTCAATAAAGATCACTGTAATATCTTTCAGAGTTATTGTCTGAATCCCGATATACATGCTAAAAGGTACAACTTCCTTAATTTTTGTCCATGAGTGTATATACACTTGGTTATCTCATGTAGCTTCAATAAAGGTCACTGTAATATCTGTCAGAGTTATTGTCTGAATCCCGATATACATGCTAAAAGGTACAACTTCCTTAAGTTTTGTCCATGAGTGTATATACACTTGGTTATCTCGTGTGTCTTCAATAAAGGTCATTGTAATATCTTTCAGAGTTATTGTCTGAATCCCGATATACATGGTAAAAGGTACAACTTCCTTAAGTTTTGTCCATGAGTGTATATACACTTGGTTATCTCATGTAGCTTCAATAAAGGTCCCTGTAATATCTTTCAGAGTTATTGTCTGAATCCCGATATACATGCTAAAAGGTACAACTTCCTTAATTTTTGTCCATGAGTGTATATACACTTGGTTATCTCGTGTGTCTTCAATAAAGTTCATTGTAATATCTTTCAGAGTTATTGTCTGAATCCCGATATACATGCTAAAAGGTACAACTTCCTTAATTTTTGTCCATGAGTGTATATACACTTGGTTATCTCATGTAGCTTCAATAAAGGTCACTGTAATATCTTTCAGAGTTATTGTCTGAATATCCCGATATACATGCTAAAAGATACAACTTCCATTTATCCCTGAGTGGGTATATACCAAAGTGATAGGAAGAATACATAGAAGATTAGCGTGGTCAGTGTAGAAAGAATGGGGAATAGGTCAGGCGCTCTACAAACAACCAGCAACTCCGCGGAAATATTTCTGGAGTGACAAAAGGGGGAGAGAAAGACTTCTGCGAGATTATGCAAATCACGGTTTCAGTTCAACGGAGAGGATGATCGTCAGGTGACCTTCTTTCTATTCCCCAGTTTGCAACATCCCTCACTGGCCGGCCTTTCCTCTATTGCAGGCAGACTCCACTCTATCCACAAAACGCTGATCAAACATTTCTCTCAAAGAACGCTAAAATCCCGACATATGTTAACCATGGAGACAAGAATTACCTGGAAGTTCCTCATCTGGTGGGACAGACGAATAATTCCAATTAAGCATGGTACAACTTCGTCGACACACGTCTATGATAAGGTAAAATATTTGTATTTTAAAAAGGAAAAATAAAAACCAGGTAAAAAGTTTCTTTTAATTTTGAATTTGCAAGCTTTTGAGCAAAATATACTGCTCTTCAACGGGCTAATACTCTATGTACAATCTCTTAATAATCTTTATACAAAATAATTGAAAACTTTTGTTATTGGCATGTGTTCTATTGTACATAGAGTATCAGCCCGTTAAAGAGCAGTATATTTTCTCGAAAGCCTGCAAATTCAAAATTAAAATAAACTTTTTACCTGATTTTTATTTTTCCTTTTTCAAATAATTTCCGAGTAACTATTGTTTACATATAATTTGTATTATAGACTAGCCGAATGACCCGGGCAACGCCCGGGTTTTACCCGATTAAATGTTTTTATTCAAATACGATCCGTAACAATTATGAGAAGGAGGCAGGAGGTCCTAGAAGCCTAGAACTTGAGGGCTCTAGACTTCAGGATGGAGCAGCTTGAGGGAAGGCTTTAGTTTTTGAAAAAACATTCAGATATTTATATTATTATGCATTATCATGCCATCTGTTATAAAAAATCGAAACTATTATAGATGCGTATGGTTATTTTAAAGATTAATATTTCCATTGTATTAAAGAATCATAAGGTCTATAATAGTTTCGAATTTTCATATCTTATGTCCTTTATCTCAGTCGTAAATAGACCCTTAAAACAACTAGGGTTACCTGAGATGGGTACCGATCGTAACTTGAGATCTTTACTCCACTCTTGCCTATCTAAGGTGACTGGTTGTCTACTATGTAAATTAGGTTTATGTGGAAAATAAATGAGGTGTCTAACCTGGATCTGTATGAAAAAAAAAAGTCTACATGTGTAGATATGTGGTGTACTTACAGTACAAGCTGTCACAATCCTCTACCCACTATGATGGCCTGGTACTACATGTGTAGACATGTGGTGTACTTACAGTACAAGCTGTCACAACCCTCTACCCACCATGGCCTGGTACTACATGTGTAGACATGTGGTGTACTTACAGTACAAGCTGTCACAATCCTCTACCCACTATGATGGCCTGGTACTACATGTGTAGACATGTGGTGTACTTACAGTACAAGCTGTCACAATCCTCTACCCACTATGATGGCCTGGTACTACATGTGTAGACATGTGGTGTACTTACAGTACAAGCTGTCACAACCCTCTACCCACCATGGCCTGGTACTACATGTGTAGACATGTGGTGTACTTACAGTACAAGCTGTCACAATCCTCTACCCACTATGATGGCCTGGTACTACATGTGTAGACATGTGGTGTACTTACAGTACAAGCTGTCACAACCCTCTACCCACCATGGCCTGGTACTACATGTGTAGACATGTGGTGTACTTACAGTACAAGCTGTCACAATCCTCTACCCACTATGATGGCCTGGTACTACATGTGTAGACATGTGGTGTACTTACAGTACAAGCTGTCACAACCCTCTACCCACCATGGCCTGGTACTACATGTGTAGACATGTGGTGTACTTACAGTACAAGCTGTCACAATCCTCTACCCACTATGATGGCCTGGTACTACATGTGTAGACATGTGGTGTACTTACAGTACAAGCTGTCACAACCCTCTACCCACCATGGCCTGGTACTACATGTGTAGACATGTGGTGTACTTACAGTACAAGCTGTCACAACCCTCTACCCACCATGGCCTGGTACTACATGTGTAGACATGTGACAATTCAAAAATATTTATTGACATTCAATAAATGGTGTGTTACAAATTATTAATTAAAGTATTTACAATTTGGTGAGAAAAATGTATACAGATGTTCTCTGGAAAGGGAGCTTCTTTATCTTGTCCTCTTACAGACAGGACAAGGATCTTTCAGTTCAATGTTGAGATAGAACTAATTGAGATACGTCTTTGAAGACACCTGGATGGCCACGTCTTCTTTCAGGCCATGTACGAAGACCCAGCTCTGCAGGTCAGGGGGCCTTTGTATGATGGTGAATGGTTCCCAGATGAGAGGTTTGATGTAGCGGCTGGCCTAGTAGCGATGGTCGTCTGGACTCAAGCATGTAATAATTTCCTGAAAGCGGACAAACTTTTAAGTACGAAAGGATCGAATTCCCGAGCGTGCCCGATGGTGGTGTCCATGAAACCACCGAGGGTGTACCTATCCCGAGTGTTCTGGAAGCAGGTGACAGTTGTTTCCCATGGGAAGTGAGCGGCACCGGCTCAGATGGTCGAGGCGCAGGCAGTGGAGGTGTAGGCACTGCGGCTGGTGTTGTCCTCAGTTCAGCCTTGACCTGTCCGAGGACTTTGTATAAGTTGCTGCCTGCTCCGGGCCTCAGATCCAATATTTGTTTGATTATGCCGGCGAGAGCGTCGCCCTGCGGAGGTGACAGGAGGGGTCCATTCCTCTGGGCCTTGGTCCACGAAGAGAGGAGGTCCAGGACCTCCTCCCGCCCAAGACCAAGGGCGTCCGTTCAAGCAAAGGACACACTGGGGTGCGTCTCGATGAACGCATCGAGGTCGATTCTCGTTGCGTTCCGTGTGTCCTGCTTGATGATGTTGAGGAAGCGGAGGACTCCTCGATGGCAGTCATCTCGATGTCCTGTGCAGAAGGCCGCAACTTCGCCGATTGAGGGCTCACGGAACCTCCAGGTGCCCGCAAGGACGGAGCAGGTGTCACAGGTGGAGGGGCAGGAGGCGCGTCCTCCACAGGTAAGGCCGAAGGCGCTGGTGGTGATGGCCGGAGTGCAGCAGATGGAAGGGGCGCAGCTCGGCTCGCGGGAGGCACGTCGGAGACCTCCATGGTTGGACTGGGGGACGCCGGAGGTGGAGGCTGGGCAGATGGCTGCTGAGGCAGCCTGGGCGCAGTCGCTGGTGGGAGAGGTGGGTGTGGCCGGTCCAGGTTCGGTGGTTCGCCCTGCGAGCAGGGGGTAGTTGGCCCTGCGATGTCCTTGGCCACGGCACCTGGAGCACCTGATCCCAGAGGACAGGCCAGGCCTCGCCCTTGATCGAAATGTCGAGGCGGGTGGGCAGCCTCTCGATGGTCATTCCTTCGCGGAGGATGATAAACGCCTCTCGGCGGCCGTCGTTATAGATGTAGGGGCCAGCTTTCATCAGCTTGGGGGCGATAGATGTTACTCGCCCGAAAGGTGAAAGGGCGCTGATGACGGCTTCATCCCCCACGAAGAAGGGGAGGTTGCCCACCGTAATTCTCTCCGCCCTCTTGTGGAACGGGAAGGCCCTGTGGAGAGTTCCCTCCACCTCGAGGCCCTCGTTGACGAGGCGCTCGGCCAGGCCTCTGTTGGCCAGTCCCACCAGGAAGTGACCGTTCATCTTGGTCATCTGGAAGACCTCCCTGGTCCCTCCGAGTATTCTATCAAGGGCCCTCATGTAGTGGTAGGGCTCCAGTTCAGGGCTGCGCTCTATATAGACGCAGTGGTCTTCTGTTGAGGACGCCTGCCGTGCCCTGGCCTCCGCGATATGCGCCCTAGTGGTCCTGACCTCCTCCGCCCGCGGTGCCCAACCCGTGGACGATCGCGGCCGGCGCCTGCGCCTCTGGTGCCAGAGGAAGGTGCAGCCGCTGCAGGAGAACCCGGAGAATCGCGGCGCCTTTTCTTACTCTTGATGACGGTGAAGTCGTCGTCCTCTCCAGGGCCTTAGTCCTCGATGGAGTCCACCCAACTTCCCAGGACACGGGCAGCGCCATTAGATGACGTAGCTGCTGCCGAGCCGGTCGTGACGTCACCGCGCGCGGCGGCCAGATTTGCATTTCTGACGCCTGTCGGTGGATTTGCATGAACTCGATTTTCTGAGTTTTCTTTTGAGATTATTTTCTCATTTCCGTTTTCGCTTGAAATCCTCCCACCAGTAGGAGATGGGATGCTGGGCCTTCCAGGCTCTTGTCCAGCAGATCCCGAGCTCCCTAGCGATGCCGAACTCGGCATGCCTAAAAGCATTTCACCGCCTGCCAGAGGCGAAAAACACGGAGCTCGCACGACGCGTGGCCGCACGGCCGAGTGTAGACATGTGGTGTACTTACAGTACAAGCTGTCACAACCCTCTACCCACCACCATAGCCTGGTACTACATGTGTAGACATGTGGTGTACTTACATTACAAGCTGTCGCAAACCTCTACCCATCATGATGGCCTGGTACTACATGTGTAGACATATGGTGTACTTACAGTACAAGCTGCCACAACCCTCTACCCATCATGATTATCATGGCCTGGTACTACATATGTAGACATGTGGTGTACTTACAGTACAAGCTGTCACCATGGCCTGGTACTACATATGTAGACATGTGGTGTACTTACAGTACAAGCTGTCACCATGGCCTGGTACTACATATGTAGACATGTGGTGTACTTACAGTACAAGCTGTCACCATGGCCTGGTACTACATATGTAGACATGTGGTGTACTTACAGTACAAGCTGTCACCATGGCCTGGTACTACATATGTAGACATGTGGTGTACTTACAGTAAAAGCTGTCACAGTGTGGCCTGGTACTACATATGTAGACATGTGGTGTACTTACAGTACAAGCTTTTACCATGGCCTGGTACTACATATGTAGACATGTGGTGTACTTACAGTACAAGCTGTCACCATGACCTGGTACTACATATGTAGACATGTGGTGTACTTACAGTACAAGCTGTTACCATGGCCTGGTACTACATATGTAGACACGTGGTGTACTTACAGTACAAGCTGTCACCATGACCTGGTACTACATATGTAGACACGTGGTGTACTTACAGTACAAGCTGTCAACATGACCTGGTACTACATATGTAGACATGTGGTGTACTTACAGTACAAGCTGTCAACATGACCTGGTACTACATATGTAGACATGTGGTGTACTTACAGTACAAGCTGTCACCATGGCCTGGTACTACATATGTAGACATGTGGTGTACTTACAGTACAAGCTGTCACCATGGCCTGGTACTACATATGTAGACATGTGGTGTAATTAAAGTACAAGCTGTCACCATGGCCTGGTACTACATATGTAGACATGTGGTGTACTTACAGTACAAGCTGTCACCATGGCCTGGTACTACATATGTAGACATGTGGTGTACTTACAGTACAAGCTGTCACCATGGCCTGGTACTACATATGTAGACATGTGGTGTACTTACAGTACAAGCTGTCACCATGGCCTGGTACTACATATGTAGACATGTGGTGTACTTACAGTACAAGCTGTCACCATGGCCTGGTACTACATATGTAGACACGTGGTGTACTTACAGTACAAGCTGTCACCATATGGCCTGGTACTACATATGTAGACATGTGGTGTAATTAAAGTACAAGCTGTCACCATGGCCTGGTACTACATATGTAGACATGTGGTGTACTTACAGTACAAGCTGTCACTATGACCTGTTACTACATATGTAGACATGTGGGGAACTTACAGTACAAGCTGTCACCATGGCCTGGTACTACATATGTAGACATGTGGGGAACTTACAGTACAAGCTGTCACCATGGCCTGGTACTACATATGTAGACATGTGGTGTACTTACAGTACAAGCTGTCACTATGACCTGTTACTACATATGTAGACATGTGGGGAACTTACAGTACAAGCTGTCACCATGGCCTGGTACTACATATGTAGACATGTGGTGTACTTACAGTACAAGCTGTCACCATGGCCTGGTACTACATATGTAGACATGTGGGGAACTTACAGTACAAGCTGTCACCATATGGCCTGGTACTACATATGTAGACATGTGGGGAACTTACAGTACAAGCTGTCACCATGGCCTGGTACTACATGTGTAGACATGTGGTGTACTTACAGTACAAGCTGTCACCATGGCCTGGTACTACATGTCTAAAGAGAAACAAAGACAATGAACCATCTCTGCTACCTCCCACAAAGATATTTCTGACCATCTATTGTTGGTAGATGTCCAGGTGATGAGACAATGCCTCCACAAGGTCAATTGTTCCATTTTTGTAGAACTATGCAAATTTGGTAGTGTGAAATGTCAATTGCTGCAACCTTGATCTCAATTTAAGAAACATGACTTTAAAAAAATAATAATACAGTTAAACCTGTCTATAGCGCCTCATCTAAATAGCGCCTTTCTCTCTATAGCACCCGATTTCAAATACGTAGTACAATGCGATTTACATTAAAAGTGACCTGTCTATAGCACCCTCTCTCTATAGCACCCTATTTTGGTGAGTCCCAAGAGGGAGCGCTATAGACAGGTTTAACTGTACTAATAAATTTTATACAATTTTAATCTGATCCCAGTAAGCTTCACTTTATACTATTTTTTAAGGCTTCCCATGCTTACCCCTCTGCATGATCGTATCGAGTCTTGATCTGGAAGACTTGATGCTGTAACCAGGAGGGACACTACCTCTCTAAAAATCCTGAGTTCAACTGACCCGGTACTCCAGGGATACGAAGGAGCTGTGTCTATACTCATGTTAGAGTCGGCAGCAAAGGCTTCCATGTTAGGAACGGCCTCAAATTACAGGCAAAGTCAGACTTTCACCAAAGTGTGCCTGGATCATGGTGCCACGATCAACGAAAGCTGTACTCCTATACCCCATTCCATGAGATCATGACCTCATGGAATTCATGTAATCTTTACACAAGGGGATAAGAAACAACAACACTATTTTTTAAAAATCAATAAATGGCTTCAGATAGTTCCCTAATTCTTGCACAAGACCAATATATCACCACCACACTGCGTTTAAGTTCAATAATTAACTATTATAATACAATATAATGTGGCTTATGATTGTAGAACAACATTTGAAAATTACCCTTTTATCATTACTCTTCACAATTCATCCTATCATATTTCATCCCTAAGGTTAGAAATAATCGTTATTTCTCCTTAAACACAAGGTAATAAGACCAAATCCAAATAAATAAATAGTGTGTGACGTTTCGGTAACAGCGTTGTTACCATCTTCAGACAAAAGTACTGAATCTATCTGAAGATGGTAACAACGCTGTTACCAAAACGTCACACACTATTTATTTATTTGGTCTTATTACCTTGTGTTTATAATCAATAATCCAAATTGTGCCTATTGTTATTTCTCCTCAAAATAAATTTTGAGTTTTCATTCAAAAGAAACACATGTGGGATAATTTTCTAATGTCATTCTACAATTAACTCTTTCCTCATCTTTTCTTGTATATCTTATGAACAGATGGAAGATAAGAATGATTCTGGGCTAAGTTTCTTGTAGATATATCTGTTGTTGTTTCTT
The DNA here is from genome assembly GCA_030710605.1 of Cordylochernes scorpioides. Lineage (NCBI taxonomy): Eukaryota > Metazoa > Arthropoda > Arachnida > Pseudoscorpiones > Chernetidae > Cordylochernes > Cordylochernes scorpioides. Next base: position 13,262,113 of record CP092874.1, read on the forward strand.
ATCCCCTTGTGCAAAGATTACATGAATTCCATGAGTTCTCATGGAATGGAGTATGGTGATGCAGCTTTCGTTGATCTTGACACCATGATCCAGGCACACTTTGGTGAAAGTCTGACTTTGCCTGTAATTTGATGCCATTCCTAACATGGAAGCCTTTGCTGCCAACTCTAACATGAGTACAGACACAGTTCCTCAGTATCCCTGGAGAAGGACCCTTGCTGAGGTCTATCAACCGGGTCAGTTAAACTCAGGATTTTTAAAGAGGTCTTTCTCCTCTTCTAACAATGCTGCTGTTGGTCCGCAACTACTTATTCATCAGAGTTATTCTGCTTGTTTCACAGCTGGCCTTCATATCTGAAGGTTGTTCCCCTATCCACCACCTGGGGACGTGCCCTGTAGCAGTCAGCTCTGCAGAGGGGGAGATATATTTTAAATAAAACCACTAACAAGAGATATAAGCGGAGAAACATGCAATGCACTTAGTGGAAATAAGCAATATCAAATCCCATCTATCATGGCCTGTACCAGGTAAACTTGGGATATCTAAGTGAACTGATAAAACTTGTTATCAGGAGGTACATTTTGGATATTATAAAAAAACAAATAAATCACAAGGTAATAAAACCAAAATACACTCATGGACAGAACTTAAGGAAGTTGTACCTTTCAGCATGTATATCGGGACAATAACTCTGAAAGATATTACAGTGACCTTTATTGAAGACACAAGATAACCAAGTGTGAACAAAATTGCATCTGTCTCCTTCAAAATATCGATGACTGGCAACATGAAAGACTTTCTGCTTTTTTAAGCTTTGTCCATGAGTGTAGGTAAGTACAGTTAAACCTGTCTATAGCGCCCCCTCTAAATAGCGCTTTCCTCTCTATAGCACTCGATTTTAAACATTAAAATGTAAACATTTTACATTAAAAGTGGCCTGTCTATAGCACCCTATATTGGTGAGTCCCAAGAGGGGGCGCTATAGATAAGTTTAACTGTATACTGGAACTTTCAAAACAGTACTGTTAACCATCTTCAGGGTACAAGTACTGTACCGCTATTCAGAGAATAGTAAACAACACTTTCTTACTATCACCTATATGTTATTTATTTGGTCTTGTTACCCTGTATGATTATTAAATGCTTTAACACAAGGTAACAAGACCAAATATAAATCAATAGTGTGAGGAATTTCGGTAACAATGCTGTTACCATCATCAGACAAGAGTACTGAATGAAAAAAATTTCACAGCATACATTTAAGTGGTTACTGTTATCTTCTTCTTCTTTCTTATCTCCACTCAATCATATTAGGGTATCAAGCTTGTTGATGGTGTCTGCCGGGGAAGAATAGAGTTCATCAATGGATGAGTCAATACAGTCAATAATGTGTTTTGGGGTTGCAGGTTGACACTTAATACATAGTGGGAAACAACCATTCTGGAAAATCATTGTCCGTAGATGACCAGACTTAAGTCTGGAAAAAATTACTGTTATAATATAAAGTGTGCAAACACAATAGCATATAAGAAAAAAATAGTTTTCTAAGAACCCTAAAGAATTATTCTTAGAATTGAGAGTGGAAAAAAAAACTATTTTTTTTAGAGATATGATTAAAAGCATATTTAAATATCATTAATATTTCCTCTTTCTTTTATTCTACATTTGATAACAAGTACTATTTAAAAGCATGCTGCGATATTTTTCTCAATCAGTACTTTTGTCTGATGATAGTAACAACACTGTTACAGAAACGTCACACTTTATTTAGATTTGGTAATGTTACCTTGTGTTTCTAATCTATAATCCAAATTGTACCTTATCATAAAGTATTTTTAATGTAAATATGCAACTTGTATAGTACACGAACCACTATGTAAATACATTTATGATTGGAAGAAAAAGAAGTTCGTCATTTTTAAAATATCATTTTATTTCATCTTGAAAGTTCTTTAGAGTTCCCTGATAAATATATTTGCATAGAGAGAGAGAGAATTCCCTCTCTACAAAGTTTATATCTCCAAAACAAATCATCTAGTGTTAAATACACTATATAATAAAAAAAAAAAGGGGGAGAAATATGAAAGGAAAAGGTGGAAAAATGATTTGTTAAAACTTTAATCTATATTTACATATAACATACTAAATTACATATTTACAGGTGCAGGTTTAGAACCAGAGTCCTTCGTGGTCGCTGCTGCTTGCTGCCTCGTTCTCATTGTCCGACACTTTCAGGTCATCCTCTATGGTGTCCTGCTCTCCGTACTCCTGCTGATGTTGTTGCTGGGAGAAGTTGCGCAGGAAGTCCGACGGATCGTAGTTCTCATCAATCATCTCGCTGGCATCTTCCTCATCTCTGTATTGGATCAACTCCTTGGGTTCCTCATCCACGACCATCTCGTCATTGCTGTCGTCCATGGTAGGGTCTTCCTCGGCATCGCTCATCTGGAGGTCCTTGGCTAAGAGTCCCTCTTCACTCTGCATCTGGTAGTCTTCTTCCTCCTCTTCGTACTCCTCCTGCCCAACGTCAATCTCCTCCGTTTCCATCAGGAATGTCGGCTCTTCCTCTTCTTCTTTCCCGTATTCCATCAGCCCACCTTCCTCCTGGGTGGCTGTCATTGAATCTGACTCAAAGGCATCCAGAGCTGCTTCCTGGGTCTCCTTGATGGAGTGTTCCACAGCGGAGAGTCTTCCGTCCATCTCCTGCAGGGCCTCCTTGCAGGCATCCAAGATCTCCTTGGACTTCTGGGTGAACCTGCTCTCAGCTCCATTGAACTTAGAGCTGTTGGCATGCAGGAGTTCAATATCTGCTAGGAACTCCTTTCTGTTCAGGTACTTGTGTTCCTTGATGTTCTTCAGTACAGTCTCCAGGTCAATGGGGTTCTTAATCACATTGTAGTAGTCCTTCACTGCCTTCTTGTTCACAGGCTTGTGGAAGGGCCAAGATTCTGGGATGGCCTTGAGACGCTCGTTGACGATGGATTCAAAGATGTAGGAGATCACCACCCTGTCATTCTCATCCAGCAGGGGGTTAATGGCTTTCTCCAGCCTCATCAGTTTATCTTCCTTCTCCTCAAACTGTTGGATGCAGTGTTTGAGCATCTGCTCAGCCGCCATGGTGTATATGTTCTTGGGGCCATTGTAGAGGGTGCTGTTTTTCACAATCTGGTGGATGTCCCCTAGGAAGTCTTCTCTGTTCCGGTAATACTTTTGGTGCAGCTTCTCCCGCATAGTCTGGAGATCCATGGGATGGGTCACCACATTGTAGTACTCCGGCATGGACTTGCTGTTGACAGGCACACAGAAGACCGCGGTGTCCGGCAATTCACGCAGCTCATTCAGGATGGTCTCCAATATAGAGGAGAGGGTGACCAGAGGGTCAGTGCGCCTCCTGTTGGTGCCCTGGTGAGGCTTCTTCAGGTAATCACAGAGTTGGTCGCTCTTCTTCTTCTTCATGGCTTCCTTGGGGATCTTGAGAAGCAGGGACTTCCTCCTCAGGGCATCAGCCCACTTCACCAGGGACTTGGATAGAACCACCTTGGTCTCATCCACCTTAACGAGACCATCATCCATGATGGCTGCCCTCTCTTCCTCTTCTTCTTGCTCCTCTGTCATGGCCACCTGGACCGGTGGTGCAATCTGGTACAGAGGGCAGGTCTTGTTGGTCCTCATATGGCCCACAATGCCGCAGGCTCCGCACTTCAGCTTGAGCAGGGGCTGCTCCTTCTTGGGTTTCTTCTTCACCACGGGGCTCTTGTCCTTGGCTGCATTCCTCTTCAGTCTGCGGAGCTGCTCCTGAAGTCTTCTCCTCTCCTTGCGGAACTCTTCCTTCTGGGTGTCATCCAGCTCTGAGGCAAACTGCTTGATGTAGTTGGGATCCTTGGTGTTGCGGATCCTGAGGTAGGTGGCAATCACCCCAGGTTTACGGACCACCTCCCTCCTGATGAACTCGTTGCCATCAGAATTCTTGAAGGTCCTGGTGATCTCTAGGACCTTGCCAGCTGAGTTGGAGCCAAGGCTGGCAGCATCGTCATCCTTCTCCTTGTTCTTCTCATTGTCTTTCTTCTTCTTCTCCAGGTTCTCATCCCCCATGATCAGTTTCTGGAGCTCCTTCCTCTCTACTTCCTCCTGCTCGTGGCAGATCTGGGTGCTGGTCTTCTTGTTGGCCAGCATCTTCTCGATGTTCTTGCCCAGCTCCTCGATGTCGGAGTCGTCATCGGAGGTGGTGTCCTCGTCCGTGGAGAGGATCTCTGTGGAGGCCAGCACCTTGTTCTGCAGGTTGAAGATGCGCTGGCACTCCTCCTTGTATCTCTCCTGGTGCTCAGCCAGGCTGAACCTGTTGCCTCTGGCAAACTTGCTCATGGCATCCTCTCCTGCCTTAGCCTGCTCCGTGGAGAGAGTCCTCACTACATCTATCACCTCCCATCTGGAGAGCTTCTTGATCTCATCGTCTGGGACTCCAAACTTCTTGAGGAGGCTCTTGGCATTGGAAAGAGACAGCCTGCGGAGATCTGCATCAGTTCCGGTGACAGTCTTCTTGACCGGAGCCTGGGAGCCTCCATCCTCTTTGGACTGCTGGGGTTTGTTGGGAACTCTCACGTAGGAGAAGCCTTCCCCACAGCCTGTGGGGTCAGCCACCCCAGTCAGCTGCAGCAAACACTTGCCCTTCATGGCAGAGATGAAAGCCCTGGTGGTGTTCCAGGGGGCTGCCTTCACTTCATCCTCCATCTTCATCTGCATTTCCTCCTCATTCTCATCCTCTGGGGCAAAGAAGGACTTCTCTCCATACCCGGCCATCTTCAGCCTCTGTTCCGCTGCCAGCATGGAGTAGTAGGCCACGCACTGCTCTGGAGATACCATGGCTCGAATCTCATCCTCAGTGGGGAGACGGAACTCAGACTTAAGGACCCACCAGTTAGAGTCCATCCCTGTTCTTCTGAAGTCAGCACACAACTTTAGCCTCTTGCGGATGCTGCTCTCAGAGTGGGATGGAAAGGCTTTCTTGATATCCTCCATCTTGATCCTCCTGGGCACATCCTTGCTCTTCCAGAAAAGCCTGTATATGAAGACCTGAAGGAAATCCCTCACAAAGTTGTTGGCTTTCTTGGAGTTGGGGCCGGGCACTTCAAAGAGAGGTAGTTCCTGCCCGATGGTGAAAATATGCTCAATCTCCCGGATGTAGAAGTGCTGCCGAGTCCTGATGATCAGGAAGTCTGTGTCCGGCATTTCATGTTGGTAGATGGGGGCCCTGAAGAGATTGTTCTCAAAGGCCTGTAGACTCTGACCTGGAGCCAGGGATCCCAAGAATGGTGATGTATGGGCGTAGGCTATCTCTCCATACTTGTATTCTGGGGCACCCACATCCTTGCCAGGCTTCCTCTTGTAGTAGTTCTTGATCTTGGTGGCCATCCCCACCTGCATGATGAGGGGCGGGTGCTCTTCTGAGAATTCTGCCAGGATCAGCTCCCCATCCTTGCCAGTCAGGTCTTCTGGGGTTCTCATAAAGAACATCTCCCCTCCTCCAGAGGCTGCCCGCTCCTGCTCCCTGATCTTGGCCTTCTTCCTGATGTGCTTCACCAAGGGGATGACTCCATGGGGGCCCAGGGCAGACAGGGGCCCGTGGGAGAACTTCTTCAGAGGGTACCTGTGGAAGTTGATGAGCTTGTTGAGAGTCAGGTGGGTAGGGAAGAAAGGGCGGAGCAGCTCGATGGCTGGGATGGAATGCTGGATGAGGTTGCCACCCACATTGGGCTTGAGGGCGCTGTCCTGGGCCATCTTCAGGTTGTAGAACTCGTCGTTGGAGATGTTCAGCTGGTCCTTCTCTACTGTCTGAGGGGGCGGAGGGCTGGGGGGCTCCGGCTCCTGGATGATACCAGTCTTCCCCAGCAGCATCCTGGACTTCTTGAAGGGGTCCCGTTTCTCCTTCACTGCCGGCTCATTGGTGGTTTTTGTCTTGGGATCCGGGTCATCAGGAATGGTGTGCACCATGTTCTCATCATTAATGTCCAGCGTGGGCACCCGGGGCTCTGGGATGAAGGGCATGGACTGGGCATCCCAGATAACATCATCCTCCCAGGCTCCATACACCAGGTCCTGGTTCTCCACTGGGAAGATGGAGTACCAGGTGTCTTCTTTCTCTTCAGATGCCCCCTCCATCTCATTGGGGAGGAGCTGCTTGCTGCCACCGGGGGCAGCCTTGTAGGACAGGTTGGTGTTCTTCACCTGCTGGCTGAAGGCGGAGGCCGTGCGGTTGAGGCTGGAGGGAACCCAGCCGGCCTTGGTGCTGTGCTCCAGCTGGTTCTTGTGCTTCAGCTCGTCGCTGTCCCAGATGATGTCATCCTCCCAGCTGTGCTGAGTGATCATCAGGTAGGAATCATCGGGGAGGTCATCCTGGAAATTCTGGTTTTGTACCACCAGCTCCTTCAGTTTGAAGCCGTAGTCAAAGCCCTCCCCGTTCTCAGGAACATTCAGCATGTCGTACCACATCCGGGCCGGCCCAAACCTCCAGCTGCTCACGCTGGGGTGGACTTCAGCTGTCGCGGAGACCTCAGGTTGGGCTGCGGGTGCCTGCAGTGGACGGAGGTACCTAGAGGTCTCATCCTCCTCCCAGATATCTGAGGGGACTTCCTGAGGTTCCGGGGGCTTAGAATCCTGAGCCTCACCTCCAGCAGCTTCCCCTTCCTGCTTCTGTTTCCTTCGCTTCTTCACCCCTCTCCAGATCTGGGGGAGACTGGAAGCCTTGCCAGGTCCAAACAGCTTGGAGAAGCATAGAACCTGGTTGGGCCGGAAGGCCGGGAAGAAGGTCCTCACATCCATATTTGCATAGCGCTCGGGGAGGAGGTCGGCTAGGGGTTTATCCACCTTCTCCTGAAGGGGCGGCAGTTTGGAGGGATCTGGAAGATCCTCTTCCTCCTCCTCATCCTCCATGTCCTGCTCCATGGCAGTGTCTGGATGGTCATCCATGATTTAGGGGAGGGCCAGCCGAGAAACTGAAAAAAAAAAAAAAAAAATTGGTAGGGTACAGTAAAATTTTGAGGGAAAATTCCTTTTTTTTTTTTTAATTCAGCTGCAACATTTGTAAATCTTGTAAAAACTATATTTTATACTGTAATATATATAAAACATATATATATATATATATAAAAAGACATCTTCTGATTGTGCAAAATTGCTGATTGTGAATTGTTGTACACCCATACCTCGCTTTGCGTCGGGGTTATGTTCCAAAAAAACACGACGCAAAGTGAAAATATGTGAAGGCGCAATCAAAAACAAAGGTGTTGCCATATTTTAGGAAAAAAAAAAATTAAAGACTCAAATCCAAAACAACGCAACTTTGAAATTCTAACGACGCACAGTGAAAAATCAGTAAAAATTAAGCAGCGACGCAACTTCGAAAAAAATGCAAAACAAAACGATACAAAGCGAGGTATTGGTGTACTTTGAAGTTGGTGATAGCTTGCGCCATCTATATATAAATATATCTTTTAGTCCAAAATATAGTCTAAACTAAATATCTTTTGAAAAAAAAAAACTATTTAAAAGCTATCAATCCAAATATATATACAAACATAAACAAAAAAAACTATAAACGTTCATCCTATAATAGTTTTATCAATTAATATTATCAAAAAGTATCCAGGGCTAAGTTTCTTGCACAATTTTATTTCTCTAGCTTCCAGGCCCTTTGACAGGAGGACCTAATAGTCTAGCTAACTAGAAGTTATTATATATATAAATGATTTTTAAATATGCAAATAGGAAAAAAAAAACCTGACGAGCGCCAACAGCATGAAACGCGTTCGTGGATAGCTTTTCTTGATTTATCAAGAAATTGGGTTGGCCAAATATCAGGGAACAGGTTAAATCGATGAATAGTTGATTTCTGTTCCACCAGATGGTGCTCTGCCTTCTGAAAAGCACATGTGCTCCTGGTCAGGATATGTTTTTCATTTTTAAATATGTAAATATAATTCGACGCCCAACATTTTCATGCCTCGATCTCTAGCCTATCAAATAGTAAACATTAATTTAACGATAATTCAACATTATCGATAATTAGACCGCCAATTTTAAAAGTCAAATTTCAACAACATTAGATAATTATTATTAAAATATAATTTTTTTGCTAAAAAATACCATACTTCTGCATACAGGACATAGCAACCATAGTTTAGACTATGCGCATTGTGCTTAAAAGTGTTACAATGCGTTGCAAATATATACACTGAAGTTCGCACGTGATTGTTTACTTGACAATTTAGGCCTAACTTAGCCGGCTGCTAGTTACAGTGTCTTAAAGAGTAAAATAAATTCTTTATCCTTTTCTCTTTATAATCTTCTAAATTTACTTGTTTTTCTTCCCCTTGCATTTATTCACTTAGATAAAAAATATAATTTGTAATTTTTCCTTTTGTTTCAAAAATGTGTATATATTATAATGCAATTTTATCCATCTCTAAACATGAAATATTCTGAAGAAAAAAAAAGTCTCTCTCTCTCTCTCCTAATGATATCAAAAAAATGTACATTATTAATCAAAATATATTATTACAGCCCCCCCGAAGTTGATCCACTTTGCCGTAGTGGGGAGGCCCGAGTCCGACTTCCAAGTCGTTCCGCCAAGAGATCAACACCACAGAGGTCCGTACGTCTCTTGACCTCACGGACAATACAGCAGCTACATTATGAAGTTATGGGGCTACACCAAAGATCCAAATTGTGCCTGCAACGTCCCACAATCAATGTCCCATATACTAGATGACTGCCCGCTGTACAAATTCAATGGAGGAATCTCCAATCTCCATTCTGTCACCCCGGAAGCCCTGAACTGGCTTAAGGCCTTGCCTCTCAGACTTTAATGACCGATATGTCCTCACTTCTTTTTTCTAGATTTAATTCATTTTGTCTCCTCTCTAATTGTAAATACGCTGCTGTATCACCTCATAAGCATAAATAAATATAACAACAGTATTTTCTAAAATTTTTATTTTAATTATATATTTGAAGGATAAGGCACACAATTTGGATTATAGATTATAAACACAAGGTAATAAGACCAAATCCAAATAAATGAATAGTGTGTGACGTTTCAGCGTTGTTACCATCTTCAGAAAAAAGTACTGAATGAGAAATTTTACCATTTAAATTAAAACATTTTTAAATTGCAAAGACAATAGTGTGTGAAGTTTCAGTAACAATGCTGAAACGTCACACACCATTTATTTATTTGGATTTGTTCTTATTACCTTGTGTTTATATATTTGAATGAAAAATGAATGTTGTGATGAAATCATCTGACTTACTTTAATTCAACTGAAAGTACAGATATTTTGGGATGTCGAATTAAAGAGGTTAGACTGTATATGTATATATAGATAGTTAATTTCCGGCATATATAGTTAGAGGTTATAGTTACTCCTATTGAAGGACATGTTAGCCTCTGAAAGCTAGAGAAATGAAAATTGTGCAAGAAAGTTAACCCAGGATATGTTTTTGATATTATTAAATTAAAAAAAAAAAAACTTATCATAGGATGAAACTAGACATGCAAGCTACTGATAAGGCACAATTTAGATTATAGATTATAAACACAAGGTAATAAGACCAAATCCAAATCAATAAATAGTGTGTGACATTTCAGCATTGTTACCATCTTCAGACAAAAGTCCAAAAGTTCCTATGGAAAATTTCAGTACTTTTGTCTGAAGATGGTAATAACGCTGTTACCGAAACGTCACACACTATTTATTTATTTGGATTTGGTGTTATTACCTTATGCTTACATACAAGCTACTATCTACACTATTTCATATGACCATAATATGTACAATTTTTGGATTATATTGCCACATGGAAAATTAGGGAAGACAAACTTCATGATGAGACAACAATTTATTTCAGGCAAGAACAAACTATGAAAGATAAACAAAAGATAAGCAACGAAGGGAAGTTAACAGAGTAACAAAATATAAACATAAAAATGAACACTCTGTTAATAAAAATAATAAATACTTTGTTACAATAGATAGATCAAAGAGAGTGTGTAACAAGGCCCACAAATACAATCAAAAACTTCCTGTTAAACTTTTCACATCTTTCCTATTAATTGTGTTTAGAATCTACAAAGTGATGAGATACGTGATTTGATTTATTTTATCTGGCATGATTTCATGACGATCAGGTCTCTTTTATGACTAGCGTTCAGGGCTAATCTTGAGCATCCGGTCATTGTTTGATCAATAAATTCTGTTTAAACATCTTTTATAATATAAAACCTGAAACAGGACCTTTGGGAGAGGCCGCTGCTTATCATCAAATAGCTCGAGGAGCATGAACTCATGGAATTCGTGTAATCTTTATACAAAGGGATAAGAAACAACAAAACCTGATTTTTCAATCACATCTTCGCCGATAGGTAATTGAATAAATACAAAATTCCAACTTCCTGTTATAACATCACTTGTGGGGAAAATAATTACCATGGTTAAAGCAATTTTGAGATTTGAGAAGTTAAAAATTGGGACTTTATTGACTTGTAATGGTATAATCCAAGTTTCTGTTATAACGGAGTTCCATTGTGATGTGAATTAAATTAATTAAAAAATATATATTGTTATGATCACCATGATTGATACAATGGGAACAGTTCTCAAAATGTTCCCCACCCTAAATAAACACTCATGGACAAAACTTAAGGAAGTTTTACATATTGGGAGTACAAATAAGTTTTGAGGGATTTGCAAAAGAAGCCACAACAAATATTATATAAATAGCATCGGACCTTGTGTAAGGTTTCATGTTAAGGCTTCATCATTTCCCCCAAAAAATCAGAAGAAGTCTTTTCACTCAAGTGTAAGGAACTTTTTTTTTTGGTGCTCCAACCATGTCAACCTTTTTGCTAACAAAACACAATTTGCGGGAAGCGCTGCTTTTTTGTTTTAATTTGAAGAAAAGTGCAACTGATGGACATCGATTGCTGTGTGAGGCATATGGTAAACATGCTCTATCAATAAAATCATGTGAGTACTGGTTTCGGCGTTTCAAAAGTGGCGATTTTGACACCAGAGACAAAGAACGTGGAGGGAGGCCAATAAAGTTCGAAGACGCTGAGTTGAAGGCTTTATTGGACGAAGATTCAAGCCAAACTCAAGAGGAGCTCGCTGAAACCTTGGGAGTGACTCAACAAGCGATTTCGAACCGTCTCAAGGTCATGGGTATGGTGCAAAAACAAGGAAATTGGGTTCCATATGAACTCAAGCCAGGAAACATCGAGCGCCGTATTTGCACGTGCGAACTACTGCTCAAAAGACAAAATTGGAAGGGTTTTTTGCATCGAATCGTGACGGGGGACGAAAAGTGGATTCGCTACGACAACCCAAAGCGCAGAAAATCGTGGGTTAAGCCCGGTCATGCATCAACTTCAACGGCCAAACCGAATATTCATGGCAAGAAGATAATGCTGTGCATCTGGTGGGATCAGCTCGGAGTGATCTACTATGAGCTACTTCAGCCTAACGAAACCATCACTGGAGAACGTTACCAACAACAATGGGGGTCGGTGGAAGGCTGGTTAAACCGTTTGGTTTTCGACCACTAGGACCCGGGTTCGATTCCCGCATTGGACACTTTTTTCTGTTTAAAAAAAAAATTGCTCCAATGGCCCCCGATTCTTGCAAAAGTCCAACTCCACCAGCGAGTGCAAGTAACCAAACGGGGCTCTGGCATTTGTAAGTGCAAAGTCGAACTGCTTTTCACATGTGTAGACATGTGGTGCGCTTACAGTAAAAAGCAGTCGCTAACTACCCACCATGATTATCATGGCCTGTACCACGTGTACTAGGGATAAAAAACCAACAACAATTGATGCGATTAAGCCGAGCATTGAAGATTAAACGCCCACTATATGCCAAAAGACATGACAAGGTGATCTATCAGCACGACAACGCTCGGCCACATGTTGCAAAAGTTGTCAAGGAGACTTTGGAGGCGCTTCAATGGGATGTCCTACCCCACCCCCTGTATTCACCAGACATTGCTCCTTCAGACTACCACATGTTCTGTTCGATGACACATGGCCTGGCCGAGCAGCACTTCACTTCTTACGAAGAGCCGAAAAATTGGGTCAATGTTTGGATCGCCTCAAAAGACGAGGAATTTTTTCGACACGGAATCCGTATGCTGCCTGAAAGATGGGAAAAAGTCGTAGCTAAAGATGGACAATACTTTGAATGAAATATATTGTACTGATTTCTCTGAATAAAGCTTCGAATTTATAAAAAAATCCCTCAAAACTTATTTGTACTCCTAATATATATCGGTACAATAACTCTGAAAGATATTACAGTTACCTTTATTGAAGACACGAGATAACCAAGTGTTAACAATATTGCCTCTTTTTAAAATTACAAAATATTTTCTCACAATGAGTTTCTTTTTATTACAAAACGCTAGCTTTCAAGTGTTATCGCTTGAAAGCTAGCGTTTTGAAATAAAAAGAAACTCATTGTTAGAAAATATTTTGTAATTTTAAAACAGTTTTCATAATTTCATCATTAATATTGCCTATGTCTCCTTAAAAAAAAAAACAAATAGACAACCAGCAACATCAAAGACTTTCCAATTCCTTAAGTTTTGTTTTCATGAGTGTATATAGATTACTTATTTAGCAACTCTCCGCCTTTGCCGGGTCAAGCCCGGATGAAAAGGAGGAGGGGGGAGCAGTAACAAGCTCACTAAAAAACCTGGGCTCAGCTGGCCTGGCTGATAGTACCCTGTAAAGGCTCCTAATCCAGGAATACAGGATGAGCAGCGTTTGTACTCCATGTTAGGAGTGGCTGCACATGGAGTCTGTTCCTCATGTCAGAGGCGGCCATTTATTTTGGTGCTAAGTCGGCCTGCCACTGAGTAGCGCTCCCAGTCTTAATGACAAAGGCATTCTACTTCACCCAGTGTGGAGATAAGAAAGAAGAAGAAGAGAAGAAATAATTGAGAGACATTAGAATGTTGTTGATGTTATAAAACAAATTTACTGTTATAACATGGTTATACACTGTATATATGTTATATTAAAATATTATTTTATTTATATAATTATATTTCATAGATACAAATACTCTGTTTAAATCGACCGCCAGAGGTCACGCTTACCCTATAAAAACTCATTGTTGTTATTTCCCGTTGGCCGGCTCAAAACTTCTGTACATTATGTAAATAATCTTTTGTTTTCCTTATTCTACTCGCCTTAAGCCAGGCATTACTTTTATCAAATTGTTTTTTTTTATATTAATTCCATGGGTTCAATTAAAGCAATATCTGATCAAAAAAGACTATTATCAGGATATGTATATCGGGATTCAGACAATAACTCTGAAAGATATTACAGTGACCTTTATTGAAGACACATGAGATAACCAAGTGTATATACACTCATGGACAAAACTTAAGGAAGTTGTACCTTTTAGCATGTATATCGGGACAATAACTCTCAAAGATATTACAGTGACCTTTATTGAAGACACATGAGATAACCAAGTGTATACACTCATGGACAAAACTTAAGGAAGTTGTACCTTTTAGCATGTATATCAAGACAATAACTCTGAAAGATATTACAGTGACCTTTATTGAAGACACACGAGATAACCAAGTGTGAACAACCTCTGTCTCCTTTAGAAAAAACAATGGCTGTCAACATCAAAGACTTTCCACTTCCTTGAGTTTTATCCATGAGTGTAAATCAACCAAGGTAAGAACTCTAGGTCAGAATTGTTAGACTCAGGTTATATCCAACATTTATTTTTATTATTTCTAGTACATGTGATACAGGCCATTATAATCATGTGAGGTAGAAGTTGGCGGCTACTTTTACTGTAAGTGCACTACATATCTACACATGTGAAAAGCAATTCAACTTTTACACTTACAAATATGCCAGTGCCCCTTTTAGGTTACTAGCACCCACAAGGTGGAGTTGAACTTTTGAAAAGAATCGGAGGCCATTGGAGAACTTTGGTTTTTGACCGCTACGATTCAGGAACGAATCCTGCATCAGGCCTTTTTTTTTTTCTAATTAAATGATTTAGAACAATCATCCACCGACCTCCAGTGGGAATCTATATCCAACCTAGATCAACCAACTTTACACAAGTCCAGCTGTAATATAACTTGTAATATAAAAGATGAAAGTAGAGAAAGAGATAAATTGTTTGTTTGCACCTTTCTCTGTTGAGGGACTTCACGAGGAACAAGTTGTTGTTACCTTTTCTTCTTCGAATAATAAAATTGATTTATCTTTTGTTTATTTTCTTTAATTTAATAAACAAATAAATAGGAATCTAACACCAGCCATTGCCTTCCATCTGTAGACCCATCTCTGGTATATTATCAGTCCTTTTATATTCGAAACACACGACACCAAATCTAAATGAATAAATTGTGTGCGAGATATTTTGGTAACACCGTTGTTACTGAATTGTCACATGTACTATTTATTTATTTGGTGGTCTTATTATCTTATGTTCAGCAGGAACTAGTGAATGGATATGTGAATGGTGTGGAAACTTGGGGATGATTTAAAGAAGAACATGTTTGGACATTCTGCACTCAAGAATGGATAACGACATTACTGGGGAGATATATGGAAGGAAGAGCTGGAAGGACAAGAATGATGCTAATGGCCAATTTCATGAGAGAACACCCGAAGTATACCATCAAAAGACTAACCATAGAGAAGAAGGGAGAAGAATAATCCTCCAATCCCTCATATCCAAACATAAGAACAGTATCAACAGCAGACATCCCAAAAATTCTGTTATATTTTAAATCAAAATTAAATAGCCATCATTTATGATAAGGTAAAATTTGGTTTATAGATTATAAACACAAGGTAATAAGACACCAAATCTAAAAAATAAAACTCCGGAACTCCGCCTTTGACGGTCCCAAGCCTGGATGAAAAAGGAGGAGGGGGAGCAGTAACAAGCTCAGTAAAAACCTGGGCTCAGCTGGCACAGCTGATAGTACCCTGTTAGGGCTCTAGGGATACAGGATGTACTCCATGTTACAAGCAGCTGTACATGGCTTCTGTTACTCATTTCAGACATTTCATATTGGAGCCAAGTCAGTGGCCTGCTACTGAGTAGTGGTTTCAGTCTTAATGACAAAGGCAGACGCATTCTACTTTACCCAGTGTGGAGATATGAAAGAGGATGTGTGATGTTTTGGTAACAGCGTTGTTACCATCTTCAGACTAAAAGTGCTGAATTTCAGCTTTTTTGTCAACACTGTTACCAAAACATCACACACTATTTATTTATTTGGTGTTATTACCTTGTGTCTCTACAAGTTGTTAAGCACCAATTTTTTTCCCCTCAATTCTAAACTCCTTTCTTTATAGTAGAGTTGGTAATATGAAAGGAGAATTGATCAGTATATATTGAAAAAGGTTAAATTAATGATAAGGTACAATTTGGATTATAGATTTATAAACACAAGGTAATAAGACCAAATAAATAAATAGTGTATGGTGTTTCTGTAACAGCATTATTACCATCTTCAGACAAAGGAACTGAATCTGCTGAATCATTCAGTACTTTTGCTTGAAGATGGTAACAACACTGAAACATCACACACTATTTATTTATTTGGTCTTATTACCTTGTGTTTATAGCCATCATTTAGTATATCCTACCCCCCCACACACATGCTCATTCTCAGTTAGAACTTCGCCTGTTGAAGAGAGAGAGAGCTCAAAAACTCACAATGCTTTTGAAATTAAGAAATTTATTACGTTAGAGGTTTTTATTATTTTGATATTTTTATAAAGTACAGTTAAACCTGTCTATAGCGCACCCTCTAAATAGCGCCTTCCTCTCTATAGCGCCCCATTTTAAATATGTAGTACAATGCGATATTTACATTAAAAGTGACCTGCCTATAGCGCCCCCTCTAAATAGCGCCTTCCTCTCTATAGCGCCCCATTTTAAATACACAGTACGATGCAATTTACATTAAAAGTGACCTGTCTATAGCGCCCCCTCTAAATAGCGCCTTCCTCTCTATAGCGCCCCATTTTAAATACACAGTACGATGCAATTAACATTAAAAGTGACCTGTCTATAGCGCCCCCTCTAAATAGCGCCTTCCTCTCTATAGCGCCCCATTTTAAATACGTAGTACGATGCAATTTACATTAAAAGTGACCTGTCTATAGCGCCCCCTCTAAATAGCGCCTTCCTCTCTATAGCGCCCCATTTTAAATACGTAGTACGATGCAATTTACATTAAAAGT
This sequence comes from Cordylochernes scorpioides, assembly GCA_030710605.1. Lineage (NCBI taxonomy): Eukaryota > Metazoa > Arthropoda > Arachnida > Pseudoscorpiones > Chernetidae > Cordylochernes > Cordylochernes scorpioides. Next base: position 13,278,405 of record CP092874.1, read on the forward strand.
GACCTGTCTATAGCGCCCCCTCTAAATAGCGCCTTCCTCTCTATAGCTCCCGATTTTAAATACACAGTACGATGTGATTTACATTAAAAGTGATCTGTCTATAGCACTCTATTTTGGTGAGTCCCAAGAGGGAGTGCTATAGACAGGTTTAACTGTATATCGCAATTTTCTTATATCTGATAGGAATTACTGCCAGCCATCAACCTATGGATGTGGTTGAGGAGAAAACTAAATTGATTCAGAAATAAAGGAGAGAAGATGAATGACTGAATGACTGTAAAAGAAAAAAGTTAAGTCATCATGAAAATTTCTGATATCTAGCTTTTTTATATAATCTTTATCTTATTTTTGACTCATTGTTTTCAACAATGACAATAAACCCATTTTCCCACTATGTACTAAGTACAATTCTCAACCTGCAACTCCAAAACAGATTATTGACTGTATTGACTCATCCATTGATGAGCTCTACTCAGCCCCAGCAGAGATTATCAACAAGCTCTACAAGCTTGATACCCTATATGATTGAGTGGAGATAAGAAAGAAAAAGAAGACACATCCCCGGCAGACACCATCAACAAGCTCTACAAGCATGATACCCTATATGATTGAGTGGAGATAAGAAAGAAGAAGAAGACACATCCCCGGCAGACACCATCAACAAGCTCTACAAGCATGATACCCTATATGATTGAGTGGAGATAAGAAAGAAGAAGAAGACACATCCCCAGCAGACACCATCAACAAGCTCTACAAGCTTGATACCCTATATGATTGAGTGGAGATAAGAAAGAAGAAGACACATCCCCAGCAGACACCATCAACAAGCTCTACAAGCTTGATACCCTGATATGATTGAGTGGAGATAAGAAAGAAGAAGACACATCCCCAGCAGACACCATCAACAAGCTCTACAAGCTTGATACCCTATATGATTGAGTGGAGATAAGAAAGAAGAAGACACATCCCCAGCAGACACCATCAACAAGCTCTACAAGCTTGATACCCTGATATGATTGTTGAGTGAAGATAAGAAAGAAGAAGACACATCCCCAGCAGACACCATCAACAAGCTCTACAAGCTTGATACCCTATATGATTGAGTGGAGATAAGAAAGAAGAAGACACATCCCCAGCAGACACCATCAACAAGCTCTACAAGCTTGATACCCTATATGATTGAGTGGAGATAAGAAAGAAGAAGACACATCCCCAGCAGACACCATCAACAAGCTCTACAAGCTTGATACCCTGATATGATTGAGTGGAGATAAGAAAGAGAAGATGAAGATACATCCCCAGCAGACACCATCAACAAGCTCTACAAGCTTGATACCCTATATAAATGAGTGGGGATAAGAAAGAAGAAGACAACCCCAGCAGACACCATCAACAAGCTCTACAAGCATGATACCTTAATATGATTGTTGAGTGAAGATAAGAAAGAAGAAGAAGACAATGAACCCACTATAGGAAAAGTTCAAATATCTTTTTTATGCTCTTTCTAAAGTTTCATTTTATACCAGCAAACTTATTTTTGACATTTTATCCAAGAAAAAATGGTATGTATATTTTATTTGATCTTATGTTTTAAGTTTAACTACTTTCTTTAAGCTTTTCTTAAAGTTTCATTTTATAATAGCAAATTTGTTTTGGGCCATTTTTTTAATGAAACAAGAATGATACATATATATTGTTTTTTTTTTTTTATTATTATTCATAAGTTTTACTGTGGGACCCAAATACTTTTTGTTTAATCATATATTTTGGGTCTTTTCCCATATTCTTTATATATAAAAATAATTTTAAAATTTCTTATAAAATATGACATTTAAGATTTTGGTTTTCTTTGTTTATAGTAAAGATTATTAAAATATTTTGATGTTATATTTATTCAAAATGTGTCAAAAGTGTCAAATGTAAATTTTATTCAAAACAGGTCTGTTAAATATAAAATATATTTGATCTTAATTTTGTGATCCTATAATTCGTAATCGATCATTTTTCTTTCTATTTAATATCTGAATGTTTACAAATTCTGGGCTTGACAATCGCTAAATAAAAGTATTAAAAGTTCAACACACAGTGGTTATTTTTAAACGATAAAAAGTTTTAAAGCTAAATTATTATGTAGTATTTTTAAAATTTCAAAAGGTTCAGTTAAAAATTACCTTTTAAAAATATTATCAAAAGTAAACAAAAAGTATAATAAATATATTTTAAAATAAATTGTTCATACCTGAAAATAATTACAAAGCTATTTTATTTGTCAACAAAACAGTTTTTAAAAAACAGAGTAAAAATTATTTTAATATAATTTATAAAGTAAAAGAGAAAAATGCTGTTATTCTTTATAAAAACATAAGACATTTGTAATGGTGAAGTCATAACATGAGCGGTCAAAACTTACCTGCTCTATCCAAAAAGTGATCAATGGTGAATTTATTTGATATTTACCCAACTGGGTAAATGTTATGTCAAAAGATTTGAAATAATAAAAACATTGGTGAAATCATATTCGGATCAACAACTGGATCTTATTATTTAAGACCAATTACAAATAACCAGGACGCCTGCGCAGAGCCCCCTCGAGTTGCTATAGATATTTTTAACTTATTGCATATTTGTTCTTTATAATTATTTATTTTATATTATAATCTTAATTTATTAGCTTTCTCAGTATAAATTATATAATTGTTTTTCAAAAATAATTTTTAATATTTTATGCATGCACAAAATTAAGAAAAAAATACTCTTATAATATTGGTGTATAGGTATATATTGTAGTAATTGAATAAAATAAAGCGTGATTTTTAAAATATATTTACGGAAAAAATTTTTGGATTTAAAATAGTTGTTTGTAACTATAATTTATAAAAAGAAACCTGAATATACTTTTTAAAATTTCATATCCAATATAAAAAATGATCGGCATTATATTTAATATTACGATTTTAAATTTATCCTAATTTCCCACTACTAAAAAAATCTATTATTTTCAAATTTTATAAAATGTGTGTTTGAGCCCTCTGAGGAACTATAGATAGTACTCTTAATTAGTTTTATTTACAAAAAGTTTGTTTACATTTTTAAAAGATGATCGAAATCAAAGAAGTATCGACAAATAATAATTCCCTAAACCACAATTCAAAAAGCGTTGATAACCATCAATTGTTGAAAAATCACAATGTAAATTCACTCACAGAAATTGAATATGTACGTTATTTACATCAAATTATAAATCATATCACGCCGGATGCAGTAGATGGTAATTTTACAGAAATAATTGTAAATGGACGCCATACAGGTAGAACATTAATAATACTTTTACACGAACTTTCAAAAACAAAACAAAGTTACCTTCAAGATTGTATTTTAAAATGGCTTGAAAAACTTTTACATAGTTCACAATTCGGTAAACTTCTAGAAGCATCTACAAAATATACACCAGAAGCCAATGCACTTATTCAAGATGAATTATTAAATTGTTTAATATCATTACCAGATCGTGTAGCCAATGTAATATATCCACAACACAATGAAAAACTATCCAATCCTTATTATGTTCATATTTTATCCAAATGGATACAAAATGCATTAAATCATCTACATAATGATATAAAAGAAGGTCATGATGGTTCATTAGTATTTTTGGCCAATTTGATTGGTCGTTTAACACTTGGGGGACATGGACCCACTCTTATGCAAAAGTTGGTTCCTCAATGTACAAAAAACGCCAGTGAAGATTTTCTATGGAGACGTATTCTTCAAACAATGGTGGCAGATCTTCCACAAGCTTCGTTAGAACCATTTTTAATTAGTTTAATTGAGACAGTGAAGTCTTCCAAACAGCTAGATTACTTTATCAAATCTCTTTCAAACTCTTCCAAAGTTGCATATATACTAAACAATAAGTTTTTAGTTGTGAGACCATTTAAGAAATCGGAGGATGCGTGTAAGCTGATTGGCTATCTCAGTAGTCAACCTGAAATATTCTGTAAGGCTTTTGTAAGAGTGGTTGAAGCCTGGAGTGATGGTACTGCGCTAAAGATACAGGAACCTGCGCAGAGATTTGCTCTTACGCAGACTTTACTTCTTTTTCCATTGCATCTACCTGAATCTGGGTTATCAGATAAGGTCAGAGGACAACTTCAATCAGCTATGCTCCACGGTGTACAGATTCATCTTGAACAGACGCATCCTGCGCTGCGTAGTTATGGAATGGTAGTAGGGGAGAAATTATCTCACTTGCTCACTCCCGATGCAGAGTCACTCAAATTTGAATATCCTCCATCCCCAGAAGTGGAGCTTCTGATTAACCTGCAAGCTTTACCAGAGAACCCTGCTGAAGATATTCCATCAGTGGTAGAAGATTCTCCAGAAATTCTTCCCAGTGATGAAAAATCATCACAATCTGACTCATCAACAGAGCTGGACAGCGATGATGAGGAAGAAGTTCCTCGACCACGCTATATACGTGACTGTCTTAGAGGACTGACAAAGGAAGACAAACCAGAATGGAGAGAAGCTTGCCTACGCACTTGCGAAGAACTAGTCAGAGCTGTACCCAGAGATCTGCCTGAGGTGGCCATAGAATTGACTGAAGTTCTGCTACATATGGGTAACCCTGGCGCAGTGGAAGACTGGCGCAAACTGAGAGACAACGCTCTAGTCAGCCTTCTTGTGCATGAACCTACGCAGGTAGCGCAATTCCTCACCAATCAGTTCTTTGATCAGAACTTGAACCACAGACAGAGATTAGATCTACTCACTGTACTCTGCCTTGCTGCGCAGGAATTATCATCCATTCAAGAACTCCGCGTAAAGATACACCCCAATCACCACCTAAACCACTAAGCATTGTGGAACAGAGAATCAAATCCAACACTCGCTACTTCTCCACAAAAAGAAACAGAATTCTTCCAGAACCACAAGAAAACAGATTCTCAAATGTAGCTGGATATTTCTTCTTCCCTCTCTTACATCAATATAAACGTAACACAGTATCGCGTCTAATCTATGAAGATGATTGTCATATATTGGCGCAATTAGCAACCAGTTTAGGTTTTCTCTTGCGCTGCGCAGTAAACTGCCCAATAAGTACTCAGATGGGACGTGAATTATTCATCTGGATCCTGGATCTACGCAACCATCCAGATAGGCAGGTTCGTCGCTCATTAGTTTTCAGCCTCGCAACAATAGCAACCATTCTCCCACCAGACATATTGCTCAATGAACTTCCAGAACATCTAGCGGAGGCCCAGGAATGGCTGCACAACTCAGCAGACTTTGACGATGCTACGCGGAGAGAAGCCGCGCTAGCAAGTTCAGCAATTGTCTCTGCCTTACGGAAACATATATCTTCACTTGAAGATACCTAACTTCTTCCTAAAATAAAATAAAAATGTTTTTGTTGTAAATCCAGAGAATTTTTACCTGTTTTTATATAAGAGAAAGAAAACACTTTTATTTCACAAAATATTAATTTATTAATGCTACAAACACAATGTAATAAGATCAAATAAATAAATACAGTCGAACCTCTTTAATTCAACACCCCAAGGGATCAGAGCTTTTGGTTGAATTAAAGGAAGTGTTGAATTAAGGTTAGATGATTAGGTAATCATCTAACTCGCTAAAATAATATTTTTTTTTTTTAAATAGCCTTGTAATATAAATTAATGATATTAATTGAAACCATTGTGTATTTTTATTTTATTTTCATGATTAACTTTTCGTATCAGTGACAAAATGGCATTAATACATATTTTAGAAACATAAATAATTGTAACAAATAAATTTACTGGCAATGTGTTTTTTTTTTCAGTAATATAATCAAATATTAACTCTACAGACCTTATTAAAATATTATATATTAAATAATATTTTATTCTAATTGAAAAATATAGCAGTTGAAAGGAAATAAATATGGTAAATTAAAAGAAAATTTTAAAATATTATTTTAAAATAATCATGAAGATCTTTTAAAAAATTCCTTTATAGATGTCTGTTTTTGCACTGAAATCCTATTCAGGATGTATTTCAGATGGTCATTTTGAAAAAACATGCATGCCTTTCTTCCTCTGAAATGTCTTTTAATAAATAAATTTTAATGTATTAAAGTCATCCACTGCTGCTGCAGGTGTTATTGATTTTGTGTTTAAATCTTTTATAATAACACAGAAATGGAATATTCAAATAAAATGTTATCATAATCATTGTGGCTACATTTTATAAAGATATATTTATTTAAAAGGAAATTATTTGTAATTTTAAAATAACTAAAATATTTTAATGCTGATATTTAAATATAAAATATTATTGTTAATTAGCGCACGAAGCCTAAATCCCGGCATAAAAATAACACTCGCGACATTGTGCAACAGCACTGCAAAGTGAAACTTAAACCAACTAGGAACCTAAAGTGCGCGCGCGTGCGCGATCCTCTTGGCCTCCCGCCGATCGCCGCCGTAATACCTTTTTAGCGAAAAGTTGAAAGTAAAAAACATTCAACTGTCGAAATTCGAATTTTAAAATGGTCGAACAATCGGAAGTGTCGTATTATCGATACTGTTGAATTACGGTTTGTTATTTGATAAGCAGGAGGTCAGGACATCAGAACATGGTCGAATTATCGCCGAGTGTCGAATTAACGAGGTTATACTGTAAATAAATAAATAGTGTGTTGGATTTGGTCTTATTACTTTTTATATAATGCGGCTTATGATTGTAAACCGACATTTTATAATTATTCCGCAAATGTTTCTTTTGAACGAAAAATCGAAATTTATTTTTAAGGAGAAATAACGATTATTTCTAACCTTAGAGATGAAGTATGAAAGGATGAATTGTGAAGAGTAATGATACTCCCATCCCTGGACACTTTTATTTTTCTGTTTATCATTACCCTTCACAATTCATCCTTTCAGACTTCATCCCTAAGGTTAGAAATAATTGTTATTTCTCCTTAAAAATAAATATCGATTTTTCGTTCAAAAGAAATGCATGCGGGATAATTTTAAAATGTCGTTTTATTACCTTGTGTTTATAATCTACTAGCCGAATGACCCGGGCCAACGCCCGTGTTTTACCCGATTGAATGTTTTTATTCAAATACTATTTGTTACAATTATAAATTGGCGCCTTAAATAAATGCATATATTAGTTAATAACTATAGCCTATGTGCTTTATCTGTCTATGTACTGTTGGCTTCCGTAGGCGTCTCTTACTGGGAAAAAGAAAGAGAGGATTCCATTTAGTTATTAACTAATATATGCATTTATTTAAGGAGCGACCCACTCCAACACAAAGGTTACAAAAACGAAAAAGCGAGTGGGGGGGGCAAAGGTGGCGTGATCGTAGCCGACCAATAGGAGGGCGCCAGAGATGACTGATGAAGAATAACGCACGTAACTGTATATAGAATAATCCAAATTGTGCCTTATATAATAAGTTACAAAAAAGTAAGAAAAGTTTTTTTCTCTATAAATTTGAGCTTCATCATGTCTATCTCCTCCTAGATTATACTCAACAGACAAATATATATATATACATTAGAACAACCTCCATGAGAGGATACTCCCACTAGAGGACACCTCTCTACAAAGGACAGTTTTCATCACCAATACAGTAGAACATAATCCATGAGAGGATACTCCCACTAGAGGACACCTCTCTACAAAGGACAGTTTTCATCACCAATACAGTAAAACAACCTCCATGAGAGATACTCCCACTAGAGGACACCTCTCTACAAAGGACAGTTTTTATCACCAATACAGTAGAACATACTCCATGAGAGGACACTCTAGCTAGAGGACACCTCCCTACAAAGGACAGTTTTCATTACCAATACAGTAGAACTTACTCCATGAGAGGACACTAATGCTAGAGGACACCTCTCTACAAAGGACAGTTTTCATCACCAATACGGTAGAACCTCCATGAGAGGACACCTCTCTACAAAGGACAGTTTTCATTACCAATACAGTAGAACAACCTCCATGAGAGGACACTCCCACTAGAGGACACCTCTCTACAAAGGACAGTTTTCATCACCAATACAGTAGAACAACCTCCATGAGAGGACACTCCCACTAGAGGACACCTCTCTACAAAGGACAGTTTCCATCACCAATACAGTAGAACAACCTTCATGAGAGGACACTCCCACTAGAAGACACTTCTCTACAAAGGACAGTTTTCATTGACAATACAGTAGAACATACTACATGAGAGGACACCTCTCCACAAAGGACAGTTTACATTTGCAAAATTAACATTTTTACCTTTTTTTGCAACTCTCCGGTAAGAGGACACCTCTCTCTCTAAAGGACACTTGGTCTCTGTAACTAGGTGTTGTCCTTTACAGAGAGGTAGTTCTACTGTATTTAACAACTCTCCAGTAAGAGAACACCTCTCCCTAAAGAACACTCTGGTTCTGTAACTAGGTGTTGTCCTTTACAGAGAGGTAGTTCTACTGTATTTAACAACTCTCCAGTAAGAGGACACCTCTCCTTAAAGGACACTTGGTCTCTGTAACTAGGTGTTGTCCTTTACAGAGAGGTAGTTCTACTGTATTTAACAACTCTCCAGTAAGAGGACACTTCTCCCTAAAGAACACTCTGGTTCTGTAACTAGGTGTTGTCCTTTACAGAGAGGTAGTTCTACTGTATTTAACAACTCTCCAGTAAGAGGACACCTCTCCCTAAAGAACACTCTGGTTCTGTAACTAGGTGTTGTCCTTTACAGAGAGGTAGTTCTACTGTATTTAACAACTCTCCAGTAAGAGGACACCTCTCCCTAAAGAACACTCTGGTTCTGTAACTAGGTGTTGTCCTTTACAGAGAGGTAGTTCTACTGTATTTAACAACTCTCCAGTAAGAGGACACCTCTCCCTAAAGAACACTCTGGTTCTGTAACTAGGTGTTGTCCTTTACAGGGAGGTAGTTCTACTGTATTTAACAACTCTCCAGTAAGAGGACACCTCTCCTTAAAGGACACTTGGTCTCTGTAACTAGGTGTTGTCCTATACAGAGAGGTAGTTCTACTGTATTTAACAACTCTCCAGTAAGAGGACACCTCTCCCTAAAGAACACTCTGGTTCTGTAACTAGGTGTTGTCCTTTACAGAGAGGTAGTTCTACTGTATTTAACAACTCTCCAGTAAGAGGACACCTCTCCCTAAAGAACACTCTGGTTCTGTAACTAGGTGTTGTCCTTTACAGAGAGGTAGTTCTACTGTATTTAACAACTCTCCAGTAAGAGGACACCTCTCCTTAAAGGACACTTGGTCTCTGTAACTAGGTGTTGTCCTATACAGAGAGGTAGTTCTACTGTATTTAACAACTCTCCAGTAAGAGGACACCTCTCCCTAAAGAACACTCTGGTTCTGTAACTAGGTGTTGTCCTTTACAACTCTCCAGTAAGAGGACACCTCTCCTTAAAGGACACTTGGTCTCTGTAACTAGGTGTTGTCCTATACAGAGAGGTAGTTCTACTGTATTTAACAACTCTCCAGTAAGAGGACACCTCTCCGTAAAGAACACTCTGGTTCTGTAACTAGGTGTTGTCCTTTACAGAGAGGTAGTTCTACTGTATTTAACAACTCTCCAGTAAGAGAACACCTCTCCCTAAAGAACACTCTGGTTCTGTAACTAGGTGTTGTCCTTTACAGAGAGGTAGTTCTACTGTATTTAACAACTCTCCAGTAAGAGAACACCTCTCCCTAAAGAACACTCTGGTTCTGTAACTAGGTGTTGTCCTTTACAGGGAGGTAGTTCTACTGTATTTAGCAACTCTCCAGTAAGAGAACACCTCTCCCTAAAGAACACTCTGGTTCTGTAACTAGGTGTTGTCCTTTACAGGGAGGTAGTTCTACTGTATTTAACAACTCTCCAGTAAGAGGACACCTCTCCCTAAAGGACACTTGGTCTCTGTAACTAGGTGTTGTCCTTTACAGTGAGGTAGTTCTACTGTATTTAGCAACTCTCCAGTAAGAGAACACCTCTCCCTAAAGAACACTCTGGTTCTGTAACTAGGTGTTGTCCTTTACAGGGAGGTAGTTCTACTGTATTTAGCAACTCTCCAGTAAGAGAACACCTCTCCCTAAAGAACACTCTGGTTCTGTAACTAGGTGTTGTCCTTTACAGTGAGGTAGTTCTACTGTATTTAGCAACTCTCCAGTAAGAGAACACCTCTCCCTAAAGAACACTCTGGTTCTGTAACTAGGTGTTGTCCTTTACAGTGAGGTAGTTCTACTGTATTTAGCAACTCTCCAGTAAGAGAACACCTCTCCCTAAAGAACACTCTGGTTCTGTAACTAGGTGTTGTCCTTTACAGAGAGGTAGTTCTACTGTATTTAACAACTCTCCAGTAAGAGGACACCTCTCCCTAAAGAACACTCTGGTTCTGTAACTAGGTGTTGTCCTTTACAGTGAGGTAGTTCTACTGTATTTAACAACTCTCCAGTAAGAGGACACCTCTCCCTAAAGGACACTTTGGCTCTGTAACTAGGTGTTGTCCTTTACAGGGAGGTAGTTCTACTGTATTCAAAAATGACCAAAAGTTCATAGAACATTTTCCTATTGGTTTTGTTAGACTAGTTGCCAATGAACTTGTGACTCCTCTCCCTGTCACAGAGAGCAGAATGGGATTGTGTGCCTGATTTGTTTATCATATGTAAATATGAAGTATGATAGGATGAATTGTGAAGAGTAATGATAAACGGAAAAATAAACTCATTACTCTTCACAATTCATCCTATCATACTTCATCCTTAAAGTTAGAAATAATCGCTATTTCTTTTTAAAATTTATATTTTTCGTTTAAAAGAAACATTCGCGGTATAATTGCAATTTTCGTTTTACAATATGTAAATATGCTTATGCAAACTTTTGTTTTCCATTCAATCTTTTTTTGTTCTTTTTTTTATATCCTAATACAGAAGAACCTCCATATGAGAGGAAACCTCTCTATAAAGGATAGTTTTCATTTTCAAAATAACCATTTTTACTATTTAGAAACTCTCTGGTAAGAGGACATCTCTCCCTAAAGGACACTTTAGCTCTAAAAAATTAGTTGTTGTCCTTTACAGGGAGGTTGGTGGAAGGCTGGTATAAACCGGTGGTTTACGACCCGGGTTCGATTCCCGCATTGGGCACTTTTTTTCTGATAATAAAAAAAAAAATGCTCCAATATCCCCCTATTCTTGCAAAAGACCAACCCCACCAGCAAGTGCAAGTAACCAAACGAGGCCCTGGCATATTTATTTGTAAGTGCAAAGTCGAACTGCTTTTCATGTGTGTAGACATGTGGTGCAATTACAGTAAAAGCTGTCACCTTCTACCCACCATGATTATCATGGCCTGTACCAAGTGTACTATGGATAAGAAAAAAACAAAAAACAGGGAGGTTCTACTGTATATAGCAATTTA
>CP092874.1:13289939-13333460 GCA_030710605.1 Cordylochernes scorpioides
AACAATAGTTACAAAAACGAAAGAGCGAGTGGGGGAGGCATGATGGGGGGGGGGCAAAGGTGGCGTGACCGTAGCCAACCAATAGGAGGTCGCCATTCCAAAAAAAAAGCAAACGGTGACAGAGGCCGATGAAGAATGACGCTCGTAACTGTATATAGAATAATCCAAATTGTACCTTATCTCAACACTTGTTATAATTTAACCTTTTTTTTTTTTTCAATACATACTGATCAATTCTCCTTTCATATTACCAACTCTACTATAAAGAAAGGAGTTTAGAATTGAGGGGAAAAATTGGTGTTTAACAACTTGTAGGAATACAAGGTAATAAGACCAAATAAATAAATAGTGTGTGATGTTTCGGTAACAGCGTTGTTACCATCTTCAGACAAAAGTACTGAATAATAAATTTTACCACAGTATGTTTTAAATAGTTACTGTTATCAAGTGTGTAAACTTTCCACTTTTAATTCTAAGAATAATATTCTGTGTTTCTCAGATAAATATATTCTTCTTTTCTGCTATCTTGTTTACACAATTGATAACAGTAACTATTTAAACCATGCTGTGGTAAAATTTCTCATTCAGTACTTTTATCTGAAGATGGTAACAACGCTGTTACTGAAACGTCACACACTATTTATTTATTTGAATTTGGTCTTATTACCTTTTGTCAAATAAATAGTGTGTGACGTTTTGTAACAGTGTTGTTACTGTCACACACTAATTATTTATTTGGAGATTTGTTCTTAATACCTTGTGTTTATAATGTATGATCCAAATTGTACCTTATCAACAACTAGTAGGACTTCCAGTTAGTATTCCTATTTACATATTATGTTGGGTGTCTGTGGAATGGTGGTCTAATTTGTTGGTTTTTGACCGCTACACCCAGAGATCAAATCTCGCATTGGACACTTTTTTTCTTATAAAAAAATGCTCCAACAATGTACCCCCAACAAAAGTCTAACCCCACCATCGAGTGCAAGTAACAAAACGGGGCTCTGGCATATTTGTAAGTGTAAAAGTAAAATTGATTTTAAAATGTGTAGACATGTGGTGTACTTACAGTAAAAGCAGTGCCAACTTCTACACACCATGATTATCATGGCCTGTACCACGTGTACTAAGGATAATAAAAAAAAAATTATGTTTATTTTTTTTTTTTTCAATTATCCCTAATACACATGGTGTCTTTAGTATAAGGTGCCTACTTCCATGTTAGGAATGACATCAAATTACAGGCCTCAAAGTCAGACTTTGACCCAAGTATGCCTGGACCATGTGATCAATGAAAGCTGCACTTCTCCGCCCCATTCTATGAGATTATGGACTCATGGAATTTGTGTCTTCTTTGCACAAGGAAATAAGAAACAACAACATGTGGTTGTTGTTGTGTCCAATGAAGAGCCTCAGATGTCTCCATACATTCGTCACCTCGACATTCCACTCTAGAGAAACTTGCCAACATTGTTGTATTGTGCTGTAAAAAACAATATCATACGCAATATATATATATATATATATATATATACAGCAATGTCCTCTATCTTGGGTGTGTAAAGCTGCTGTTCTGAGTCCATGTCAATTTTCTGTTGTTGTCATGTCCAATGAAGAGCCTCAGATGTCTCCATACATCTCTATCACAGCAATGTTCTCTATCTTGGCTGTGTAAAGCTGCTGTTCTGGGTCCATGTCAATTTTCTGTTGTTGTTGTCATGTCCAATGAAGAGCCTCAGATGTCTCCATACATCTCTATCACAGCAATGTTCTCTATCTTGGGTGTGTAAAGCTGCTGTTCTGGGTCCATGTCAATTTTCTGTTGTTGTTGTCATGTCCAATGAAGAGCCTCAGATGTCTCCATACATCTCTATCACAGCAATGTTCTCTATCTTGGGTGTGTAAAGCTGCTGTTCTGGGTCCATGTCAATTTTCTGTTGTTGTTGTCATGTCCAATGAAGAGCCTCAGATGTCTCCATACATATCTATCACAGCAATGTCCTCTATCTTGGGTGTGTAAAGCTGCTGTTCTGGGTCCGTGTCAAATTTTCTGTTGTTGTTGTCGTGTCCAATGAAGAGTCTCAGATGTCTTCATACATCTCTATCACAGCAATGTCCTCTATCTTGGGTGTGTAAAGCTGCTGTTCTGGGTCCGTGTCAAATTTTCTGTTGTTGTTGTCGTGTCCAATGAAAAGCCTCAGATGTCTCCATACATCTCTATCACAGCAATGTCCTCTATCTTGGGTGTGTAAAGCTGCTGTTCTGGGTCCGTGTCAAATTTTCTGTTGTTGTTGTCGTGTCCAATGAAGAGTCTCAGATGTCTTCATACATCTCTATCACAGCAATGTCCTCTATCTTGGGTGTGTAAAGCTGCTGTTCTGGGTCCGTGTCAAATTTTCTGTTGTTGTTGTCGTGTCCAATGAAGAGTCTCAGATGTCTTCATACATCTCTATCACAGCAATGTCCTCTATCTTGGGTGTGTAAAGCTGCTGTTCTGGGTCCGTGTCAAATTTTCTGTTGTTGTTGTCGTGTCCAATGAAAAGCCTCAGATGTCTCCATACATCTCTATCACAGCAATGTTCTCTATCTTGGGTGTGTATAGCTGCTGTTCTGGGTCCATGTCAATTTTCTGCAAGGCTGCGGCCATTGCTGGACATAAGAATATGTGGGTAGGTGTTAGTTCCACACCAGGACAGTTGTTACATGTCCTGTAGGTTCTTGTACCATCTGGATGTATAATCAATGTACAACACATGGTACAGGACATGATAACCATGGTAGGTCGTAGTTAGCGACTACTTTTACTGTATATGTACCACATGTCTACACATGTAGGAAAGTAGTTCAACTTTTATACTTATAAATGTGCCAGAGTTTGGTACAGAGCAGATGGGAAAACATCAAGAATGTTTTACAAAGGGAACAGCAGTCTTTGATTTCTAGACATAAGTCTGGTCATCTACAGACAAAGACAGAATGGTTGCAAGGTTTTCCCACTATGTACTAAGTGTCAACCTGCAACCCTAAACTACATTATTGACTGATAAAGCACAATTTGGATTATAGATTATAATAAAAGAAAATAAGACCTAATCCAAATAATTTATTAGTGTGTGACGTTTCGGCAACAACATTGTCACCATCAGACAGAAGAATAAAAAAAAAAAAATAATAATAATGAAAAAAAAAAAAGATCTATATTTTTATTTTTTCATTTTTTTTATTCTTTTGTCTGATAATGGTGACAATGTTGTTGCCAAAACGTCACACACTAATAAATTATTTGGATTAGGTCTTATTTTCTTTTATTATATTATTGACTCATCCATTTATGATCTCTACTCTGCATCCCCAGCAGACACCATCAACAAGCTCTACAACCTTGATATTGTTGTTGATTGGAGATAAGAAAGAAGAAGACTGTTATCAAGTGTGTAAACAAGATAGCAGATAAGAAGAAAATAACCTTCTAAGAACTCAAAAAAAATTATTCATAGAATTATTTCTATTTAAATTGTAATATACAGTAGAACCTCCCTGTTTTTTTTTTGCACCACATGCCTACACACATGAAAAGCAGTTCGACTTTGCACTTACAAATAAATATGCCAGGGCCCCGTTTGGTTACTTGCACTTGCTGGTGGGGTTGGTCTTTTGCAAGAATAGGTGGACATTGGAGCATTTTTTTTTGTATCAGAAAAACGAACCCGGGTCGTAAACCAACGGTTTAAACCAGCCTTTAACCAACCTCCCTGTAAAGGACAACACCTAATTGCAGAGACAAAGTGTCCTTTAGGGAGAGATGTCCTCTTACCAGAGAGTTTCTAAATAGTAAGAATGGTTATTTTGCAAATGAAAATTGTCCTTTATAGAGAGGTGTCCTCTCATGGAGTATGTTATTCTGTATTAGGATATATAAAAAAAGAACAAAAAGATTGAATTGAAAAGTTTGCATAAGCATATTTACATATGATAAACAAATCAGGCACATAATCCCATTATGCTCTCTGTGACAGGGAGAGAATTCACATGTTCATTGGCAGATAGTCTTAACAAAACCAATAGGAAAATGTTCCATGAACATTTGGACATTTTTGAATACAGTAGAACTACCTCCCTGTAAAGGACAACACCTAGTTACAGAACCAAAGTGTCCTTTAGAGAGAGGTGTCCTCTTACTTGAGAGTTGTTACATACAGTAGAACTACCTCTCTATAAAGGACAACACCTAGTTACAGAGCCAAAGTGTTCTTTAGGGAGAAGTGTCCTCTTACTGGAGAGTTGTTAAATACAGTAGAACTACCTCTATAAAGGACAACACCTAGTTACAGAGCTAAAGTGTCCTTTAGGGAGAAGTGTCCTCTTACTGGAGAGTTGTTATATACAGTAGAACTACCTCTCTGTAAAGGACAACACCTAGTTACAGAGCCAAAGTGTTCTTTAAGGAGAAGTGTCCTCTTACTGGAGAGTTGTTAAATACAGTAGAACTACCTCTCTGTAAAGGACAACACCTAGTTACAGAGCCAAAGTGTTCTTTAGGGAGAAGTGTCCTCTTACTGGAGAGTTGTTAAATACAGTAGAACTACCTCTCTGTAAAGGACAACACCTAGTTACAGAACCAGAGTGTTCTTTAGGGAGAGGTGTTCTCTTACTGGAGAGTTGTTAAATACAGTAGAACTACCTCTCTGTAAAGGACAACACCTAGTTACAGAACCAGAGTGTTCTTTAGGGAGAGGTGTCTTCTTACTGGAGAGTTGCAAAAAAAGGTAAAAATGTTAATTTTGCAAATGTAAGCTGTCCTTTGTGGAGAGGTGTCCTCTCATGTAGTATGTTCTACTGTATTGTCAATGAAAACTGTCCTTTGTAGAGAAGTGTCTTCTAGTGGGAGTGTCCTCTCATGAAGGTTGTTCTACTGTATTGGTGATGAAAACTGTCCTTTGTAGAGAGGTGTCCTCTAGTGGGAGTGTCCTCTCATGGAGGTTGTTCTACTGTATTGGTGATGAAAACTGTCCTTTGTAGAGAGGTATCCTTTAGCAGGAGTGTCCTCTCATGGAGGTTGTTCTACTGTATTGGTAATGAAAACTGTCCTTTGTAGAGAGGTGTCCTCTCATGGAGGTTCTACCGTATTGGTGATGAAAACTGTCCTTTGAGAGAGGTGTCCTCTCATGGAGGTTCTACCGTATTGGTGATGAAAACTGTCCTTTGTAGAGAGGTGTCCTCTAGTGGGAGTGTCCTCTCATGGAGGTTGTTCTAATGTATTGGTGATAAAAACTGTCCTTTGTAGAGAGGTGTCCTCTCATGGAGGTTCTACCGTATTGGTATTGAAACCTGTCCTTTGTAGAGGTGTCCTCTAGCATTAGTGTCCTCTCATGGAGTATGTTCTACTGTATTGGTAATGAAAACTGTCCTTTGTAAAGAAGTGTCTTCTAGTGGGAGTGTCCTCTCATGAAGGTTGTTCTACTGTATTGGTGATGGAAACTGTCCTTTGTAGAGAAGTGTCCTCTCATGGAGGTTGTTCTACTGTATTGGTGATGAAAACTGTCCTTTGTAGGGAGGTGTCCTCTAGTGGGAGTGTCCTCTCATGGAGTATGTTCTACTGTATTGGTGATAAAAAACTGTCCTTTGTAGGGAGGTGTCCTCTAGTGGGAGTGTCCTCTCATGGAGTATGTTCTACTGTATTGGTGATAAAAACTGTCCTTTGTAGAGAGGTGTCCTCTAGTGGGAGTGTCATCTCATGGAGGTTGTTCTACTGTATTGGTGATGAAAACTGTCCTTTGTAGGGAGGTGTCCTCTAGTGGGAGTGTCCTCTCATGGAGTATGTTTTACTGTATTGGTGATAAAAAACTGTCCTTTGTAGGGAGGTGTCCTCTAGTGGGAGTGTCCTCTCATGAAGGTTGTTCTACTGTATTGGCAATGAAATCTGTCCTTTGTAGAGAGGTGTGCTCTCATGGAGTATGTTCTACTGTATTGGTGATAAAAACTGTCCTTTGTAGAGAGGTGTCCTCTAGTGGGAGTATCCTCTCATGGAGGTTGTTCTACTGTATTGGTGATGAAAACTGTCCTTTGTAGAGAGGTGTCCTCTAGTGGGAGTATCCTCTCATGGATTATGTTCTACTGTATTGGTGATGAAAACTGTCCTTTGTAGAGAGGTGTCCTAAAGTGGGAGTATCCTCTCATGGAGGTTGTTCTAATGTATATATATATATTTGTCTGTTGAGTATAATCTAGGAGGAGATAGACATGATGAAGCTCAAATTTATAGAGAAAAAACTTTTCTTACTTTTTTGTAACTTATTATATAAGGCACAATTTGGATTATTCTATATACAGTTACGTGCGTTATTCTTCATCAGTCATCTCTGGCGCCCTCCTATTGGTCGGCTACGATCACGCCACCTTTGCCCCCCCCCCCCACTCGCTTTTCCGTTTTTGTAACCTTTGTGTTGGAGTGGGTCGCTCCTTAAATAAATGCATATATTAGCTAATAACTAAATGGAATCCTCCCTTTCTTTTTCCCAGTAAGAGACGCCTACGGAAGCCAACAGTACATAGACAGATAAAGCACATAGGCTATAGTTATTAACTAATATATGCATTTATTTAAGGCGCCAATTTATAATTGTAACAAATAGAATTTGAATAAAAACATTCAATCGGGTAAAACACGGGCGTTGCACGGGTCATTCGGCTAGTAGATTATAAACACAAGGTAATAAAACGACATTTTAAAATTATCCCGCATGCATTTCTTTTGAACGAAAAATCAATATTTATTTTTAAGGAGAAATAACAATTATTTCTAACCTTAGGGATGAAGTCTGAAAGGATGAATTGTGAAGGGTAATGATAAACAGAAAAATAAAAGTGTCCAGGGATGGGAGTATCATTACTCTTCACAATTCATCCTTTCATACTTCATCTCTAAGGTTAGAAATAATCGTTATTTCTCCTTAAAAATAAATTTCGATTTTTCGTTCAAAAGAAACATTTGCGGAATAATTATCAAATGTCGTTTTACAATCATAAGCCGCATTATATTACAAAGTAATAACACCAAATCCAACACACTATTTATTTATTTACAGTATAACCTCGTTAATTCGACACTCGGCGATAATTCGACAATGTTCTGATGTCCTGACCTCCTGCCTATCAAATAACAAACCGTAATTCAACAGTATCGATAATACGACACTTCCGATTGTTCGACCATTTTAAAATTCGAATTTCGACAGTTGAATGTTTTTTACTTTCAACTTTTCGCTAAAAAGGTATTACGGCGGCGATCGGCGGGAGGCCAAGAGGATCGTGCGCGCGCACTTTAGGTTCCTAGTTGGTTTAAGTTTCACTTTGCAGTGCTGTTGCGCAATGTCGCGAGTGTTATTTTTATGCCGGGATTTAGGCTTCGTGCGCTAATTAACAATAATATTTTATATTTAAATATCAGCATTAAAATATTTTAGTTATTTTAAAATTACAAATAATTTCCTTTTAAATAAATATATCTTTATAAAATGTAGCCACAATGATTATGATAACATTTTATTTGAATATTCCATTTCTGTGTTATTATAAAAGATTTAAACACAAAATCAATAACACCTGCAGCAGCAGTGGATGACTTTAATACATTAAAATTTATTTATTAAAAGACATTTCAGAGGAAGAAAGGCATGCATGTTTATTTCAAAATGACCATCTGAAATACATCCTGAATAGGATTTCAGTGCAAAAACAGACATCTATAAAGGAATTTTTTAAAAGATCTTCATGATTATTTTAAAATAATATTTTAAAATTTTCTTTTAATTTACCATATTTATTTCCTTTCAACTGCTATATTTTTCAATTAGAATAAAATATTATTTAATATATAATATTTTAATAAGGTCTGTAGAGTTAATATTTGATTATATTACTGAAAAAAAAAAAACACATTGCCAGTAAATTTATTTGTTACAATTATTTATGTTTCTAAAATATGTATTAATGCCATTTTGTCACTGATACGAAAAGTTAATCATGAAAATAAAATAAAAATACACAATGGTTTCAATTAATATCATTAATTTATATTACAAGGCTATTTAAAAAAAAACATTATTTTAGCGAGTTAGATGATTACCTAATCATCTCACCTTAATTCAACACTTCCTTTAATTCAACCAAAAGCTCTGATCCCTTGGGGTGTTGAATTAAAGAGGTTCGACTGTATTTATTTATTTGATCTTATTACATTGTGTTTGTAGTATTAATAAATTAATATTTTTGTGAAATAAAAGTGTTTTCTTTCTCTTATATAAAAACAGGTAAAAATTCTCTGGATTTACAACAAAA
Source organism: Cordylochernes scorpioides (assembly GCA_030710605.1). Classification (NCBI taxonomy): domain Eukaryota; kingdom Metazoa; phylum Arthropoda; class Arachnida; order Pseudoscorpiones; family Chernetidae; genus Cordylochernes; species Cordylochernes scorpioides. The sequence continues at coordinate 13,298,277 of CP092874.1, forward strand.
ACATTTTTATTTTATTTTAGGAAGAAGTTAGGTATCTTCAAGTGAAGATATATGTTTCCGTAAGGCAGAGACAATTGCTGAACTTGCTAGAGCTGCTTCTCTCCGTGTAGCATCGTCAAAGTCTGCTGAGTTGTGCAGCCATTCCTGGGCCTCAGCTAGATGTTCTGGAAGTTCATTGAGCAATATGTCTGGTGGGAGAATGGTTGCTATTGTTGCGAGGCTGAAAACTAATGAGCGACGAACCTGCCTATCTGGATGGTTTCGTAGATCCAGGATCCAGATGAATAATTCACGTCCCATCTGAGTACTTATTGGGCAGTTTACTGCGCAGCGTAAGAGAAAACCTAAACTGGTTGCTAATTGCGCCAATATATGACAATCATCTTCATAGATTAGACGCGATACTGTGTTACGTTTATATTGATGTAGGAGAGGGAAGAAGAAATATCCAGCTACATTTGAGAATCTGTTTTCTTGTGGTTCTGGAAGAACTCTGTTTCTTTTTGTGGAGAAGTAGCGAGTGTTGGATTTGATTCTCTGTTCCACAATGCTTAGTGGTTTAGGTGGTGATTGGGGTGTATCTTTACGCGGAGTTTCTTGAATGGATGATAATTCCTGCGCAGCAAGGCAGAGTACAGTGAGTAGATCTAATCTTTGTCTGTGGTTCAAGTTCTGATCAAAGAACTGATTGGTGAGGAATTGCGCTACCTGTGTGGGTTCCTGTACAAGAAGGCTGACTAGAGCGTTGTCGCGTAGTTTGCGCCAGTCTTCTACTGCGCCAGGGTTACCCATGTGGAGCAATACTTCAGTCAATTCTATGGCCACCTCAGGCAGATCTCTGGGTACAGCTCTGACTAGTTCTTCGCAAGTGCGTAGGCAAGCTTCTCTCCATTCTGGTTTGTCTTCCTTTGTCAGTCCTCTAAGACAGTCGCGTATATAGCGCGGTCGAGGAACTTCTTCCTCATCATCGCTGTCCAGCTCTGTGGATGAGTCAGATTGTGATGATCTTTCATCATTGGGAAGAATTTCTGGAGAATCTTCCACTACTAATGGAATGTCTTCAGCAGGGTTCTCTGGTAGAGCTTGCAGGTTAATCAGAAGCTCCACTTCTGGGGATGAAGGATATTCAAATTTGAGTGACTCTGCATCGGGAGTGAGCAAGTGAGATAATTTCTCCCCTACTACCATTCCATAGCTACGCAGCGCAGGATGCGTTTGTTCCAGATGGATCTGTACACCGTGGAGCATGGCTGACTGAAGTTGTCCACTGATCTTATCTGACAACCCAGATTCTGGTAGATGCAATGGAAAGAGAAGTAAAGTCTGTGTAAGAGCAAATCTCTGTGCAGGTTCCTGTATCCTTATCGCAGTACCATCACTCCAGGCTTCAACCACTCTTACAAAAGCCTTACAGAATATTTCAGGTTGAATACTAAGATAGCCAATCAGCTTACACGCATCCTCCGATTTCTTAAATGGTCTAACAACCAAAAACTTATTAGTTAGTATATATGCAACTTTGGTAGTGCTTGAAAGAGATTTGATAAAGTAATCTAGCTGTTTGGAAGACTTCACTGTCTCAATTAGACTAATTAAAAATGGTTCTAACGAAGCTTGTGGAAGATCTGCCACCATTGTTTGAAGAATACGTCTCCATAGAAAATCTTCACTGGCATTTTTTGTACATTGAGGAACCAACTTTTGCATTAGAGTGGGTCCATGTCCCCCAAGTGTTAAACGACCAATCAAATTGGCCAAAAATACTAATGAACCATCATGACCTTCTTTTATATCATTATGTAGATGATTTAATGCATTTTGTATCCATTTGGATAAAATATGAACATAATAAGGATTGGATAGTTTTTCATTGTGTTGTGGATATATTACATTGGCTACACGATCTGGTAATGATATTAAACAATTTAATAATTCATCTTGAATAAGTGCATTGGCTTCTGGTGTATATTTTGTAGATGCTTCTAGAAGTTTACCGAAATGTGTACTATGTAAAAGTTTCTCAAGCCATTTTAAAATACAATCTTGAAGGTAACTTTGTTTTGTTTTTGAAAGTTCGTGTAAAAGTATTATTAATGTTCTACCTGTATGGCGTCCATTTACAATTATTTCTGTAAAATTACCATCTTCTACATCCGGCGTGATATGATTTATAATTTGATGTAAATAACGTACATATTCAATTTCTGTGAGTGAATTTACATTGTGATTTTTCAACAATTGATGGTTATCAACGCTTTTTGAATTGTGGTTTAGGGAATTATTATTTGTCGATACTTCTTTGATTTCGATCATCTTTTAAAAATGTAAACAAACTTTTTGTAAATAAAACTAATTAAGAGTACTATCTATAGTTCCTCAGAGGGCTCAAACTCACATTTTATAAAATTTGAAAATAATATATTTTTTTTTAGTAGTGGGGAAATTAGGATAAATTTAAAATCGAAATATTAAATATAATGCCGATCATTTTTATATTGGATATGAAATTTTAAAAAGTATATTCAGGTTTCTTCTTATAAATTATAGTTACAAACAACTATTTTAAATCCAAAAATTTTTCCGTAAATATATTTAAAAAATAACGCTTTATTTTATTCAATTACTACAATATATAACTATACACCAATATTATAAGAGCATATATATTTTTTAAATTTTGTGCATGCATAAAATATTAAAAATTAATTTTGAAAAACAATTATATAATTTATACTGAGAAAGCTAATAAATTAAGATTAAAATATAAAATAAATAATTATAAAGAACAAATATGCAATAAGTTAAAAATATCTATAGCAACTCGAGGGGGCTCTGCGCAGGCGTCCTGGTTATTTGTAATTGGTCTTAAATAATAAGATCCAGTTGTTGATCCGAATATGATTTCACCAATGTTTTTATTATTTCAAATCTTTTGACATAACATTTACCCAGTTGGGTAAATATCAAATAAATTCACCATTGATCACTTTTTGGATAGAGCAGGTAAGTTTTGACCGCTCATGTTATGACTTCACCATTACAAATGTCTTATGTTTTGATAAAGAATAACAGCATTTTTCTTTTACTTTATAAATTATATTAAAATAATTTTTACTCTGTTTTTTAAAACTGTTTTGTTGACAAATAAAATAGCTTTGTAATTATTTTCAGGTATGAACAATTTATTTTAAAATATATTTATTATACTTTTTGTTTACTTTTGATAATATTTTTAAAAGGTAATTTTCTAACTGAACCTTTTGAAATTTTAAAAATACTACATAATAATTTAGCTTTAAAACTTTTTATCGTTTAAAAATAACCACTGTGTGTTGAACTTTTAATAATTTTATTTAGCGATTGTCAAGCCCAGACTTTGTAAACATTCAGATATTAAATAGAAAGAAAAATGATCGATTACGAATTATAGCATCACAAAATTAAGATCAAATATATTATATATTTAACAGACCTGTTTTGAATAAAATTTACAGTTGACACTTTTGACACATTTTTGAATAAATATAACATCAAAAATATTTTAATAATCTTTACTATAAACAAAGAAAACCAAAATCTTAAATGTCATATTTTATAAGAAATCTTAAAATTATTTTTATATATAAAGAATATGGGAAAAGACTCAAAATATGATTAAACAAAAAGTATTTGGGTCCCACAGTAAAACTTATGAATAATTTAAAAAAAAACCAATATATATGTATCATTCTTGTTTCATTAAAAAAATGGCCCAAAACAAGTTTGCTATTATAAAATGAAACTTTAGGAAAACCTTAAAGAAAGTAGTTAAACTTAAAACATAAGATCAAATAAAATATACATACCATTTTTCTTGAATAAAATGTCAAAAATAAGTTTGCTGGTATAAAATGAAACTTTAGAAGGAGCATAAAAACAATATTTAAACTTTTCCCATAGTGGGTTCATTGTCTTCTTCTTTCTTATCTTCACAAAAAAATCATATTAAGGTATCAAGCTTGTAGAGCTTGTTGATGGTGTCTGCTGGGGATGTGTCTTCTTCTTTCTTATCTCCACTCAATCATATAAGGTATCAAGCTTGTAGAGCTTGTTGATGGTGTCTGCCGGGGATGTGTCTTCTTCTTCTTTCTTATCTCCACTCAATCATATAAGGTATCAAGCTTGTAGAGCTTGTTGATGGTGTCTGCCGGGGATGTGTCTTCTTCTTCTTTCTTATCTCCACTCAATCATATAAGGTATCAAGCTTGTAGAGCTTGTTGATGGTGTCTGCCGGGGATGTGTCTTCTTCTTCTTTCTTATCTCCACTCAATCATATAAGGTATCAAGCTTGTAGAGCTTGTTGATGGTGTCTGCTGGGGATGTGTCTTCTTCTTCTTTCTTATCTCCACTCAACAATCATATTAAGGTATCAAGCTTGTAGAGCTTGTTGATGGTGTCTGCCGGGGATGTGTCTTCTTCTTCTTTCTTATCTCCACTCAATTATATAGAGTATAATGCTTGTAGAGCTTGTTGATGGTGTCTGCTGGGGCTGAGTAGAGCTCATCAATGGATGAGTCAATACAGTCAATAATCTGTTTTGGAGTTGCAGGTTGAGAATTGTACTTAGTACATAGTGGGAAAATGGGTTTATTGTCATTGTTGAAAACAATGAGTCAAAAATAAGATATAGATTATATATAAAAGCTAGATATCAGAAATTTTCATGATGACTTAACTTTTTTTCTTTGACAGTCCATAGATTCAGTCATTCATCTTCTCTCCATTATTTCTAATTCAATTATCTATTTCTTTTCTCAACCACAACCATAGGTTAATGGCTGGCAGTAATTCCCATCAGATATAAGAAAATTATGATATACAGTTAAACCTGTCTATAGCACTCCCTCTTGGGACTCACCAAAATAGGGTGCTATAGAGAGGTCACTTTTAATGTAAATCGCATCGTACTACGTATTTAAAATCAGGCGCTATAGAGAGGGGGTGCTATAGACAGGTCACTTTTAATGTAAATCGCATCGTACTGCGTATTTAAAATCGGGCGCTATAGAGAGGGGGTGCTATAGACAGGTCACTTTTAATGTAAATCGCATCGTACTACGTATTTAAAATATGGTGCTATAGAGAGGGGGTGCTATAGACAGGTCACTTTTAATGTAAAGCGCATCGTACTGTGTATTTAAAATCTGGTGCTATAGAGAGAGGGTGCTATAGACAGGTCACTTTTAATGTAAAGCGCATCGTACTGTGTATTTAAAATCGGGCGCTATAGACAGGTCACTTTTAATGTAAATCGCATCGTACTGTGTATTTAAAATATGGCGCTATAGACAGGTCACTTTTAATGTAAATCGCATCGTACTGTGTATTTAAAATATGGTGCTATAGACAGGTCACTTTTAATGTAAATCGCATCGTACTGTGTATTTAAAATCTGGTGCTATAGAGAGGGAGGCGTTATTTAGAGGGGGCGCTATAGACAGGTTTAACTGTACTTTATAAAAATATCAAAATAATAAAAACCTCTAACGTAATAAATTTCTTAATTTCAAAAACATTGTGAGTTTTTGAACTCTCTCTTCAACAGGCGAAGTTCCAACTGAGAATGAGCATGTGGGGGGGGGGGATATACTATATGATGATTATAAACACAAGGTAATAAGACCAAATAAATAAATAGTGTGTGATGTTTCAGCGTTGTTACCATCTTCAGGAAAAAGTATTGAATGATTCAGCAGATTCAGTTCCTTTGTCTGAAGATGATAACAACGCTGTTAACGAAACGTCACATACTATTTATTTATTTTGGATTTAGTGTCTTATTACCTTGTGTTTATAAATCTTTAATACAAATTGTGCATTATCATAAATTTAACCTTTTTCAATACATACTAATTCAATTCTCCTTTCATATTACCAACTATAAAGAAAGGAGTTTAGAAATGAGGAAAAAAAAATTGGTGCTTAACAACTTGTAGGGAAACAAGGTAATAAGACCAAATAAATAAATAGTGTGTGATGTTTTGGTAACAGTGTTGACAAAATTGCTGAAATTCAGCACTTTTAGTCTGAAGATGGTAACAACGCTGTTACCAAAACATCACACATCCTCTTTCATATCTCCACACTGGGTAAAGTAGAATGCGTCTGCCTTTGTCATTAAGACTGAAACCACTACTCAGTAGCAGGCCACTGACTTGGCTCCAATATGAAATGTCTGAAATGAGTAACAGAAGCCATGTACAGCTGCTTGTAACATGGAGTACATCCTGTATCCCTAGAGCCCTAACAGGGTACTATCAGCTGTGCCAGCTGAGCCCAGGTTTTTACTGAGCTTGTTACTGCTCCCCCTCCTCCTTTTTCATCCAGGCTTGGGACCGTCAAAGGCGGAGTTCCGGAGTTTTATTTTTTAGATTTGGTGTCTTATTACCTTGTGTTTATAATCTATAAACCAAATTTTATCTTATCATAAATGATGGCTATTTAATTTTGATTTAAAATATAACAGAATTTTTGGGATGTCTGCTGTTGATACTGTTCTTATGTTTGGATATGAGGGATTGGAGGATTATTCTTCTCCCTTCTTCTCTATGGTTAGTCTTTTGATGGTATACTTCGGGTGTTCTCTCATGAAATTGGCCATTAGCATCATTCTTGTCCTTCCAGCTCTTCCTTCCATATATCTCCCCAGTAATGTCATTGTCCATTCTTGAGTGTAGAATGTCCAAACATGTTCTTCCTTAAATCATCCCCAGGTTTCCACACCATTCACATATCCATTTGCTAATGGAACAAAAGATATCAGCCGCAGCCTTGCAGAAAATTGACTTAGACCCAGAGCAGCAGCTTTACACACCCAAGATAGTGGATATTGCTGTGATAGAGATGTATGGAGGCATCTGAGACTCTTCTTTGGACACAACAACAACAACATTTGCTAATGGAACAGAAGATAAATCAACTTCATTATTCGAAGAAGAAAAGGTAGCAACAACTTGTTCGATGCATCTCGTGAAGTCCCTCAGCCGTGAAAGGTGCAAACAAACAATTTATCTATTTCTCTACTTTCATCTTTTATATTACAAGTTATATTACAGCTGGACTTGTGTAAAGTTGGTTGATCTAGGTTGGATATAGATCCTCACTGGAGGTCGGTGGATGATTGTTCTAAATCATTTAATTAGAAAAAAAAAAGCCTGATGCAGGATTCGTTCCTGAATCGTAGCGGTCAAAAACCAAAGTTCTCCAATGGCCTCCGATTCTTTTCCAAAGTCCAACCCCATCTGTCGGTACTAGTAACCCAACAGGGGCACTGGCATATTTGTAAATGTAAAAATTGAATTGCTTTTCACATGTGTAGATATGTAGTGCACTTACAGTAAAAGTAGTCACCAACTTCTACCTGACATGATTATCATGGCCTGTATCACATGTACTAGAAATAATAAAAATAAATGTTGGATATAACCTGAGTCTAACAATTCTGACCTAAAGTTCTCATCTTGGTTGATTTACACTCATGGATAAAACTTAAGGAAGTGGAAAGTCTTTGATGTTGACAGCCATTATTTTTTTTTCTAAAGCATACAGAGGTTGTTCACACTTGGTTATCTCATGTGTCTTCAATAAAGGTCACTGTAATATCTTCCAGAGTTATTGTCCCGATATACACGCTAAAAGGTACAACTTCCTTAAGTTTTGTCCATGAGTGTATATACACTTGGTTATCTTGTGTGTCTTCAATAAAGGTCATTGTAATATTGATGAGGCACAATTTGGATTGTAGATTATAAACACAAGGTAATATCTTTCAGAGTTATTGTCCTGATAAAAGTAATGCCTGGCTTAAGGCGAGTAGAATAAGGAAAACAAAAGATTATTTACATAATGTACAAAAGTTTTGAGCTGGCCATCAGGAAATAACAACAATGATTTTTAATAGTGTAAGGGTGACCTCTGGCGGTCGATTTAAACAGAGTATTTGTATCTATGAAATATAATTTTTTAAATAAAATAATATTTTTATATAACATATACAGTGTATAACCATGTTATAACAGTAACTTTGTTTTATAACATCAACAACATTCTAATGTCTCTCAATTATTTCTTCTCTTCTTCTTTCTTATCTCCACACTGGGTGAAGTAGATTGCGTCTGCCTTTGTCATTAAGACTGGGAGCACTATTCGTGGCAGACCGACTTATCTCCAAAAAAAATGGCCGCCTCTGACATGAGGAACAGACGCCATGTGCAGCCGCTCCTAACATGGAGTACAAACGCTGCTCATCCTGTATTCCCGGAGCCCTTACAGGGTACTGTCAGCTGGGCCAAATGAGTCCAGATTTTTTAGTGAGCTTGTTACTGCTCCCCCTCCTCCTTTTTCATCCGGGCTTGGGACCGGCAAGGGCGGAGTTTCTCAATTATTTAAACTGTGGTTATATAACAGGATGTTTTTATAACAACATGAAAAAAAATCTTGATCTCAATTGATGTTCTTATAGGGAGGTTCAACTGTAGTATCAAAGTTTTATCTCTCCTTATATTGTGTGGGGTATCCCATGTGCAGGAATATGTAAATTTGCCTGTTTTCGAGTAAATTTGCATATATATTTGCATATAGGCTCAAAACTAGGACACCTCTCTTCCAGACCTTACTCTATATACGGTTTCATTATATTGAATATTGTGGAAACATGCTGTTGAACAAACACACATCTAGAAACACAAGCATTCATCTTCTTTCTTTCTATAGATAAGACCTGCAGGATAGCCAAGACTAGAGAATGTGTTGTTGTTTCTTATCCCCTTGTGTAAAGATTACACGAATTCCATGAGTTCATGCTCCTCAAGCTGTTTTATGATGAGCAGCAGCCTCTCCCAAAGGTCCTGTTTAGTACATCTAATGCAATGTGTTCTGAAGCTGCAGGTCTAGAGAATGTTCAAATATTACTAATCTAAATAAGTAATCTATATACACTCATGAATAAAACTTAAGGAATTCGAAAGTATTTGATGTTGCTGGTTGTCTATTTGTTTATTAAGGAGACAGAGGCAATATTAATGATAAAATTGTGAAAAACATTTTAAAATTACAAAATATTTTCTCACAATGAGTTTATTTTTATTTCAAAACGCTAGCTTTCAAGCGATTATCACTTGAAAGCTAGCGTTTTGAAATAAAAATAAACTCATTGTGAGAAAATATTTTGTAATTTTAAAAAGAGGCAATATTATTAACACTTTGTTATCTTGTATGTCTTCAATAAAGGTAACTGTAATATCTTTCAGAGTTATTGTCCCGATATACATGCTAAAAGGTACAACTTCCTTAAGTTTTGTCCATGAGTGTATACACTTGGTTATCTCATGTGTCTTCAATAAAGGTCACTGTAATATCTTTCAGAGTTATTGTCCCGATATACATGCTAAAAGGTACAACTTCCTTAAGTTTTGTCCATGAGTGTATACACTTGGTTATCTCATGTGTCTTCAATAAAGGTCACTGTAATATCTTTCAGAGTTATTGTCCCGATATACATGCTAAAAGGTACAACTTCCTTAAGTTTTGTCCATGAGTGTATACACTTGGTTATCTCATGTGTCTTCAATAAAGGTAACTGTAATATCTTTCAGAGTTATTGTCCCGATATACATACTAAAAGGTACAACTTCCTTAAGTTTTGTCCATGAGTGTATATACACTTGGTTATCTCGTGTGTCTTCAATAAAGGTAACTGTAATATCTTTCAGAGTTATTGTCCCGATATACATGCTAAAAGGTACAACTTCCTTAAGTTTTGTCCATGAGTGTATATACACTTGGTTATCTCGTGTGTCTTCAATAAAGGTCACTCTAATATCTTTCAGAGTTTTTGTACCGATATACATGCTAAATTTCCTTAAGTTTTGTCCATGAGTGTATATACACTTGGTTATCTCGTGTGTCTGCAATAAAGGTCACTGTAATATCTTTCAGAGTTTTTGTACCGATATACATGCTAAACTTCCTTAAGTTTTGTACATGAGTGTATATACACTTGGTTATCTCGTGTGTCTTCAATAAAGGTCACTGTAATATCTTTCAGAGTTTTTGTACCGATATACATGCTAAATTTCCTTAAGTTTTGTCCATGAGTGTATATACACTTGGTTATCTCGTGTGTCTTCAATAAAGGTCACTGTAATATCTTTCAGAGTTTTTGTACCGATATACATGCTAAATTTCCTTAAGTTTTGTCCATGAGTGTATATACACTTGGTTATCTCGTGTGTCTTCAATAAAGGTCACTGTAATATCTTTCAGTTATTGTCCCGATATACATGCTAAATTTCCTTAAGTTTTGTCCATGAGTGTATATACACTTGGTTATCTCGTGTGTCTTCAATAAAGGTCACTGTAATATCTTTCAGAGTTATTGTCCCGATATACATGCTAAATTTCCTTAAGTTTTGTCCATGAGTGTTTATTTAGGGTGGGGGACATTTTAAGAACTGTTCCCATTGTATCAATCATGGTAATCATAACAATATATATTTTTAAATTAATTTAATTCACATCCAGTGGAACTCTGTTATAACAGAAACTTGGATTATACCATTATACAACAACAACAAAAGCCTTTATTGAGGACCTCTCGTCCTATAAAGGATTCGCCAGTTTACAGAGTAAGAGAAGAGAACTAAGAATACAGAGATATAAGTAGTAGGTATAGTATAGTATTTTCTACACTGTGACTATATACAACAGAAGCAACAAGCCTTTTACTGGGATCAAAGTCCCATAAAGGATTCATCATTCTAATCCTGACAAAGATTATTTACATATTTGCCGTAGTGGGGGGGCCCGAGTCCGACTTCCAAGTCGTTCCGCCAAGAGATCAACACCACAGAGGTCCGTACGTCTCTTGACCTCACGGACAATATAATTATTTACATCAATTAGATTATGTGTATAGCTTTCCCTTCTTTTCAGCCGTCTTCCAAAATTTGAACAACGCAAACGCTTCAGCTCTTGTTTCTCACCACCTCATTCAACAGGAGCTCCAAAGAGAGTCCCTCAAGGCCTATTTCACTGAGGAGCACTTCTCGTTCGTATTATACCATTATAAGTCAATAAAGTGTCAATTTTTAACTTCTCAAATCTCAAAAAATGGTTTAACTGTGGTTATAAAAATAATAGTTTTTTTTTTTCCCTCTACAAGCGAAGTTATAACAGGAAGTTTTTGATTGTATTTGTGGGCCTTGATACACACCCTCTTTGATCTATCTATTGTAACAAATTATTTATTATTTTTATTAACAGAGTGTTCATTTTTATGTTTATATTTTGTTACTCTGTTAACTTACCTTCGTTGCTTATCTTTTGTTTATCTTTCATAGTTTGTTCTTGCCTGAAATAAATTGTTGTCTCATCATGAAGTTTGTCTTCCCTGAATTTTCCACCTGGCAATATAATCTAAAAATTGTACATATCATGGTCATATGAAATAGTGTAGATAGTAGCTTGTATGTCTAGTTTCATCCTATGATAAGTTTTATTTTAAATTTAATAATATCAAAAAGCATATCCAGGACTAAGTTTCTTGCACAATTTTCATTTCTCTAGCTTTCAGAGGCTAACATGTATGTCCTTCAATAGGAGTAACTATAACCTCTAACTATATATGCCGGAAATTAACTATCTATATATACATATACAGTCTAACCTCTTTAATTCGACATCCCAAGGGATCTGTACTTTCAGTTGAATTAAAGTAAGTGATTTCATCACAACATTCATTTTTCATTCAAATATATAAACACAAGGTAATAAGAACAAATCCAAATAAATAAATGGTGTGTGACGTTTCAGCATTGTTACTGAAACTTCACACACTATTGTCTTTGCAATTTAAAAATGTTTTAATTTAAATGGTAAAATTTCTCATTCAGTACTTTTTTCTGAAGAAGGTAACAACGCTGAAACGTCACACACTATTTATTTATTTGGATTTGGTCTTATTACCTTGTGTTTATAATCTATAATACAAATTGTGTGCCTTATCATTCAAATATATAATTAAAATAAAAATTTTAGAAAATATACTGTTGTAATAATATATTTTGATTAATAATGTATATTTTTTTGGATACCATTATTATATTAGGAGAGAGAGAGAGACTTTTTTTTTCTTCAGAATATTTCATGTTTAGAGATGGATAAAATTGCATTATAATATATACACATTTTTGAAACAAAAGGAAAAATTACAAATAATATTTTTTATCTAAGTGAATAAATGCAAGGGGAAGAAAAACGAGTAAATTTAGAAGATTATAAAGAGAAGGATAAAGAATTTATTTTACTCTTTAAGACACTGTAACTAGCAGCCGGCTAAGTTAGGCCTAAATTTTCAAGTAAACAATCACGTGCGAACTTCAGTGTATATATTTGCAATGCATTGTAACACTTTTAAGCACAATGCGCATAGTCTAAACTATGGTTGCTATGTCCTGTATGCAGAAGTATGGTATTTTTTAGCAAAAAAATTATATTTTAATAATAATTATCTAATGTTGTTGAAATTTGACTTTTAAAATTGGCGGTCTAATTATCGATAATGTTGAATTATCGTTAAATTAATGTTTACTATTTGATAGGCTAGAGATCGAGGCATGAAAATGTTGGGCGTCAAATTATATTTACATATTTAAAAATAAAAAACATATCCTGACCAGGAGCACATGTGCTTTTCAGAAGGCAGAGCACCATCTGGTGGAACAGAAATCAACTATTCATCGATTTAACCTGTTCCCTGATATTTGGCCAACCTAATTTCTTGATAAATCAAGAAAAGCTATCCACGAACGCGTTTCATGCTGTTGGCGCTCGTCAGGTTTTTTTTTTTCCTATTTACATATTTAAAAATAAAAATCATTTATATATATAATAACTTCTAGTTAGCTAGACTATTAGGTCCTCCTGTCAAAGGGCCTGGAAGCTAGAGAAATAAAATTTTGTGCAAGAAACTTAACCCTGGATACTTTTTGATAATATTAATTGATAAAACTATTATAGGATGAACGTTTATAGTTTTTTTTGTTTATGTTTGTATATATATTTGGATTGATAGCTTTTAAATAGTTTTTTTTTTTTCAAAAGATATTTAGTTTAGACTATATTTTGGACTAAAAGATATATTTATATATAGATGGCGCAAGCTATCACCAACTTCAAAGTACACCAATACCTCGCTTTGCATCGTTTTGTTTTGCATTTTTTTCGAAGTTGCGTCGCTGCTAAATTTTTACTGATTTTTCACTGTGTGTCGTTAGAATTTCGAAGTTGCGTTGTTTTGGATTCGAGTCTTCAATTTTTTATTTTTTTCCTAAAATATGGCAACACCTTTGTTTTTGATTGCGCCTTCACATATTTTCACTTTGCGTCGTGTTTTTTTGGAACGTAATCCCGACGCAAAGCAAGGTATGGGTGTACAACAATTCACAATCAGCAATTTTGCACAATCAGAAGATGTCTTTTTATATAAATATATATATATGTTTTATATATATTACAGTATAAAATATAGTTTTTACAAGATTTACAAATGTTGCAGCTGAATTAAAAAAAAAAAGGAATTTTCCCTCAAAATTTTACTGTACCCTACCAATTTTTTTTTTTTTTTTTCAGTTTCTCGGCTGGCCCTCCCCTAAATCATGGATGACCATCCAGACACTGCCATGGAGCAGGACATGGAGGATGAGGAGGAGGAAGAGGATCTTCCAGATCCCTCCAAACTGCCGCCCCTTCAGGAGAAGGTGGATAAACCCCTAGCCGACCTCCTCCCCGAGCGCTATGCAAATATGGATGTGAGGACCTTCTTCCCGGCCTTCCGGCCCAACCAGGTTCTATGCTTCTCCAAGCTGTTTGGACCTGGCAAGGCTTCCAGTCTCCCCCAGATCTGGAGAGGGGTGAAGAAGCGAAGGAAACAGAAGCAGGAAGGGGAAGCTGCTGGAGGTGAGGCTCAGGATTCTAAGCCCCCGGAACCTCAGGAAGTCCCCTCAGATATCTGGGAGGAGGATGAGACCTCTAGGTACCTCCGTCCACTGCAGGCACCCGCAGCCCAACCTGAGGTCTCCGCGACAGCTGAAGTCCACCCCAGCGTGAGCAGCTGGAGGTTTGGGCCGGCCCGGATGTGGTACGACATGCTGAATGTTCCTGAGAACGGGGAGGGCTTTGACTACGGCTTCAAACTGAAGGAGCTGGTGGTACAAAACCAGAATTTCCAGGATGACCTCCCCGATGATTCCTACCTGATGATCACTCAGCACAGCTGGGAGGATGACATCATCTGGGACAGCGACGAGCTGAAGCACAAGAACCAGCTGGAGCACAGCACCAAGGCCGGCTGGGTTCCCTCCAGCCTCAACCGCACGGCCTCCGCCTTCAGCCAGCAGGTGAAGAACACCAACCTGTCCTACAAGGCTGCCCCCGGTGGCAGCAAGCAGCTCCTCCCCAATGAGATGGAGGGGGCATCTGAAGAGAAAGAAGACACCTGGTACTCCATCTTCCCAGTGGAGAACCAGGACCTGGTGTATGGAGCCTGGGAGGATGATGTTATCTGGGATGCCCAGTCCATGCCCTTCATCCCAGAGCCCCGGGTGCCCACGCTGGACATCAATGATGAGAACATGGTGCACACCATTCCTGATGACCCGGATCCCAAGACAAAAACCACCAATGAGCCGGCAGTGAAGGAGAAACGAGACCCCTTCAAGAAGTCCAGGATGCTGCTGGGGAAGACTGGTATCATCCAGGAGCCGGAGCCCCCCAGCCCTCCGCCCCCTCAGACAGTAGAGAAGGACCAGCTGAACATCTCCAACGACGAGTTCTACAACCTGAAGATGGCCCAGGACAGCGCCCTCAAGCCCAATGTGGGTGGCAACCTCATCCAGCACTCCATCCCAGCCATCGAGCTGCTCCGCCCTTTCTTCCCTACCCACCTGACTCTCAACAAGCTCATCAACTTCCACAGGTACCCTCTGAAGAAGTTCTCCCACGGGCCCCTGTCTGCCCTGGGCCCCCATGGAGTCATCCCCTTGGTGAAGCACATCAGGAAGAAGGCCAAGATCAGGGAGCAGGAGCGGGCAGCCTCTGGAGGAGGGGAGATGTTCTTTATGAGAACCCCAGAAGACCTGACTGGCAAGGATGGGGAGCTGATCCTGGCAGAATTCTCAGAAGAGCACCCGCCCCTCATCATGCAGGTGGGGATGGCCACCAAGATCAAGAACTACTACAAGAGGAAGCCTGGCAAGGATGTGGGTGCCCCAGAATACAAGTATGGAGAGATAGCCTATGCCCATACATCACCATTCTTGGGATCCCTGGCTCCAGGTCAGAGTCTACAGGCCTTTGAGAACAATCTCTTCAGGGCCCCCATCTACCAACATGAAATGCCGGACACAGACTTCCTGATCATCAGGACCCGGCAGCACTTCTACATCCGGGAGATTGAGCATATTTTCACCATCGGGCAGGAACTACCTCTCTTTGAAGTGCCCGGCCCCAACTCCAAGAAAGCCAACAACTTTGTGAGGGATTTCCTTCAGGTCTTCATATACAGGCTTTTCTGGAAGAGCAAGGATGTGCCCAGGAGGATCAAGATGGAGGATATCAAGAAAGCCTTTCCATCCCACTCTGAGAGCAGCATCCGCAAGAGGCTAAAGTTGTGTGCTGACTTCAGAAGAACAGGGATGGACTCTAACTGGTGGGTCCTTAAGTCTGAGTTCCGTCTCCCCACTGAGGATGAGATTCGAGCCATGGTATCTCCAGAGCAGTGCGTGGCCTACTACTCCATGCTGGCAGCGGAACAGAGGCTGAAGATGGCCGGGTATGGAGAGAAGTCCTTCTTTGCCCCAGAGGATGAGAATGAGGAGGAAATGCAGATGAAGATGGAGGATGAAGTGAAGGCAGCCCCCTGGAACACCACCAGGGCTTTCATCTCTGCCATGAAGGGCAAGTGTTTGCTGCAGCTGACTGGGGTGGCTGACCCCACAGGCTGTGGGGAAGGCTTCTCCTACGTGAGAGTTCCCAACAAACCCCAGCAGTCCAAAGAGGATGGAGGCTCCCAGGCTCCGGTCAAGAAGACTGTCACCGGAACTGATGCAGATCTCCGCAGGCTGTCTCTTTCCAATGCCAAGAGCCTCCTCAAGAAGTTTGGAGTCCCAGACGATGAGATCAAGAAGCTCTCCAGATGGGAGGTGATAGATGTAGTGAGGACTCTCTCCACGGAGCAGGCTAAGGCAGGAGAGGATGCCATGAGCAAGTTTGCCAGAGGCAACAGGTTCAGCCTGGCTGAGCACCAGGAGAGATACAAGGAGGAGTGCCAGCGCATCTTCAACCTGCAGAACAAGGTGCTGGCCTCCACAGAGATCCTCTCCACGGACGAGGACACCACCTCCGATGACGACTCCGACATCGAGGAGCTGGGCAAGAACATCGAGAAGATGCTGGCCAACAAGAAGACCAGCACCCAGATCTGCCACGAGCAGGAGGAAGTGGAGAGGAAGGAGCTCCAGAAACTGATCATGGGGGATGAGAACCTGGAGAAGAAGAAGAAAGACAATGAGAAGAACAAGGAGAAGGATGACGATGCTGCCAGCCTTGGCTCCAACTCAGCTGGCAAGGTCCTAGAGATCACCAGGACCTTCAAGAATTCTGATGGCAACGAGTTCATCAGGAGGGAGGTGGTCCGTAAACCTGGGGTGATTGCCACCTACCTCAGGATCCGCAACACCAAGGATCCCAACTACATCAAGCAGTTTGCCTCAGAGCTGGATGACACCCAGAAGGAAGAGTTCCGCAAGGAGAGGAGAAGACTTCAGGAGCAGCTCCGCAGACTGAAGAGGAATGCAGCCAAGGACAAGAGCCCCGTGGTGAAGAAGAAACCCAAGAAGGAGCAGCCCCTGCTCAAGCTGAAGTGCGGAGCCTGCGGCATTGTGGGCCATATGAGGACCAACAAGACCTGCCCTCTGTACCAGATTGCACCACCGGTCCAGGTGGCCATGACAGAGGAGCAAGAAGAAGAGGAAGAGAGGGCAGCCATCATGGATGATGGTCTCGTTAAGGTGGATGAGACCAAGGTGGTTCTATCCAAGTCCCTGGTGAAGTGGGCTGATGCCCTGAGGAGGAAGTCCCTGCTTCTCAAGATCCCCAAGGAAGCCATGAAGAAGAAGAAGAGCGACCAACTCTGTGATTACCTGAAGAAGCCTCACCAGGGCACCAACAGGAGGCGCACTGACCCTCTGGTCACCCTCTCCTCTATATTGGAGACCATCCTGAATGAGCTGCGTGAATTGCCGGACACCGCGGTCTTCTGTGTGCCTGTCAACAGCAAGTCCATGCCGGAGTACTACAATGTGGTGACCCATCCCATGGATCTCCAGACTATGCGGGAGAAGCTGCACCAAAAGTATTACCGGAACAGAGAAGACTTCCTCGGGGACATCCACCAGATTGTGAAAAACAGCACCCTCTACAATGGCCCCAAGAACATATACACCATGGCGGCTGAGCAGATGCTCAAACACTGCATCCAACAGTTTGAGGAGAAGGAAGATAAGCTGATGAGGCTGGAGAAAGCCATTAACCCCCTGCTGGATGAGAATGACAGGGTGGTGATCTCCTACATCTTTGAATCCATCGTCAACGAGCGTCTCAAGGCCATCCCAGAATCTTGGCCCTTCCACAAGCCTGTGAACAAGAAGGCAGTGAAGGACTACTACAATGTGATTAAGAACCCCATTGACCTGGAGACTGTACTGAAGAACATCAAGGAACACAAGTACCTGAACAGAAAGGAGTTCCTAGCAGATATTGAACTCCTGCATGCCAACAGCTCTAAGTTCAATGGAGCTGAGAGCAGGTTCACCCAGAAGTCCAAGGAGATCTTGGATGCCTGCAAGGAGGCCCTGCAGGAGATGGACGGAAGACTCTCCGCTGTGGAACACTCCATCAAGGAGACCCAGGAAGCAGCTCTGGATGCCTTTGAGTCAGATTCAATGACAGCCACCCAGGAGGAAGGTGGGCTGATGGAATACGGGAAAGAAGAAGAGGAAGAGCCGACATTCCTGATGGAAACTGAGGAGATTGACGTTGGGCAGGAGGAGTACGAAGAGGAGGAAGAAGACTACCAGATGCAGAGTGAAGAGGGACTCTTAGCCAAGGACCTCCAGATGAGCGATGCCGAGGAAGACCCTACCATGGACGACAGCAATGACGAGATGGTCGTGGATGAGGAACCCAAGGAGTTGATCCAATACAGAGATGAGGAAGATGCCAGCGAGATGATTGATGAGAACTACGATCCGTCGGACTTCCTGCGCAACTTCTCCCAGCAACAACATCAGCAGGAGTACGGAGAGCAGGACACCATAGAGGATGACCTGAAAGTGTCGGACAATGAGAACGAGGCAGCAAGCAGCAGCGACCACGAAGGACTCTGGTTCTAAACCTGCACCTGTAAATATGTAATTTAGTATGTTATATGTAAATATAGATTAAAGTTTTAACAAATCATTTTTCCACCTTTCCCTTTCATATTTCTCCCCCTTTTTTTTTTATTATATAGTGTATTTAACACTAGATGATTTGTTTTGGAGATATAAACTTTGTAGAGAGGGAATTCTCTCTCTCTCTCTATGCAAATATATTTATCAGGGAACTCTAAAGAACTTGCAAGATATGAAATAAAATGATATTTTAAAAATGACGAACTTCTTTTCCTTCCAATCATTATATGTATTTACATAGTGGTTCGTGTACTATACAAGTTGCATATTTACATTAAAAATACTTTTATGATTAGGTACAATTTGGATTATAGATTAGAAACACAAGGTAACATTACCAAATCTAAATAAAGTGTAACGTTTCTGTAACAGTGTTGTTACTATCATCAGACAAAAGTACTGATTGAGAAAAATATCGCAGCATGCTTTTAAATAGTACTTGTTATCAAATGTAGAATAAAAGAAAGAGGAAATATTAATATTTAAATATGCTTTTAATCATATCTCTAAAAAAATAGTTTTTTTTTTCCACTCTCAATTCTAAGAATAATTCTTTAGGGTTCTTAGAAAACTATTTTTTTCTTATATGCTATTGTGTTTGCACACTTTATATTATAACAGTAACTTTTTCCAGACTTAAGTCTGGTCATCTACGGACAATGATTTTCCAGAATGGTTGTTTCCCACTATGTATTAAGTGTCAACCTGCAACCCCAAAACACATTATTGACTGTATTGACTCATCCATTGATGAGTTCTACTCTTCCCCGACAGACACCTCAAGACAGTCTCAAGCTTTACAAGCTTGATACCTTAGTGTGATTGAGTGGAGATAAAAAGAAGAAGACACAATTTGTTTCCCACTATGTATTAAGTGTCAACCTGCAACCCCAAAACACATTATTGACTGTATTGACTCATCCATTGATGAACTCTATTCTTTCCCGGCAGACACCATCAACAAGCTTGATACCCTAATATGATAGAGTGGAGATAAGAAAGAAGAAGAAGATAACAGTAACCACTTAAATGTATGCTGTGAAATTTTTTTCATTCAGTACTCTTGTCTGATGATGGTAACAGCATTGTTACCGAAATTCCTCACACTATTGATTTATATTTGGTCTTGTTACCTTGTGTTAAAGCATTTAATAATCATACAGGGTAACAAGACCAAATAAATAACATATAGGTGATAGTAAGAAAGTAAGTAATAGAATCAAAGCATGCGAGGATGCGTATCTTATTAGTTTTAATAAAGGCGAGCTTTCGGGCTAATAACCCTTCTTCAGGACATCATATCTGACTGTTCTTGCATCTTATATACATATCCATATTGACAAAAATCAGCTTATATACAAAAATCAAACGTATCAGCCAATCAGTTAGAAAAGTAATAGCGAGAAATAACCGCGTGTCCCGAGCATATCAAGTAGGAAAACACAAGAGACTTCACGATTAAGCCACGATACAGTTTAAGGCTGCATGAGTAAAAAAAACACGCGGTTATTTCTCGCTATTACTTTTCTAACTGATTGGCTGATACGTTTGATTTTTGTATATAAGCTGATTTTTGTCAATATGGATATGTATATAAGATGCAAGAACAGTCAGATATGATGTCCTGAAGAAGGGTTATTAGCCCGAAAGCTCGCCTTTATTAAAACTAATAAGATACGCATCCTCGCATGCTTTGATTCTATTACTTATATTCTTCAGAGGATTTCAACTACTTTATAGTAAGAAAGTGTTGTTTACTATTCTCAGAATAGCGGTACAGTACTTGTACCCTGAAGATGGTTAACAGTACTGTTTTGAAAGTTCCAGTATACAGTTAAACTTATCTATAGCGCCCCCTCTTGGGACTCACCAATATAGGGTGCTATAGACAGGCCACTTTTAATGTAAAATGTTTACATTTTAATGTTTAAAATCGAGTGCTATAGAGAGGAAGGGGCTATTTAGAGGGGGCGCTATAGACAGGTTTAACTGTACTTACCTACACTCATGGACAAACTTACAACTTAAAGAAGCAGAAAGTCTTTCATGTTGCCAGTCTTCTATATTTTGAAGGAGACATATGCAATTTTGTTCACACTTGGTTATCTTGTGTCTTCAATAAAGGTCACTGTAATATCTTTCAGAGTTATTGTCCTGATATACATGCTAAAAAGTGCAACTTAAGTTTTGTCCATGAGTGTATATACACTTGGTTATCTCGTGTGTCTTCAATAAAGGTCACTGTAATATATTTCAGAGTTATTGTCCTGATATACATGCTAAAAGGCACAACTTCCTTAAGTTTGGTCCATGAGTGTATATACACTTGGTTATCTCGTGTGTCTTCAATAAAGGTCACTGTAATATCTTTCAGAGTTATTGTCCCGATATACATGCTAAAAGGTACAACTTCCTTAAGTTCTATCCATGAGTGTATTTTGGTTTTATTACCTTGTGATTCATTTGTTTTTTATAATATCCAAAATGTACCTTCTGATAACAAGTTTTATCAGTTCACTTAGATATCCCAAGTTTACCTGGTACAGGCCATGATAGATGGGATTTGATATTGCTTATTTCCACTAAGTGCATTGCATGTTTCTCCACTTATATCTCTTGTTAGTGGTTTTATTTAAAATATATCTCCCCCTCTGCAGAGCTGACTGCTACAGGGCACGTTCCCAGGTGGTGGATAGGGGAACAACCTTCAGATATGAAGGCCAGCTGTGAAACAAGCAGAATAACTGATGAATAAGCAGTCATGGACCAACAGCAACATTGTTAGAAAGAGGAGAAAGACCTCTTTAAAAATTCTGAGTTTAACTGACCGGGTTATTAGACCTCAGCAAGGGTCCTTCTCCAGGGATACTGAGGAACTGTGTCTGTACTCATGTTAGAGTTGGCAGCAAAGGCTTCCATGTTAGGAATGGCATCAAATTACAGGCAAAGTCAGACTTTCACCAAAGTGTGCCTGGATCATGGTGTCAAGATCAACGAAAGCTGCATCACCATACTCCATTCCATGAGAACTCATGGAATTCATGTAATCTTTGCACAAAAAAAAAAAGGGGAGATAAGAAACAACACAACAAATATATCTATAAGAAACTTATCCCAGAATCATTCTTATCTTCCATCTGTTCATAAGATATACAAGAGAAGATGAAGAAAGAGTTAATTGTAGAATGACATTTGAAAATTATCCCGCATGTGTTTCTTTTGAATGAAAACTCAAAATTTATTTTAAGGAGAAATAACAATAGGCACAATTTGGATTATTGATTATAAACACAAGGTAATAAGACCAAATAAATAAATAGTGTGTGACGTTTTGGTAACAGCGTTGTTACCATCATCAGATAGATTCAGTACTTTTGTCTGAAGATGGTAACAACGCTGTTACCGAAACATCACACACTATTTATTTATTTGGATTTGGTCTTATTACCTTGTGTTTAAGGAGAAGTAACGATTATTTCTAACCTTGGGGATGAAATATGAAAGGATAAATTGTGAAGAGTAATGATAAACGGATAATTTTCAAATGTCGTTCTACAATCATAAGCCACATTATATTGCATTATAAGAATTAATTATTGAATTTACACACAGTGGCAGTGATATATTGCGTTTTGTGCAAGAATTGGGGACTATCTGAAGCCATTTATTGATTTTTATGATCTCATGGAATGGGGTATAGGGGTGCAGCTTTCGTTGATCATGGCCCGATGATCCAGGCACACTTTGGTGAAAGTCTGACTTTGCCTGTAATTTGAGGCCGTTCCTAACATCAAAGCCTTTGCTACCGACTCTAACATGAGTACAGACACAACTCCTCCGTATCCCTGGAGTACCGGGTCAGTTGAACTCAGGATTTTTAGAGAGGGAGTGTCCCTCCTGGTTACAGCTTCAAGTCTTCCAGATCAAGACTCGATACGATCATGCAGAGGGGTAAGCATGGGAAGCCTTAAAAAATAGTATAAAGTGAAGCTTACTGGGATCAGATTAAAATTGTATAAAATTTATTAGTACAGTTAAACCTGTCTATAGCGCTCCCTCTTGGGACTCACCAAAATAGGGTGCCATAGAGAGGGGGTGCTATAGACAGGTCACTTTTAATGTAAATCGCATTGTACTACGTATTTGAAATCGGGTTCTATAGAGAGAAAGGCCCTATTTAGATGAGGCGCTATAGACAGGTTTAACTGTATTATTTTTTTAAAGTCATGTTTCTTAAATTGAGATCAAGGTTGCAGCAATTGACATTTCACACTACCAAATTTGCATAGTTATACAAAAATGGAACAATTGACCTTGTGGAGGCATTGTCTCATCACCTGGACATCTACCAACAATAGATGGTCAGAAATATCTTTGTGGGAGGTAGCAGAGATGGTTCATTGTCTTTGTTTCTCTTTATTTTCATATAGTACCAGGCCATGGTGACAGCTTGTACTGTAAGTACACCACATGTCTACACATGTAGTACCAGGCCATGGTGACAGCTTGTACTGTAAGTACACCACATGTCTACATATGTAGTACCAGGCCATGGTGACAGCTTGTACTGTAAGTACACCACATGTCTACACATGTAGTACCAGGCCATGGTGACAGCTTGTACTGTAAGTACACCACATGTCTACACATGTAGTACCAGGCCATGGTGACAGCTTGTACTGTAAGTACACCACATGTCTACACATGTAGTACCAGGCCATGGTGACAGCTTGTACTGTAAGTACACCACATGTCTACACATGTAGTACCAGGCCATGGTGACAGCTTGTACTGTAAGTACACCACATGTCTACATATGTAGTACCAGGCCATGGTGACAGCTTGTACTGTAAGTACACCACATGCCTATATATGTAGTACCAGGCCATGGTAACAGCTTGTACTGTAAGTACACCACATGTCTACATATGTAGTACCAGGCCACACTGTGACAGCTTGTACTGTAAGTACACCACATGCCTACATATGTAGTACCAGGCCATGGTAACAGCTTGTACTGTAAGTACACCACATGTCTACATATGTAGTACCAGGCCACACTGTGACAGCTTGTACTGTAAGTACACCACATTTCTACATATGTAGTACCAGGCCATGGTGACAGCTTGTACTGTAAGTACACCACATTTCTACATATGTAGTACCAGGCCATGGTGACAGCTTGTACTGTAAGTACACCACATGTCTACACATGTAGTACCAGGCCATATATATGGTGACAGCTTGTACTGTAAGTACACTACATGTCTACATATGTAGTACCAGGCCATGGTGACAGCTTGTACTGTAAGTACACCACATGTCTACATATGTAGTACCAGGCCATGGTGACAGCTTGTACTGTAGGAACACCACATGTCTACATATGTAGTACCAGGCCATTATGGTGGGTAGAGGGTTGTGACAACTTGTACTGTAAGTACACCACATGTCTACATATGTAGTACCAGGCCATGGTGACAGCTTGTACTGTAAGTACACCACATGTCTCCTGCCCCTAACTTTGCTTGCTTGAAATTTTAACCGCCTCCCAAAAGAAGAGAATTTTCACCTCTGGCGAGCGGAGGAATGTCGCTGGAAGCGACGAATTTGGTATGGGCTGGAAGCCCTCACCGAGCTGAACATGAGCCTGCAAGGCTCGGCTCCGAAAGTGAAGCCGTTGCGGATTTATCCGCGGAAAACCATTTTCAAGGTGAAGATTCGAGAATGGCTGACGCAAGCGCCAACTATGCAAATCTGCCAATCGACAGAAGCCATGCAAATTTTGCCGCGGCGTGTATCGCTGACGTCACGCCATCAACAAGCGGCGCCTTGGCCGCTGCGACGAACTGGGCCGAGCAAATGGAGGCTGCGGAATCAGGTGAAGATAGCTTCACCGTAGTTAAACACAAGCGAAGACGCAGGGAGTCGCCGAACCGCCCTGTCGAACAACGTTCCAGCGGTGTCGCGGCCTCCAGAAGGACCGGCGCAACCCCGCGAAGACGGCCAACTGCGGGAGGAGCTACGGTGGTCCAGGAAATCAGGGCTACCCGGGCCGACATCGCCGATGCCAGAGTACAACAGCGCTCTTCAACTGAGGATAACTGCGTCTTCGTGGAACACTGCCCAGACTTCGGATACACCCATTACCTACAGGCGGTAGAAGAGCTGGTCGGAGGAGCCGGGAATGTGCTCCAAGTGATGAAAATGGACGGCCACATGCTGGTGGGCCTGTCCACCAAGGCCCTGGCGGAGCGACTTCTAAGGGACGGCCTTGAAATCGGGCATACCCACCTCAGGGCCTTCCCCTTTAAGAAAAGGGCGGAGAGGATCACCGTCGCAAACCTGCCCTTTTTCGTAGACGACGCCGCCGTCATCGAGGCCCTCAAGCCCTTCGGTGACGTGTCTTCCATTGCCCCTATCCGGCTAAGAGCCGGAAGGTATACCTTCACGGATGGCCGACGCGAGGTATTCATCCTCCTAAAGGAGGGCTTTACCCTGGAAAAGATCCCGACCCGCGTCGTCATCAGAAACAAAGGAAACGTCCTCTCGGCCTTCATATCATATGGAGTCAAGTGCTCCAGATGCGGCCGGCAGGGTCACCGTAGGGCCAACTGCCCCATCAATCCTGGGAGAGCCTCCAACAACGGCCAGCCACAACCGGCACCCCTTCCACCTGGTGCTTCGTCCACCGTGTCCCGGCAGCAGAGCCGTCCGACACCAGCGGCCCCGGCCTTGCCTATGGAGGAAACGCCTTCTGCCCCTCCACCTGTGACCCCTGCTCCGCCCCTGCAGGCGCCTGAGGGTCCCGTGGGCCCTCGCCCGGCCGGTTCACAACATCCAGAGCCGCCTCCCGCTCGGCCGGAAATCGTTGCCCCGCGTGACCCTCTGCCCGCCCAGAAGACCCTCGGACCTGCGGCCCCAACACCGGACGTGGAGATGTCCATCGTGGAGGAGACCTTTGCGTCCTCCACGTCATCGGCAAAGAACGCAACGAGAGTCGACCTCGATGCGTTCATCGAGGGGCACCCCAGCGTGTCCTTCGCTGAGACGGACGCCCTTGGTCTTGGGCGGGAGGAGGTCCTGGACCTCCTCTCCTCGAGGACCAAGGCGCAGAGGAAAGGACCCCTCCTGTCGCCTCCGCAGTGCGACGCCCTCGCCGGCCTGATCAGGCAAATATTGGATCTGAGGCCCGGAGCAGCCAGCAACCTCTACAAAGTCCTCGGGCAAGTCAAAGCTGAGCTGAGGACAACACCAACTGCAGTGTCTCCAACACCCCCACTGCCTGCGCCTCGGCCTGCCGAGCCAACACCGCCCGCTCCCCATGGGAAAATGACAACACCGGCCCTGGCGACATCTCCACTGTTTCAAGTGGAGGAGGATCTGACGTCGAAGCGCTGGGATGAAGCAGCTGATATAATTTATAAATTGTGCAATGAACGCTACTCGGGGCCCTTGACTGATTTGGGAATCACAGAGGGTGACATCACGGATGCGGTCATATACCCCGAGGACAGGGAGCCTCTCCTCAGGACCTGCTCCACCCAGAAGAAAAACCTTATCACCGAAATCATCAGTGCTGCAATTGAGCGCGCTCGGGACTCAGATCCCTTTGTACGTGAGGGCTTATACGCGCTCAGGAGGATGTTACTCCCCTGACGGAGTCCAGACTACCCTTGGCAGGGGAACCTCCTGATGTGAATTTTTTAAATTGTAAATTTTTAACTGCCTAACTCTCCGGAGTGTAACAATTGACTGAGTTGTCAATAAATGTGTTTTTAATTGTCATTGTCACATGTCTACATATGTAGTACCAGGCCATGGTGACAGCTTGTACTGTAGGAACACCACATGTCTACACATGTAGTACCAGGCCATTATGGTGGGTAGAGGGTTGTGACAACTTGTACTGTAAGTACACCACATGTCTACACATGTAGTACCAGGCCATTATGGTGGGTAGAGGGTTGTGGCAGCTTGTACTGTAAGTACACCACATGTCTACACATGTAGTACCAGGCCATTATGGTGGGTAGAGGGTTGTGACAGCTTGTACTGTAAGTACACCACATGTCTACACATGTAGTACCAGGCCATTATGGTGGGTAGAGGGTTGTGGCAGCTTGTACTGTAAGTACACCACATGTCTACACATGTAGTACCAGGCCATTATGGTAGGTAGAGGGTTGTGACAACTTGTACTGTAAGTACACCACATGTCTACACATGTAGTACCAGGCCATTATGGTGGGTAGAGGGTTGTGACAGCTTGTACTGTAAGTACACCACATGTCTACACATGTATGCTTTTTTTTTTTCATACAGATCCAGGTAGACACCTCATTTATTTTCCACATAAACCTAATTTACATAGTAGACAACCAGTCACCTTAGATAGGCAAGAGTAGAGTAAAGATCTCAAGTTACGATCGGTACCCATCTCAGGTAACCCCAGTTGTTTTAAGGGTCTATTTACGACTGAGATTAAGACATAAATAGATATGAAAATTCGAAACTATTATAGACCTTATGATTCTTTAAAAAATTAAACAATTCCTACTGCCCTTACTACAATGGAAATATTAATCTTTAAAATAACCATACACATCTATAATAGTTTCGAATTTTTATAACAGATGGCGTTAAATGCATCATAATATAAATATCTGAATGTTTTTTCAAAAACTAAAGCCTTCCCCCCCTCAAGCTGCCCCATCCTGAAGTCTAGAGCCCTCAAGTTCTAGGCTTCTAGGACCTCCTGCCTCCTCCTCATAATTGTTACGAATCGTATTTGAATAAAAACATTTAATCGGGTAAATCCCGGGCGTTGCCCGGGTCATTCGGCTAGTCTATAATACAAATTATATGTAAACAATAGTTACTCGGAAATTATTTGAAAGAGGAAAAATAAAAATCAGGTAAAAAGTTTATTTTAATTTTGAATTTGCAAGCTTTCGAGAAAATATACTGCTCTTTAACGGGCTGATACTCTATGTACAATAGAACACATGCCAATAACAAAAGTTTTCAATTATTTTGTATAAAGATTATTAAGAGGTTGTACATAGAGTATCAACCCGTTGAAGAACAGTATATTTGCTCGAAAGCTTGCAAATTCAAAATTAAAAGAAACTTTTTAACTGATTTTTATTTTTCCTTTTTCAAATACAAATTGTATACCTTATCATAGACGTGTGTCGACGAAGTTGTACCATGCTTAATTGGAATTCTTAGTTTGTCCCACCTGATGAGGAACTTTCAGGTAATTCTTGTCTCCATGTTAACATATGTCGGGAATTTAGCGATCTTTGAGAGAAATGTTTTATCAGCGTTTAGTGGATAGAGTGGAGTCTCTGCCTGCAATAGAGGAAAGGCCGGCCAGTGAGGGATGTTGCAAACTGGGGAATAGAAAGAAGGTCACCTGACGATCATCCTCTCCGTTGAACTGAAACCGTGATTTGCATAATCTCGCAGAAGTCTTTCTCTCCCCTTTTGTCACTCCAGAAATATTTCCGCGGAGTCGCTGGTTGTTTGTAGAGCGCCTGACCTATTCCCCATTCTTTCTACGGTGACCACGCTAATCTTCTATGTATCCTTCCTATCACTTTGGTATATGTCCACTCAGGGATAAATGGAAGTTGTACCTTTCAGCATGTATATCGGGACAATAACTCTGAAAGATATTACAGTGACCTTTATTGAAGACACATGAGATAACCAAGTGTATATACACTCATGGACAAAACTTAAGGAAGTTGTACCTTTTACCATGTATATCGGGACAATAACTCTGAAAGATATTACAGTGACCTATGTTGAAGACACACGAGATAACCAAGTGTGGACAACCTCTCTTTCCTAAAAAAAAAAATAATAAAAAAAATAGACGACCGATGCACACCAAAGTCTTTCCATTTCTCTAAGTTTTGTCTATGAGTGTATATATAATGTCTTTGCTACCTTCCTCGCCTTCTGGCCCCATCGCCAGTACCCAATCAGCCATTTCACTTTTCCTTGTTTCTAGTTGAACATAAGGCAGAGGTGACAAAAACACTTTGATAAGGATTTTTTTATTTATTTTTTATTTTGATGAATCAGAAGGATTTTCCGTTCTTTTTGACTTCTGTTTACGTTTATATAAATTCTGCATGATGTTTAATTTCGTTGTCCATAGCTCGTTGTTTGGAGTATTGAGCGCGGCACGCTTTTTAAAACATCAGATCATTTAGAATTTGTATAAAAAAGTATAAACAGTAGTTAAATAATTCCTTGATAAGGACGACAGAGGATTGTCGAAATGTTGGAAGTGCCGCTGAACCAACGTGTACTTGGGTCAGGTTGTTATCAAAGTGACAATTATGGATGAGGAATTTTAGGCTGATGAGCTGCGAGGATTTTCCATTCTTCCAGTTTAGTACTGGTCATAGCGGTGTCTTCAATGTTTGACATTACTTGGAAGTGATTGGTTGATTGATTATTGGATTGACCCTTGTTCTCGTGTTACAATGTCACTGTTGTTCTGTCGAGTCTTTTTTATTACCAATGTTCTAGCGTCGAATAAATGGAGTGAAAAGCTGCTAGAGGTTGATTTCTTTCTTAGAAGTTTTACTCCAGGAAATGGAGTGCTTAAAGAAATATGGCGATTTCTGCCCTTTCAATGCTCTCAATAATACTTCATATACTCTCATGGACTAAGGGAGTGGAAAGTCTTTGATGTCGCCGGTCGTCTATTATTATTATTATATATTTTTTTAAGAAGGCAGAGGATGATCACACTTGGTTATCTTATGAATCTTCAATAAAGGTCACTGTAATATCTTTCAAAGTTATTGTCTCAATCCCGATATACATGCTGAAAGGTACAACTTCCTTAATTTTTGTCCATGAGTGTATATACACTTGGTTATCTCATGTGTCTTCAATAAAGGTCACTGTGATATCTTTCAGAGTTATTGTCCCGATATACATGCTAAAAGGTACAACTTCCTTAAGTTTTGTCCATGAGTGTATATACACTTGGTTATCTCGTGTGTCTTCAATAAAGGTCACTGTAATATCTTTCAAAGTTATTGTCTCAATCCCGATATACATGCTGAAAGGTACAACTTCCTTAAGTTTTGTCCATGATGTACTTCATATAACTAACTTGTTGCCTTATGTAAATCTAACTTTACTAAGATCGTTTGGTCTTCGTCTTGTCAGTGTGGGATATTTATGATCATGTACCACAATCTGAACCTCTCTCTCTCTCTCTCTCTCTCTCTCTCTCTAACCAACATCTTTTATAAAAATAAAAATTAAAAAAGGTCACCTTTCCCGTCAAAATAGATATCTACACATTTAGTACCAGGCTATGATAATAGAGGGTTGTGACAGCTTGTACTATAAGTACATTACATGTCTACACATGTAGTTTAGTACCAGGCTATGATAATAGAGGGTATAGGGTTGTGACAGCTTGTTATTTAAGCACATGACATGTCTACACGTGTAGTACCAGGCTATGATAATAGAGGGTATAGGGTTGTGACAGCTTGTACTATAAGTACATGACATGTCTACACGTGTAGTACCAGGCTATGATAATAGAGGGTATAGGGTTGTGACAGCTTGTTATTTAAGCACATGACATGTCTACACGTGTAGTACCAGGCTATGATAATAGAGGGTAGAGGGTTGTGACAGCTTGTACTATAAGTACATGACATGTCTACACGTGTAGTACCAGGCTATGATAATAGAGGGTATAGGGTTGTGACAGCTTGTTATTTAAGCACATGACATGTCTACACGTGTAGTACCAGGCTATGATAATAGAGGGTATAGGGTTGTGACAGCTTGTACTATAAGTACATGACATGTCTACACGTGTAGTACCAGGCTATGATAATAGAGGGTATAGGGTTGTGACAGCTTGTTATTTAAGTACATCACATGTCTACACGTGTAGTACCAGGCTATGATAATAGAGGGTAGAGGGTTGTGACAGCTTGTACTGTAAGTACATGACATGTCTACACGTGTAGTACCAGGCTATGATAATAGAGGGTATAGGGTTGTGACAGCTTGTACTATAAGTACATGACATGTCTACACGTGTAGTACCAGGCTATGATAATAGAGGGTATAGGGTTGTGACAGCTTGTACTATAAGTACATGACATGTCTACACGTGTAGTACCAGGCTATGATAATAGAGGGTATAGGGTTGTGACAGCTTGTTATTTAAGTACATCACATGTCTACACGTGTAGTACCAGGCTATGATAATAGAGGGTATAGGGTTGTGACAGCTTGTACTATAAGTACATGACATGTCTACACGTGTAGTACCAGGCTATGATAATAGAGGGTATAGGGTTGTGACAGCTTTTTATTTAAGCACATGACATGTCTACACGTGTAGTACCAGGCTATGATAATAGAGGGTATAGGGTTGTGACAGCTTGTACTGTAAGTACATGACATGTCTACACGTGTAGTACCAGGCTATGATAATAGAGGGTATAGGGTTGTGACAGCTTGTACTATAAGTACATGACATGTCTACACGTGTAGTACCAGGCTATGATAATAGAGGGTATAGGGTTGTGACAGCTTGTACTATAAGTACATGACATGTCTACACGTGTAGTACCAGGCTATGATAATAGAGGGTATAGGGTTGTGACAGCTTGTACTGTAAGTACATGACATGTCTACACGTGTAGTACCAGGCTATGATAATAGAGGGTATAGGGTTGTGACAGCTTGTACTATAAGTACATGACATGTCTACACGTGTAGTACCAGGCTATGATAATAGAGGGTATAGGGTTGTGACAGCTTGTACTATAAGTACATGACATGTCTACACATGTAGTACCAGGCTATGATAATAGAGGGTATAGGGTTGTGACAGCTTGTTATTTAAGTACATCACATGTCTACACGTGTAGTTCAGGCCATGATAATCATGGTGGGTAGAAGGTTGTGACAGCTTGCACTATAAGTACACCACATGTCAAGCAATGTGCTAACAGTCACATAAATCAGTTTGTTCTATATTTAGCAATACAAGTGTAACTTGATGTTTTGACATGATGATAAGTGATGTTAAGCAGTAATATGTAAATAAGTTAGTACATAATACAATATAATGCGGCTTATGATTGTAGAACGACATTTGAAAATTATCACGCATGTGTTTCTTTTGAATGAAAAATCGAAACATATCCCAAGGAGAAATAACGATTATTTCTAACCTTAGAGATGAGGTATGAAAGGATGAATTGCGAAGAGTAATGATAAACTGAAAAATAAAGTGCCCAGGGATGGGAAACGAACCCACAAGTTAATACATATCAGCAAAGTAATACGATAAAACCTCTCATGGACGGCCAAACCTCCCTAAGCGACCACATTAAAGAAATAAAGTCGGTGGACGAGTGGTTAAAACACTCGATTCCAGACACCCATGAACCGGGATCGAATCCCCTGCATTAGACACTTTGTTTTCTGTGAAAAACCTGTTCATTTATCTCATGTTGTTGTTGTGTCCAATGAAGAGCCTCAGATGTCTCCATACATCTCTATCACAGCAATGTTCTCTATCTTGGGTGTATAAAGCTGCTGTTCTGGGTCCATGTCAATTTTCTGTTGTTGTTGTGTCCAATGAAGAGCCTCAGATGTCTCCATACATCTCTATCACAGCAATGTTCTCTATCTTGGGTGTGTAAAGCTGCTGTTCTGGGTCCATGTCAATTTTCTGTTGTTGTCGTGTACAATGAAGAGCCTCAGATGTCTCCATACATCTCTATCACAGCAATGTCCTCTATCTTGGGTGTGTAAAGCTGCTGTTTTGGGTCCATGTCAATTTTCTATTGTTGTTGTTGTTGTGTCCAATGAAGAGCCTCAGATGTCTCCATACATCTTTATCACAGCAATGTTCTCTATCTTGGGTGTGTAAAGCTGCTGTTCTGGGTCCATGTCAATTGTCTGTTGTTGTTGTTGTGTCCAATGAAGAGCCTCAGATGACTCCATACATCTCTATCACAGCAGTCGTTCTCTATCTTGGGTGTGTAAAGCTGCTGTTCTGGATCCATGTCAAATTTCTGTTGTTGTTGTTGTGTCCAATGAAGAGCCTCAGATGTCTCCATACATCTCTATCACAGCAGTCGTTCTCTATCTTGGGTGTGTAAAGCTGCTGTTCTGGATCCATGTCAAATTTCTGTTGTTGTTGTTGTGTCCAATGAAGAGCCTCAGATGTCTCCATACATCTCTATCACAGCAGTCGTTCTCTATCTTGGGTGTGTAAATCTGCTGTTCTGGATCCATGTCAAATTTCTGTTGTTGTTGTTGTGTCCAATGAAGAGCCTCAGATGTCTCCATACATCTCTATCACAGCAGTCGTTCTCTATCTTGGGTGTGTAAAGCTGCTGTTCTGGATCCATGTCAAATTTCTGTTGTTGTTGTTGTGTCCAATGAAGAGCCTCAGATGTCTCCATACATCTCTATCACAGCAGTCGTTCTCTATCTTGGGTGTGTAAAGCTGCTGTTCTGGATCCATGTCAAATTTCTGTTGTTGTTGTTGTGTCCAATGAAGAGCCTCAGATGTCTCCATACATCTCTATCACAGCAGTCGTTCTCTATCTTGGGTGTGTAAAGCTGCTGTTCTGGATCCATGTCAAATTTCTGTTGTTGTTGTTGTGTCCAATGAAGAGCCTCAGATGTCTCCATACATCTCTATCACAGCAGTCGTTCTCTATCTTGGGTGTGTAAAGCTGCTGTTCTGGATCCATGTCAAATTTCTGTTGTTGTTGTTGTGTCCAATGAAGAGCCTCAGATGTCTCCATACATCTCTATCACAGCAATCGTTCTCTATCTTGGGTGTGTAAAGCTGCCGTTCTGGATCCATGTCAAATTTCTGTTGTTGTTGTTGTGTCCAATGAAGAGCCTCAGATGACTCCATACATCTCTATCACAGCAGTCGTTCTCTATCTTGGGTGTGTAAAGCTGCTGTTCTGGATCCATGTCAAATTTCTGTTGTTGTTGTTGTGTCCAATGAAGAGCCTCAGATGACTCCATACATCTCTATCACAGCAGTCGTTCTCTATCTTGGGTGTGTAAAGCTGCTGTTCTGGATCCATGTCAAATTTCTGTTGTTGTTGTTGTGTCCAATGAAGAGCCTCAGATGACTCCATACATCTCTATCACAGCAGTCGTTCTCTATCTTGGGTGTGTAAAGCTGCTGTTCTGGATCCATGTCAAATTTCTGTTGTTGTTGTCGTGTCCAATGAAGAGCCTCAGATGTCTCCATACATCTCTATCACAGCAATGTTCTCTATCTTAGGTGTATAAAGCTGCTGTTCTGGGTCCATGTCAAATTTCTGTTGTTGTTGTCGTGTCCAATGAAGAGCCTCAGATGTCTCCATATATCTCTATCACAGAAATGTCCTCTATCTTGGGTGTGTAAAGCTGCTGTTCTGGGTCCATGTCAATTTTCTGCAAGGCTGCGGCCATTGCTGGGCATGAGACTATGTAGGTAGGTGTTAGTTCCACACCAGGACAGTTGTTGCATGTCCTATAGGTTCTTGTAACATTTGGATGTATTGGCATTCCTTTATAGTGTTTCGTTATGAATCTTGTTATAGATTTTTTTTTTGTAATTCTTGTCTTAGTTTTTTTCTCTTGTGAATAGCATAAGCTAGGTTCTTCCTTTTTGAGAGGTACCGAATAAAGTTATTTTGGAACTAAGCGATTGTAAACAACGAAACTATCCAATGAGAGACCAGTATTGTATAAGACGTATGTTACTATAGCTACATCTCACCGCTACAACCCTGCAGTAGTAACCCGTCGTCTGCCCACGGACAGTTTTATAGGCCACGGCCGACTGCTGCTCCCACGCCTTTCTCCGGTCATCGCAGCAAGTACTGGACTACTTTACCTTCTCTCTATCTATCTGTGTGTACTACTTTATCGAGTACTACAGTCTCTATCTCTCTGTCCTTGCACGTTACGAAAGGAAACAGTACTACAGTCTCTTTCTCTCTCTGTGTACTACTCAGTTCCTTGTTTGGCCCCTGCCGTAACCTTTCTTCTCTTGCACGTATCAAAAGGAAACAGTACTACAGTTCCTCTCTATTTTTCTTCCCTCTGTCCTTACACGTTACGAAAGGAAACAGTACTACAGCCCCTCTCTCTGTACTACTCAGTTCCTTGTTTGTTCCCTGCCGTAACCTTTCTTCTCTTGCACGAATCGAAAGTAAACAGTACTACAGTTCCTCTCTATTTTTATTCCCTCTATCCTTGCACGTTACGAAAGGAAACAGTACTACAGTCCTTATCTCTCTTCTGTACTACTTTGTTCCTTGTTTTTTCCCTGCCGTAATCTTTTTTCTCTTGCACGAATCAAAAGTAAATAGTACTACAGTTCCTCTCTATTTTTCTTACCTCTGTCCTTGCACGTTACGAAAGGAAACAGTACTACAGTTTCTCTCTCTCTTCTGTACTACTCAGTTCCTTGTTTGTTCCCTGCCGTAACCTTTCCCCCCTTGCACGTATCGAAAGTAAACAGTACTACAGTTCCTCTCTATTTTCTTCCCTCTGTCCTTGCACGTATCGAAAGTAAACAGTACTACAGTTCCTCTCTATT
>CP092874.1:13333560-13398120 GCA_030710605.1 Cordylochernes scorpioides
GACGTTTCAGTAACAGCATTGTTACCATCTTCAGACAAAAGTACTGAATCAAGACTCACAAGGTGTCAGAGCCCTGTTTGGTTACTTACACAGAATTTGACTTGAGGAAATGATAAAGGATTAACGATTAGGTACAATTTAGATAATAAAATATAAACACAAGGTAATGAGACCAAATCCATTTTAGAGAGGTGTCTTCTAGCGTGAGTATCCTCTCATGGAGGTTCTGCTGTATTACTGTTATTCCTGTATGTACCCTACATTTCTATATACTCTGAGAATCTGTTGTAATACTAAAAGGTCTTAATAAAGATTGTTGTTGTTGTTGTACCTCTTGATTCATTCTAAATATCATGGTCCCCATCCATTTGTTATCCCTTTCTTGATAAGTAGCAATTTGGATTATAGATTATAAACACAAGATAATAAGACCAAATCCAAATAAAAAGAATGTGTGACGTTTCGGTAACAACGCTGTTACTGAAATATGTGTCACACTACTATTTTATTTAGAATTGGTGTCTTATTACCTTGTGTTTATAATCCAAATTGTACTTCATTAATTTGGTCTAGTTACCTTATGCAAAAAAAAAAAAAAAAAAGACTTTAAGGCAAATGTTTAACACTATTTTAATGCAGGTTACAAATCTGAATTCTTTTTGATAAAAATAGTCTAGTTGTGAAAGCTTTAGACTTTAGAACCTGATGGTTCGAACACGCTTTTCGCTATCTTTTTATTTTCTCTTTTTGTGATCTCTTCCTCATTTTGTAAATATTGTCTGAGTTGTCAATAAATTTGTTTTAATTGTCAATGAGTATAGATATAACACAAGGTAATAAGACCAAATCCAAATAAATAAAGTAGGTAAAAACGCTGTTACCGAAACGTCACACACTTTATTTATTTGGATTCGGTCTTATTACCTTGTCTTATTACCTCAGTCGAACTGCTTTACATATGTGTAGACATGTGGTGCGCTTACAGTAAAAGGAGTCGCTAACTACCCACCATGATTATCATGGCCTGTACCACGTGTACTAGGGATAATTAAAAAAAAAAAAAACTTGTGTTTATAATCCAAATTGTGCCTTATTATAAGAATAGATAGACTTCTAGAACATTTTTTATCACATTTATTTTATATCTAGGTAATCTTTTGGAGTTTTTAATAAATGGCAGAGTGAGGACTTGGTGCTTAGAGTTAATGTTTTGTTTACTGACAACCCCAGGTACAGTAGAACTACCTCCCTGTAAAGAACAACACCTAATTACAGAGCCAAAGTGTCCTTTAGAGAGAGGTGTCCTCTTACCAGAGAGTTGCTTCTTCTTTCTTATCTCCACTCAATCATATCAGGGTATCAAGCAACTCCGCCTTTGCCGGTCCCAAGCCCGGATGAAAAAGGAGGAGAGGGAGCAGTAACAAGCTCACTAAAAAACCTGGGCTCAGCTGGGCCGGCTGATAGTACCCTATAAGGACTCCTAATCCAGGGATATAGGATGAGTCTGTACTCCATGTTAGGAGTGGCTGCACATGGCGTCTGTTCCTCATGTCAGAGGCGGCCATTTCTTTTGGAGCTAAGTTGGCCTGCCACTGAGTAGTTCACCCAGTCTTTGACAAAGGCAGATACATCCTACTTCACACAGTCATGATGGTTGTCAATTTGATACCCTGATATGATTGAGTGGAGATAAGAAAGAAGAAGAAGGGTATCAAGCTTGTAGGGCTTGTTGATGGTGTCTGCTGGGGATGAGTAGAGCTCATCAATGGATGTGCCAATCCAGTCAAAATGACAACTGTCATGATTGGGTGAAGTATAATGTGTCTGCCTTTGTCATTAAGACTGGGAACACTACTCAGTGGCAGGCCGACTTAGCTCCAAAAGAAATGGCCGCCTCTGACATGAGGAACAGACACCATGTACAGCCATTCCTAACATGGAGTACAGACTCATCCTATATCCCTGGATTAGGAGCCCTTACAGGGAACTATCAGCCGGGCCAGCTGAACCCAGGTTTTTTTACAAGCTTGTTGCTGCTCCCCCTCCTCCTTTTTCATCCGGGCTTGGGACCGGCAAAGGCGGAAATACTCAATCATATTAGGGTATCAAGCTTGTAGAGCTTGTTGATGATGTCTCCTGGGGATGAGTAGAGCTCATCAATGGATGAGCCAATCCAGTCAAAAGGACAACCATCATGACTGGGTGAAGTAGAATGCGTCTGCCTTTGTCATTAAGACTGGGAGCACTACTCAGTGGCAGGCTGACTTAGCTCCAAAAGAAATAGCCGCCTCTGACATGAGGAACAGAAGCCATGTACAGCCAGCCGTTCCTAACATGGAGTACAGACTCATCCTGTATATCTGGATCAAGAGCCCTTACAGGGTACTATCAGTGGAGAGTTGCTAAATAGTAAAAAGGGTAATTTTGCAAATGGAAGCTGTCCTTTATAGAGAGGTGTCCTCTAATGGAGGTTTTCTACTGTATATTCAACCTGTGATTACATAACTTATAGATTTCTAACTGTGATTACATGACCTCAACATGTTATGGAGTAGTTTCATTTTGTCCATCTGGAGGAAATCACATGGACAAAACTCAGAACATAGGTAACAAGACCACATAGATCCAAACAGAAACTGTGGTCACATTTCCATAACAACACTGGGTCCATCTCTTCAGACAAAAATACTAAATGATTAAAAAATGAATCACAGCATTGTCTGAAGATGGTAACAACATAGTTACCAAAACATCACATAGAGTTTATCTAATTGATCTTGTTACATTATGTTTCTAATCTCTATAATCCAAATATTGTACCTTATCATGTTATAACCAAATTGTAGACAGTAGCCAAAACAATAACAACGCTGTTACCGAAACGTCACACACTATTTATTTATTTGGATATGGTCTTATTACCTTGTGTTTATAATCTATAATCCAAATTGTGTCTTATCAAAAATAAAAAAGAACTAGAGTATCCCACCTAAGCACAGTTGGTACAGTGGAGTGGACCCAGGATGAGCTCTGAACCTCAGACAGCATCAAACAACACTAACAAGATTTAGAACAGGCCATCTCAAGCCATTGAAGATAAAAGATAACAACAAAATCTACTCCACTTGCCCAAAATGTAGCTTGGCACCTGTAGCTCCTGAACACATTTTGGCTTGCATTAGATGTACTAAACAGGACTTTTGGGAGAGGCCGCTGCTTATCATCAAACAGCTCATGAACTCATGGAATTTGTGTAATCTTTACACAAGGGAATAAGAAACAACATCAAACAACTCTTGTAGCATGGACTCTTGGAATTTGTGTAATCTTTACACAAGGGGATAAGAAACAACATCAAACAACTCTTGTAGCATGGACTCTTGGAATTTGTTTAATCTTTACACAAGGGGATAAGAAACAACAACCAAATTGTTATAAAAAAGTTTCCTATGTGTTAAGATGAGTTATTTTAAAAATGTGCCAATTGAAGCAGTAATAACCATTAGATATAACCATCCTTAAAAAATATGATAAAAACATTAATACAAGATTGTCTTCTTCTTCTTTCTTATCTCCACTCAATCACACTAAGGTATCAAGCTTGAGACTTTTGATTATGTCTGCTGGGGAAGAGTAGAGCTTATCAATGTATGAGTTAATAATATGTCTTGGGGTTGCAGGTTGAGAATTGCACTTAGTACATAGTGAGGAAAACCCTGCAACCATTCTGGAAAGATACAAGATTGTAGTACAGTAGAACCTCTCTGTAAAGGACACCACCTAATTACAGAGCCAAAGTGTCCTTTAGGGAGAAGTGTCCTCTTACCGGAGAGTTGTTAAATAGTAAATATGGTTATTTTGGTAATGAAAACTGTCTTTTGTAGAGAGGAGTCCTCTAGCGTGGGTGTCCTCTCATGGAGGTTTTACTGTATCTATTGTTTCTTTTAATATAAAACCAGGTAAATATATTCTAGGTTCGTGCCTGGGTAGTGTTTGAGCGAAAGTTTGTCTCCAACCAGTAAAATATTTTATAAAAGGTTGAGTGTCCTCTCATGGAGTATGTTCTACTGTATTGGTAATGTAAACTGTCCTTTGTAGAGAGGTGTTCTCTAGTGTGAGTGTCCTCTCAT
The DNA here is from genome assembly GCA_030710605.1 of Cordylochernes scorpioides. Lineage (NCBI taxonomy): Eukaryota > Metazoa > Arthropoda > Arachnida > Pseudoscorpiones > Chernetidae > Cordylochernes > Cordylochernes scorpioides. The sequence continues at coordinate 13,337,691 of CP092874.1, forward strand.
GGAGTATGTTCTACTGTATTGGTTATGAAAACTGTCCTTTGTAGAGAGGTGTCCTCTAGCAGGAGTGTCCTCTCATGGAGTATGTTCTACTGTATTGGTAATGTAAACTGTCCTTTGTAGAGAGGTGTCCTCTAGCAGGAGTGTCCTCTCATGGAGTATGTTCTACTTTATTGGTAATGTAAACTGTCCTTTGTAGAGAGGTGTTCTCTAGTGTGAGTGTCCTCTCATGGAGTATGTTCTACTGTATTGGTTATGAAAACTGTCCTTTGTAGAGAGGTGTCCTCTAGCAGGAGTGTCCTCTCATGGAGTATGTTCTACTTTATTGGTAATGTAAACTGTCCTTTGTAGAGAGGTGTTCTCTAGTGTGAGTGTCCTCTCATGGAGTATGTTCTACTGTATTGGTTATGAAAACTGTCCTTTGTAGAGAGGTGTCCTCTAGCGTGAGTGTTCTCTCATGGAGTATGTTCTACTGTATTGGTAATGTAAACTGTCCTTTGTAGAGAGGTGTCCTCTAGCAGGAGTGTCCTCTCATGGAGTATGTTCTACTGTATTGGTAATGTAAACTGTCCTTTGTAGAGAGGTGTTCTCTAGTGTGAGTGTCCTCTCATGGAGTATGTTCTACTGTATTGGTAATGAAAACTGTCCTATGTAGAGAGGTGTCCTCTAGAGAGTGTGTCCTCTCATGGAGGTTGTTCTACTGTATTGGTTATGAAAACTGTCCTTTATAGAGAGGTGTCCTCTAGCAGGAGTGTCCTCTCATGGAGTATGTTCTACTGTATTGGTAATGTAAACTGTCCTTTGTAGAGAGGTGTCCTCTAGCAGGAGTGTCCTCTCATGGAGTATGTTCTACTTTATTGGTAATGTAAACTGTCCTTTGTAGAGAGGTGTTCTCTAGTGTGAGTGTCCTCTCATGGAGTATGTTCTACTGTATTGGTTATGAAAACTGTCCTTTGTAGAGAGGTGTCCTCTAGCAGGAGTGTCCTCTCATGGAGTATGTTCTACTTTATTGGTAATGTAAACTGTCCTTTGTAGAGAGGTGTTCTCTAGTGTGAGTGTCCTCTCATGGAGTATGTTCTACTGTATTGGTAATGCAAACTGTCCTTTGTAGAGAGGTGTCCTCTAGCAGGAGTGTCCTCTCATGGAGTATGTTCTACTGTATTGGTTATGAAAACTGTCCTTTGTAGAGAGGTGTCCTCTAGCGTGAGTGTTCTCTCATGGAGTATGTTCTACTGTATTGGTAATGTAAACTGTCCTTTGTAGAGAGGTGTCTTCTAGTGTGAGTGTCCTCTCATGGAGTATGTTCTACTGTATTGGTAATGTAAACTGTCCTTTGTAGAGAGGTGTCCTTTCACGGGGGTTCTTTTACTGTATCGGTAACGAAAACTGTCCTTTGTAGAGAGGTGTCCTCTAGCAGAAGTGATGATGATGATGATGATAAGAATCCATTGATCTATTATTATTTTCATCATTTTATTCCGGGGTGACAGCTACCCCTTCCATAAATCTATATCAATGTAAGTTTCATCCGGAATATGTTAAACTATTGGGGGGGAAAATGTATCCAGAACAAATACAAGAATTAAAAAAATGGGCATTATTCCAATAAATGTGGGAATGAGAGGCTGGTGAGGCCATAGGACAAGAAGACAAACATCGCTCTAGGTTGGAGGTTGTTCTACTGTATCGGTGATGAAAACTGTCCTTTGTAGAGAGTTCTTCTAGTAAAAGTGTCCTCTCATGGAGGTTGTTCTACTGTAACGGCAGGATACATAGGAATGATTACCACATCTCCAGGGCCAATGGTGTAACACTCAAGTGTTACCTTGCATTGATGTAATCAACTGGAGATAGGGAACCTAAGTCACTTACTCCACTTGTTTCTATGAATCATTGGTAAATAACTTCTATATTACAGTAGAACAACCTCAAGAGGACACTCTCTCTCGAGGACACCTCTCTACAAAGGATAGTTTACATCACCAATACAGTAGAACAACCTCAAGAGGACACTCTCTCTCGAGGACACCTCTCTACAAAGGATAGTTTACATCACCAATACAGTAGAACAACCTCCATGAGAGGACACTCATGCTAGAGGACACCTCTCTACAAAGGACAGTTTACATAACCAATACAGTAGAACATACTCAATGAGAGGACACTCTCTCTCGAGGACACCTCTCTACAAGGACAGTTTTCATAACCAATACAGTAGAACAACCTCCATGAGAAGACACTCACACAAGAGGACACCTCTCAACAAAGGACAGTTTTCATCACCAATACAGTAGAACAACCTCCATGAGAGGACAATCTTGCTAGAGGACACCTCTCTACAAAGGACAGTTTACATTACCAATACAGTAGAACAACCTCCATGAGAGGACAATCTTGCTAGAGGACACCTCTCTACAAAGGACAGTTTACATTACCAATACAGTAGAACATACTCCATGAGAGGACACTCTTACTAGAGGACACCTCTCTACAAAGGACAGTTTACATTACCAATACAGTAGAACATACTCCATGAGAGGACACTCTTACTAGAGGACACCTCTCTACAAAGGACAGTTTACATTACCAATACAGTAGAACCTCCATGAGAGGACACTCTTGCTGGAGGACACCTCTCTACAAAGGACAGTTTACATTACCAATACAGTAGAACCTCCATGAGAGGACACTCTTACTAGAGGACACCTCTCTACAAAGGACAGTTTACATTACCAATACAGTAGAACCTCCATGAGAGGACACTCTTACTAGAGGACACCTCTCTACAAAGGACAGTTTACATTACCAATACAGTAGAACATACTCCATGAGAGGACACTCTTACTAGAGGACACCTCTCTACAAAGGACAGTTTACATTACCAATACAGTAGAACCTCCATGAGAGGACACTCTTACTAGAGGACACCTCTCTACAAAGGACAGTTTACATTGCCACTACAGTAGAACATACTCCATGAGAGGACACTCTTACTAGAGGACACCTCTCTACAAAGGACAGTTTACATTACCAATACAGTAGAACCTCCATGAGAGGACACTCTTACTAGAGGACACCTCTCTACAAAGGACAGTTTACATTACCAATACAGTAGAACATACTCCATGAGAGGACACTCTTACTAGAGGACACCTCTCTACAAAGGACAGTTTACATTACCAATACAGTAGAACCTCCATGAGAGGACACTCTTACTAGAGGACACCTCTCTACAAAGGACAGTTTACATTACCAATACAGTAGAACCTCCATGAGAGGACACTCTTACTAGAGGACACCTCTCTACAAAGGACAGTTTACATTACCAATACAGTAGAACCTCCATGAGAGGACACTCTTACTAGAGGACACCTCTCTACAAAGGACAGTTTACATTACCAATACAGTAGAACATACTCCATGAGAGGACACTCTTACTAGAGGACACCTCTCTACAAAGGACAGTTTACATTACCAATACAGTAGAACCTCCATGAGAGGACACTCTTACTAGAGGACACCTCTCTACAAAGGACAGTTTACATTACCAATACAGTAGAACCTCCATGAGAGGACACTCCTCCATGAGAGGACACTACCAATACAGTAGACACCTCTCTACAAAGGACAGTTTACATTACCAATACAGTAGAACCTCCATGAGAGGACACTCTTGCTGGAGGACACCTCTCTACAAAGGACAGTTTACATTACCAATACAGTAGAACCTCCATGAGAGGACACTCTTACTAGAGGACACCTCTCTACAAAGGACAGTTTACATTACCAATACAGTAGAACCTCCATGAGAGGACACTCTTACTAGAGGACACCTCTCTACAAAGGACAGTTTACATTACCAATACAGTAGAACATACTCCATGAGAGGACACTCTTACTAGAGGACACCTCTCTACAAAGGACAGTTTACATTACCAATACAGTAGAACCTCCATGAGAGGACACTCTTACTAGAGGACACCTCTCTACAAAGGACAGTTTACATTGCCACTACAGTAGAACATACTCCATGAGAGGACACTCTTACTAGAGGACACCTCTCTACAAAGGACAGTTTACATTACCAATACAGTAGAACCTCCATGAGAGGACACTCTTACTAGAGGACACCTCTCTACAAAGGACAGTTTACATTACCAATACAGTAGAACATACTCCATGAGAGGACACTCTTACTAGAGGACACCTCTCTACAAAGGACAGTTTACATTACCAATACAGTAGAACCTCCATGAGAGGACACTCTTACTAGAGGACACCTCTCTACAAAGGACAGTTTACATTACCAATACAGTAGAACCTCCATGAGAGGACACTCTTACTAGAGGACACCTCTCTACAAAGGACAGTTTACATTACCAATACAGTAGAACATACTCCATGAGAGGACACTCTTGCTAGAAGACACTTCTCTACAAAGGACAGTTTACATTACCAATACAGTAGAACATACTCCATGAGAGGACACTCTTACTAGAGGACACCTCTCTACAAAGGACAGTTTACCAATACAGTAGAACATACTCCATGAGAGGACACTCTTGCTAGAAGACACCTCTCTACAAAGGACAGTTTACATCACCAATACAGTAGAACATACTCCATGAGAGGACACTCCCGCTAGAGGACACCTCTCTACAAAGGACAGTTTACATCACCAATACAGTAGAACATACTCCATGAGAGGACACTCTTGCTAGAAGACACCTCTCTACAAAGGACAGTTTTCTCATCACCAATACAGTAGAACAACCTCCATGAGAGGACACTCTTACTAGAGGACACCTCTCTACAAAGGACAGTTTACCAATACAGTAGAACATACTCCATGAGAGGACACTCCCGCTAGAGGACACCTCTCTACAAAGGACAGTTTACATCACCAATACAGTAGAACATACTCCATGAGAGGACACTCTTGCTAGAAGACACCTCTCTACAAAGGACAGTTTACATTACCAATACAGTAGAACATAGTCCATGAGAGGACACTCCCGCTAGAGGACACCTCTCTACAAAGGACAGTTTACATCACCAATACAGTAGAACAACCTCCATGAGAGGACACTCTTACTAGAGGACACCTCTCTACAAAGGACAGTTTACCAATACAGTAGAACATACTCCATGAGAGGACACTCTTGCTAGAGGACACCTCTCTACAAAGGACAGCTTTCATAACCAATACAGTAGAACATAGTCCATGAGAGGACACTCACACTAGAGGACACCTCTCTACAAAGGACAGTTTTCATAACCAATACAGTAGAACAACCTCCATGAGAGGACACTCTTGTTGTGTTGTTGTTGCTTATTCCTCAATTCATTTAAACAATCTCCATTAGGTTCCAATGTCTCAGCTTTTCTATTATAGTCCTGGGGTTTTCCCAGAGGTCTTTTTTGGAGGATTTGATACAATTCAAAGGACAATCTTACTATGGGACACCTCTCTACAAAGTACAGTTTTGCTATGTAACTTGACTTTGACCTTTACTGAGAGGTTCTACTGTACAATGAAATCTTTACAGCACAACATTGTTATAACATCATAATTCTATGTTAGTTTTAAGTCTCATTTGTTTTAAGCTTAATTATAACAAAATGATTATAGCATTTATGATCGCGAGGTTTGCACGTTTTTTTTTTTTGTTTTTTTTTTACAATTTAGGTCATATCTTAAAGTCATAGGTGACTTGCAGCAGTTTTTTTATTGAAAAAGTTAAAGTAGCTTTCAAACAAATAACTTTCTTCTGCTAAACACATTCAATTTTTTTTTTGCTCGAGTCCATGCTTTTATCTTGCCGCGAAGCCGATTTAATTACCTATTTAATAATAAAAAAATAATAAAGAGTATCACTTATTCTACATTAGAACATTAGCACGCTCAACAAACCTTTCTAAAACGACAAACAATTCTAAGCCTTATTAAAGTTACCGATATATATAAACATAACATTAACATTTATAAATATATAATAGCTATAAATAGATGTATGATTATGTTTTAAATAGAATATTATAACAGATAAATATATACAGTATAACTTAGTTAATTCTACCAACAATAATTCAACAATTTCTCTATTTTCGACCATGTTTTTTTATATCCCGACCTCAAATAATCTATGTTTATAATATAACCTATATTCTCAAAATAAAGCCTATCAAATAACGACGTTAATTTGAAATTATTGTTAATTTAATCTTTTCTTAATTCATATTTCGAAATGTTGTTTAAATACAACTTTTATCTCGATATAAATACATAACAACGCCATACGACGGGGCGATGGCCGACCTAAAGGTGCATCAACTTTGAGCGCATATGTTGGCGACAGCATGTCGCAAGACTTTTTCGCTTCTCGTGGCCGATTAAGGCGTAATGTAGATCGATAAACTTACCTAAGCGGCATCAACGTCAATTGTTTGAGAGAGTAATGTTTTTTTTTTTTTTTATGAACTTACAAAAGCGCAAAGACATGCTATCTTTTGATGTTAATTCATCAGCTAGAATACACAACGAAAATAGGGTTCTATCCTAAAAGCAAATAAACATAAAGGATTTCTATATAAAAGATAATTAATTTTCTTTAATAAAATGTTTAGCCTTTTCTTTATTTTATAAATGTATTCACATTTTCTCCCACGTTTCCCATTTTGATTAAAATAGTATTTGTAATTTTCTTTGTTCACAAATTTGTTTTAACCCTTAACTGGACGGGTTGGGTAGATTCCGCCCATGCATAAACTTAATATAGGAAAAAATATATTTTTCGTTTACTGAGAGCTAACAGCTTTGGTGTATTCTAATTTTACAGTGATACAAACAATTTCCATTCATCGTTTAAAAATATAAGTTTTGGGAGGGCGGTTAAATTTGCATGTGTGGGCGGATTCCGCCCATGCCGTCCAGAAGCGTGAGAATTTTTCATGTTAGGGTTATAGCTGATTGCTCATTCTCGAGTCGCTTTCTTCCGCTATTTTTTAGCTTCCATTCATAAAATAAGACTTCTTTCTTTGGCTAAGTAGAATTTATTCTTTTAGATTAAAAAAAAAAACAACTTCCTTAATTTTTTTTTATCAAGGTAAGACTTTTTATTTTTGAAATTCTATTTATAATGGAAGACGAAATTATGAATAAGAATTTTGACGATGATTCTGAAACTGAAAATTATTCATTGAACGAATCTTCGGATGTCAGTACAGATGAGGAATGTGATTCAATTCTTACCACTGTTCAAATGTCTTCAAGTAATTGTTTCATTGGGAAAAATGGCTATAAGTGGAACAAGAATCATGCAATAATTGGAAGAACCCGTTCTCATAACATAATTACACACTTACCTGGTCTGAAAGGCCCTGCTAAACCGAAGCCAAATTGTAGCATAGATATATTCAACTTATTTTTTACTGCCGCAATTATAAAACAAATATCTGAATTTACAAATGCAAAAATTGAAGAATTTCGCCAAAGAATTTCAGATTTGACCAAAAGTACTTACTCAAATTTTACAAGTGAAATAGAAATAAGAGCATTCTTAGGTTTGTTGTATCTAGCTGGAGTTTACAAATCAGGTCATGAAAATGTAGAATCTTTGTTTGCCTCTGATGGAACAGGCCGTGACATTTTTCGCTCTGTAATGAGTGTGAAGCGTTTCCTTTTTCTATTACTTTGTATTAGATTTGATAATTTCAAGACAAGATGCAAAGTAGATAGACTCTCACCCATAAGAGATATTTTCCAAACCATTATTGAAAAATTTCAAAGTTGTTATACACCTGCTGAATACCTTACTGTTGACGAAATGCTTGTAGGGTTTCGGGGAAAATGTCCATTCAAAATTTATATACCCTCAAAACCTAATAAATATGGGATAAAAATAGTGATACTAGCAGACTCAAGAACACATTATATGTATAATGCAATGGTATATACAGGAAAATCTAAAACTCCAAAGTCAAAAGAACTATCCCTGCCAACACAAATAGTTTTAGATATTAGTCGACCACTTTGGAAGAGTAATAGAAATATTACAGCAGACAACTGGTTTACTTCAATAGAATTAGTTGATAAGTTGAAAGAACATGGCCTTACATATTTAGGAACGATGAGAAAGAACAAACCTCAGATTCCACCACAATTCCAACCGCATCCTAAAAGAGAATCAGGAACATCTATTTTTGGTTTTTCTGGAACAAAAACTTTAGTCTCCTATGTTCCCAAAAAAAGAAAATCAGTAATCCTTATATCTTCGATGCATCATGACAATAAATGTGATAAAACAACAGGAAAACCTGACATTATAATGGATTATAATCTAACAAAAGGAAGTGTAGATACCATTGACCAAATGGTCTCTAATTTTTCTACCTCTTGTCGATCCAGAAGATGGCCTTTGGCACTTTTTTATGCCCTTTTAGATATCACAGCTCTGAATTCTTACATCATCTTCAACTATCAGATTGATAAAAAGGATAAAAAAGAAAGAAGTACCTTTATTGTTGATCTTGGGAGATCCTTGATTGATGAACACCTGGCCACACGTAATCTAAATTCCCTCCCGCTGGAATTACAGACGACAATAAAAAAATTCAAAAATAATGATGGTTCAAGTACATCAAGAGGATCTACGATGCCACAAGAATCTGATACTCCAAAAAGGTGCTACAAATGTCCATCAAAAAATGCGGGAAAAGTGAAAACCTTATGCTCTGTATGTCAACTAAGCGTCTGTAAAAAAACATTTCTTAATTATTTGTGAAAACTGTAAATAGATTATATTTAGAATTTTTAGAAGTCAAAATCTGTATATTAACATTTGTAATCATTAAATAATCTTTCAAATATTGATTTAATTCATTATTTAGCGCTTATTTCGTAAAGGTACATAAGTGGGTTGAATCTACCCACCCCGTCCAGTTACGTAAGAAAAAATCACCCGTCCAGTTAAGGGTTAATGCAATTTTTATCCATTACTAAACATAATGAAACATTCTCAAAATAATTATTTTAAATTACCCAATAGTATCAATTCATAATTATTTTAATTAAAAGATATTACACAATCGTTTTTTCTAAAAATATTATTTTAATTATATATTTTTTTCCAGAAAGGAAAAATGTCAACTAGCTGTGAATGTTATGATAAAATTATCTAACCAACTTCAATTCAACTGAAAGCTCTGATCCCTTTTGGGAATTGAAGAATTTAGACTATAACTTGAATTTAAAGTTTTTTTTTTGCTTGTAATTGCAAGGAGGTTTGAGATAGGAACCTGAAAGAATATTTGGATTATAATAAAAGAAAATAAGACCTTATCCAAATAATTTATTAGTGTGTGACGTTTTGGCAACAACATTGTCACCATCATCAGACAAAAGAATAAATGGATGATGGTGACAATGTTGTTGCAGAAACGTCACACACTAATAAATTATTTGGATTAGGTCTTATTTTCTTTTATTATAATCTATAATCCAAATTGTGGTTTATCAATATTTGGATTTGATAAGGCACAATTTGGATTATAGATTATAAAACAAGGTAATAAGACCAAATAAATAAATAGTGTGTGACGTTTCGGTAACAGCGTTGTTACCATCTTCAGACAAAAGTACTAAATGTATTGATATAATTGATTCAGTACTTTTGTCTGAAGATGGTAACATTGCTGTTACCAAAACGTCACACACTATTTATTTGGATTAGGTCTTATTACCTTGTTTTAATATTTGGATTTCTTCTTCCCCTTTTGAGTTAATGAACAAACACAGAAAAAAAAATCAAATCTCAACTCCTGACAATTACAAAGTTGAAATTGTGCATCACACACACATCATTTATATATATGATTGTTTAATGGTGAGAGTGACACCTTCATGAGAGGACACTCACGCTAGAGAACATCAGTCTTTGATTTCCAGACTTAAGTCTGGTCATCTACGGACAATGACAGAAAGGTTGCAAGGTTTTCCCACTATGTACTAAGTGAAATTCTCAGCCTGCAACCCCAAGACATATTATTGACTGTATTGACTCATCCATTGATGAGCTCTACTCATGCCCAGCAGACACCATCAACAAGCTTTACAAGCTTGATACCTTGGTGTGATTGTTGAGTGGAGATAAGAAAGAAGAAGAAGAAGAGGACACTCATACAAGTGAACATCTCTCTATACAGTTACGAGTGTCATTCTTCGTCGCCTCTGTCACGGTTTGCTTTTTTTTTTTTGGAATGGCGCCCTCCTATTGGCTACGATCATGCCACCTTTGCCCCCCCCCCCCCCCCCCCATCATTTGGTGCCGCCAATGCGTGAGACACTTCTGTCGCCGTTTGCTTTTGGTTCAGTGGTAGAATGCTCGCCTGCCACGCGGGCGCCCCGGGTTCGATTCCCAGCCGATGCATTTTTTTTTTTTACAATTTTTAAAACTCATTCATATATTATACAAGAATGACATCCACGGCGCCAATATATAATTGTAACGAATAGTATTTGAATAAAAACATTTAATCGGGTAAAACCCGGGCGTTGCCCGGGTCATTCGGCTAGTCTCTCTATAAAGTGGACAGTTTTCATCACCCCAAAATTACCATTTTTACTATATAACAACTCTCCAGTAATAGGACACCTCTTTCTAAACAACACTTTTGCTCTCTGCAATTAGGTTTTGTCCTCTGCTTTTCACATGTGTAGACATGTGGAGCACTTACAGTACAAGCTGTCGCCTTCTTCTATCCACCATGATTATCATGGCCTGTACCACGTGTACAAGGGATAAGCAAAAGGTGTTGTCCTTCAAAGAATCTACACGACCAAAGAGACCTCACCAGACCACCTCTTGGAATGTATTATTTTTTTCTTATCCCAAGTACACATGGTATAGGCCATGATAATCATGGTGGGTAGATGTTGGAGACTGCTTTTACTGTAAGTGCACTACATATCTACATATATGAAAAGCAGTTCATCTTTGCACTTATAAATGTGCCAGAGCTCCATTTGGTTACTTGCATTCACCGGTGGGGTTGGACTTTGGAAAGATCTTGGAATGTATGGGAGCCTCAAGACAGGACCTATATTTTAACCCTACCAGGATTGTATATTTGATCTATGAATTCAGTCTCAATGACCTTGTATAATTATACAATGGGATAAAAAGAATAAAACTTGCACATGAAAACCAATATTCCTATATAACTACTATAATTTAGTTTAAAAGAATGAAAAACCATGAATATACTCTAAAATGGGATAAAATTGAGAATTCTGCACTTGTAGAACATAGAAAAATCACAGGGCATCTTCTTTCTTATCTCCACTCAATCATATTAAGGTATCAAGCTTGTAAAGCCTGAGTCTTTTGATGGTGTCTGACAATCATCATGATTGGGTGACGTAAAATTGTTCTGCCTTTGTCATTAAGACTGGGAGCACTACTCAGTGGCAGGCCGACTTAGCTCCAAAAGAAATGGCCGCCTCTGACATGAGGAACAGACGCCATATGCAGCCGCACCTACATGGAGTACAAACGCTGCTCATCCTGTATCCCTGGATTAGGAGCCCTTACAGGGTACTATCAGCCGGGCCAGCTGAGCCCAGGTTTTTTAGTTAGCTTGTTACTGCTTCCCCTCCTCCTTTTTCATCTGGGCTTGGGACCGGCAAAGGCAGAGTTCAGGAGATAATAATTTTAGTCTAAAAGAATCTAGATTAAGAGAAAAATTCCTTTGAGAAACACAAGATAATATGACCAAATTGAAATAAATAGTATGTGATGTTTTGGTAACAGCATTGTTACCATCTTCAGAAGACATTACTTTCTCTGGGAGGGAGGGCTCTACAACGTTGTTACCGAAACGTCACACACTATTTATTTATTTGGATTTGGTCTTATTACCTTGAGTTTATAATCTATAATCCAAATTGTGCTTATCTACTTTAAGAGACTCCGCCTTTGCCGGTCCCAAGCCCGGATGAAAAAGGAGGAGGGGGAGCAGTAACAAGCTCACTAAAAAACCTGGGCTCAGCTGGCCTGGCTGATAGTACCCTGTAAGGGCTCCTAATCCAGAGATACAGGATAAGCAGCGTTTGTACTCCATGTTAGGAGCGGCTGCACATGGCGTCTGTTCCTCATGTCAGAGGTGGCCATTTCTTTTAGAGCTAAGTCGGCCTTCCACTGAGTAGTGCTCCCAGTCTTAATGACAAAGGCAGACGCAATCTACTTCACACAGTCATGATGGTTGTCAAACAAGCTTGATCTCCTAATATGATTGAGTGGAGATAAGAAAGAAGAAAACATGCTGTGATATTTTTCTCCTTCAGCACTTTTGTCTAAAGATGGTAACAACCCTGTTACTGAAACGTCACACACTATTTATTTATTTGGATTTGGTCTTATTACCTTGTGTTATCCCTGTCCTAACAGAGGTTAAGAAACTACCTTAGGTTAAGGAACTTTTAGTCATTTTTACCCAACAATCTCTCTACCACATGTATGACACATTTGATGTGTGACCACCACTTTTGTAAGATTTTTAAAATGACTCATTTTGATCTAATCTTCAGTGAGTAACCACATTTAGACAATTCTGGAAATGAATTTAAAAAATCTATGATGAGTTGATAAGGCACAATTTGGATTAAAGATTATAAACACAAGGTAATAAGAAACCCGGTTAGCTTAATCGGTAGAGCATGAGACTCTTAATCTCAGGATCATGGGTTCGTGCCCCACGTTGGGCGTTTTTTACACACATTTATTTTTTTGGATTTGGTCTTATTACCATGTGTCTAACTCCGCCTTTGCCGGTTCCAAGCCCGGATAAAAAAGGAGGTGGGGAAGCAGTAACAAGCTCACTAAAAATCCTGTCCTCAGCTTGCCCAGCTGATAGTACCCTGTAAGGGCTCCTAATCAAGGGATACAGGATGAGCAGTGTTTGTACTCCATGTTAGGAGCGGCTGCACATGACGTCTGTTCCTCATGTCAGAGGCGGCCACTGAGTAATGCTCCCAGTCTTAATGACAAAGGTAGACGCATTCTATTTCACCCAGTCATGATGGTTGTCAACTTTACAAGCTTGATGCCCTAATTTTTGAGTGGAGATAAGAAAGAAGAAGAAGAGACCTTGTGTCTATGACGAGTTGATATTTTACTCCAATAGATGGCACAAACAATCAGAAACTTTTAGTTTTATAATCAGGATATAAGTAAATATAAATCTCTCTCCTTGATACAAGACGATGACACCCTGATGTCTGCCAAGACATACATTTATAAGTACTTCCTCGGTGTGGAACTGAGGAGTGAAGACCTTGTCTGGAAGAGAACTCTCTCAAGGTGGGGAAGTCTTCCTTGCTGAAGAAATTTGTACACATATACAACTATATATATTCCCCTACATTTTATCTACCCTTTATTTACTATCTTATTATATATTTTTCCACCTTTGTAAAATTTGATTAGAAGAATCAATAAAATTGTTTAAATTGTCAATTTGTCCTTGATACTATTTGAAATACATCCCACATTGGACACTTTTTTCTGATTAAAAAAAATAATAATAAAATGCTCCGATGGCCCCTATTCTTGAAAAAGTCCAACCCCACCAGCGAGTACAAGTAACCAAACAGGGCTCTGGCACATTTGTAAGTGCAAAGTTGAACTGCTTTTGATATGTCTAGACATGTGGTGTACTTACAGTAAAAGCAGTCACCTACTTCTACCCATCATGATTATCATGGCCTGTACCACGTGTACTAGGGATAAGCAAAAAACTCTGTTTCTTTATTTATTATTATTTTATGATCAGGAGATGGCTATCTCTTATAAAAGAAATGGTTTAGTCTCACGCGAGATTCTATACCACTCTAATATGTAACAAATGAAGACATTAAGATGCAAATGTTTCACAAATAAATCAAACTTCTACTGTCCTTACTGCGATGAAAAAATATTAGGAGGGCTTGACTCATCAGTGGTGAATACTCCCAGTGGTTTCGCCAATTTAATCTACCAGACCACTATAACTCTAGTATGTGTTAACTCTTCTTTCTTATCTCCACTCAAATCATACTAAGGTATCAAGCTTGTAAAGCTTGTTGATGGTGTCTGCCGGGGAAGAGTAGAGCTCATCAATGGATGAGTCAATACAGTCAATAATATGTCTTGGGATTGCAGGCTGAGAATTGCACTTAGTACAGTGGGAAAACCTTGCAACCATTCTGGAAAGTCATTGTCCGTAGATGACCAGACTTAAGTCTGGAAATCAAAGACTGTTGTTCTCTTGGGAGGACAGAACTTGTCCCTCCTGCTCTGTACCAGTCATGTGCAGCATCAGATTTCCATTATGAGTTAACTGAAGTTAATTAGCTTTCAAAAAGATCTCTTTGTTGCATATATCCAATATGTAATTAACCAGTAGAACATAATCCATGAGATGGACACTCTCGTTAAAGGACACCTTTCTACAATGGACTGCTTTAAATGCCTAAATTACAATCTTTACTAATCAGAAACTCTCCAGTAAGAGGACATCTCTCCCTAAAGAACACTTTTGCTATGTAAATAGGTGTTGTCCTTTACAGGGAGGTGGTTCTACTGTATATACACTCATGGACAAAACTTAAGGAAGTTGTACCTTTTAGCATGTATATCAGGATAATAACTGAAAGATATTACAGTGACCTTTATTGAAGACACACAAGATAACCAAGTGTGAACAACCTCCGTCTCCTTCAAAAAAAAAAGATGACCAGCAACATCAAAGACTTTCCACTTTCCCAAGTTTTGTCCATGAGTGTACACAGAGTAACATCATCTAGCCATTGGCTGAATCTGCTCAGAACAGCGTCAATCATGTCTCCTATACAGAGGACAGAGCATCATGGAGTACCGTTAACGCTGTTTTAAGTAATTCTCTTCACATCTTCTAGCTCCATTTTGATAAAACACAATTTGAATTAGAGAACCATCATGATTCTTTGATTTCTAAACTTATAAGTCTGGTCATCTACAGACAATGACAGAATGGTTGCAAGGTTTTCCCACTATGTACTAAGTGTCAACCTGCAACCCCAAAACACATCATTGACTGTATTAACTCATCCATTGATGAGCTCTGCTCATCTCTAGCAGACACCATCAACAAGCTCTACAAGCTTGATACCCTGATATGATTGAGTGGAGATAAGAAAGAAGAACAATTTGGATTATAGCTACAAGAAAATAAGACCTAATCCAAATAAATTAATAGTGTGTGACGTTTCAGCAACAGCATTGTTACCATTGAGTTCCAACGGGAGCTCGCGAAAGATACTAGCCAGACTTCTGATCTCTGATGATCCCCTATTTTTGAAACCTTGGGTGCCTTGGAGCTCTAGGTGTGTTTGGTGCTGCCTTGGTTCCCTCGCAAGCGGCGCGCTGTTACCAGATGCAGCGGGCTGTTTGCATGTGTCGTCCAGATGTCAATTGTGCCTTAAAATGCTTCCAGACTAGCATGTAGAAGGCGGATTAATTGATACTAGCATTGTTACCATCAGACAAAATAATAAATGGCACATTTCTTGTATTATAATCCAAATTTGTGCTTGATCAACCTCTGTCTCCTTAAAAAAAATAGATGACCAGCAACAAAGACTTTCCACTTCCTTAAGTTTTGTCCACGAGTGTATTTAGCTTCAACACAAAAATTTAAAATGCTTCCAATTGAAGAAAGAACAAAATAGGTGCAACACTCCAGTATCAGATTAGCATACTTGTTTCCAGATATGCAACTTTTGTTGCATATCCAATATGCAATTAAGTAAATCCATGGTATTTCCCAAGGAACCTCCTTCAGAGGTTGGACCTAATCAGAGTTGATTTTTTTTTTGTAAGTGCAAAAGTCTAACTACTTTTCACATGTGGTGCACTTACAGTAAAAGCAGTCGCCTACTTCTACCCACTATGATTATCATGGCCTGTATCACATGTACTAGGGATAAGCAAAAAAAAAGTTGATATAGAATGGTCATCATGGGATGACATTTCTGTTGTCACCTTCCCATACCAGAACATTTGATAAGCCAATCCTGACTCATGGCCAATCCTGCCTTTCAGACAAGAGGACATGCTAAAATGTAATGCCAATGGTAAAACTGTTGCCTATAACAAATGAAAACATTAAGACGTGAATTTTTATTTTCACAAATAAATCAAACTTCTACTGTCTTTACTGCGAATAAGCATTCCCAATATTTTATCATCGCAGTAAAAACGGTAGAAGTTTGATAAACATCAAGATGTGAATGTTTCTTTTCACAAATAAATCAAACTTCTACTGTCTTTACTGCGAGTAAGCCTTCCCAATATTTTAGCATCGCAGTAAAAACAGTAGAAGTTTGATAAACATCAAGATGCGAATGTTTCTTTTCACAAATAAATCAAACTTCTACTGTGGAAATTACACACCCTTTGCTGTGAAAAATATTGGGAGAGCTTACTCTCAGTAAGGACAGTAGACTTTGATTTATTTGTGAAAGAAACACTTATATTTTAAATTATTCATTTGATAAGGTAAAATTTGGATTATAGATTATAAACACAAGGTAATAAGACTATGGAGGCCGAGAGACTTCCTTCCAACCTGCTGGGATAACAGACCACGGCAAACATACAAGTAGGGCCTGGAAATGACTACCACTGCGCGGTAGATCGGCGGAAAGCCAATCAGAACCCAATAGACATTCTAGGGTGTTGTCTTTCTTTATCGAATTCCTATTAATTCCTGGAGAATTTTTTTAAATAGAAAAAATGCCTAATGTGGGATTCGCTCTTGGGTCATTGCGGTTAAAAACCAACAGTTTAGACCACTCATCAACAACATATGGAAGTGGAACATGCAAGAGTTTCGACATTTTTCCCATAGAAGCCCTCATTGAATGGACCAACCAACCAAAGTCCACCTCATACCCATCATCAGACTATGGTTAGAATGCATCGAAGGATTAAGGAGGCGCTCTTAGAACTAATTCACCTGAATTAGTAATAAGTAACAACAAATGATAAGGTACAATTTGGATTATTGATTATAAACACAAGGTAATAAGACCAAATCCAAATAAATAAATAGTGTGTGACCTTTCGGTAACAGCGTTGTTACCGAAAACGTCACACACTATTTATTTAGATTTGATCTTATTACCTTAAGTAACAACAGAAAGGTTTTATAACATCCAATTAAAATTATACATCAAATTTACACGATACAGTTCCGTTCTTGGTAAAGGATAATTTGCCAATAATAGTTGGTCTTGCTAATGGATCAACCGAACACAAGTGCCCAGGTTTCAGCAAGCCACCAAGGAAAGCTGTGGAGAGGAGTGGTAGCAGGAAACCATGTAGATCACAATAGCAAGATCAAATTGTATAACTTTTCAATATAACCAGTTTTGCGACATCATTAAACTAGAGAGATAAGGCACAATTTGGATTACAGATACAAGGTAATAAGACAAAATCCAAATAAATAAATAATGTGTGTCAAACGTCACACACTATTTATTTATTTGGTCTTATTACCTTGTATTAAACTAGACTATATTTTGTTCTGATAAATCCTATGTATTTACAACACACGATCTTTCTTTCTTTCTTATCTCCATTCAAACATATTAGGGTATCAAGTTGTGACTCTTGATGGTGTCTGTTTGACAACCTTCATGACTGGGTGAACTAGAATGCCTTTGTCATTAAGACTGGGAGCACTACTCAGTGGCAGGCCGACTTAGCTCCAAAAGATATAGCCGCCTCTAACGTGAGGAACAGACACCATGTACAGCCGCTCCTAACATGGAGTATATCCAGTATCACTGGAACACTTACAGGGTACTATCAGCAGGGCCAGCTGAGTCCAGGTTTTTAAGCGAGCTTGTTACTGCTATCCCTCCTCCTTTTTCATCCCGGCAAAGGCAGAGTATAACTTTTCAATATAACCAGCTTTGCAACACCATTAAACTAGACTATTATTTTGTTCTGATAAATCCTATGTATTTACAACACATGGTACAGTCTGAGAATGGCTGCCTTTTTGTTACTGAGAAATATCTCAATTAGAATATTTATCTAGATAACACAAAATAAATAACCTAAAAGGTAACTACTAGAAGTATCTGTAACAGCGTTGTTACCATCTTCAGACAAAATTACTTTATTTAGGTCTCATCACCTAGCATAATTGCACCAACACCTTTACCCCAAAACAAAATCTACCCCATTTGCACCAAAATGTAGCTTGGCACCTGCAGCTCCAGAACACATTGCATTAGATGCACTAAACAGGACCTTTGGGAGAGGCCTCTGCTCATCATAAAACAGCTCGAGGAGCAGGAACTCATGGAATTTGTGTGTAGGGGATAAGAAACAACAATACCTCTTAACTACACAAATTTGATTATATGCAACTTTTACATATAACTTTTTTACATATTGCTTGTTAATTACATATTTTTTATTAGACTGGGTAATACAGTACTCTGTGTTACATACAGGTACCAAGTTGTATTTTTGATTCCTGATAAATAAATGTTCTTTTAGTATATTTTGGCTAAAAGATGTTTGAATACCTGCCTTGTTATAACAAACACATGGCTTAGGTCTTTTCTTGTATAAATACACTTCTAGTACAGTAGAATCTCTCTGTAAAGGTCAACACCTAATTACAGAGCCAAATTGTCCTTTAGGGAGAGGTGTCTTCTTACCGGAGAGTTGCTAAATAGTAAAGATGGTAATTTTTCAAATGAAATTTAGGTCTCATTACCTAGCATAATTGCACCAACACCTCTTAACTACACAAATTTGATTATATGCAACTTTTACATAAAACAAACTTTTTTACATATTGCTTGTTAAATACATATTTTTTATTAGACTGGGTGATACAGTACTCTGTGTTGCATACAGGTTCCAAGTTGTATTTTTGATTCCTGATAAATAAATGTACTTTTAGTATATTTTGGTTAAAAGATACTTGAATACCTGCCTTGTTTATAACAAACACAATTCTATGATAGAGCACAATTTGGATTATAGATACAAAATAAGACCTAATCCATGAATTGCTCTTCTAAATCCTTTTCCCTAATACACTTGGTACATACCATGATAATCATGGTGAGAGGTTTGTGACTGCACTTATTGTAGTACACTACATATCTACACATGTGAAAAGAAGTACTTACTAGTGTGCCAGAGCATCTTTTGGTTACTTGCACTCGCTGATGGGGTTGGACTTTTCAGGAATCAGGGGCCATTGTACAATTTTTTTTTTTAATTAGGAAAAAAGCACCCAATGTGGGATTCATTATCAATGGATTAGGTCTTATTTTCTTGTAGAAACACATTTCTTATACAGTAGAACCTTCCTGTAAAGGACAACACCTAGTTACAGAGCCAAATTGTCTTTTAGGGAGAGGTGTCCTCTTACTGGAGAGTTGCTTAATAGTAAAAATGGTAATTTTGCAAATAAAAACTGCCTTGTAGAGAGGTGTCGTCTAGCGTGAGTGTCCTCTCATGGAGTATGTTCTACTGTATTTGTGATGAAAACTGTCCTTTGTATAGAGGTGTCCTCTAGTGTGAGTATCCTCTCATGGAGTATGTTCTACTGTATTTGTATGAAAACTGCCTTGTAGAGAGGTGTCCTCTAGTGTGAGTGTCCTCTCATGGAGTATGTTCTACTGTATTGGCAATGAAATCTGTCCTTTGTAAAGAGATGTCCTCTCGTGGAGGTTCTACTGTATACATGGAAGGCATCTAGACCAAATCTAACAAGTAAAATGGCGGCAATACAGTTAGTGAAACCTCGCTATCTAATAGTAATTTGAGCCTCTGTACTAAGACTTACTCCATACCTTATTTACTGGACCATTACTCTAGAACCACCCTGGCCTTGTTTTAATGAAGTCATTCTAAGAAAACTTGGGCAGATAACAAACATGCTTAGTGTTCCCCTTATGTGATTAATGATAAGGCACAATTTGGATTATAGATTATAAACATAAGGTAATAAGATCAAATCCAAATAAATAGTGTGTGATGTCTCAGTAACAGCATTGTTACCATCTTCAGACAAAAGTACTGAAATGCTATTTATTTGGTCTTATTTCCTTGTGCTTATGTGTTTAAGTACAATTTAGATTATAGATTAGAAACACAAGGTAATAAGACCAAATAAATATATAGTGTAATATTTTGGTTACAGCATTGTCACCATCATCAAACAAGTTAGTGAGCCTTTATAATAATAACAATGCTGTTACCAAAACAACACAATTATATTTGGATTAGAAACAAAAGGTAATAAGATCAAATTCAAATAGTGTCATATTTTGGTTACAGCATTGTCACAATCATCAAACAAGTTGGTGAGCCTTTATAATAATAACAATGCTGTTACCAAAACATCACACTTAATTAGATTTGGATTAGAAACACAAGGTAATAAGATCAAATTCAAATAGTGTGATATTTTGGTTACAGCGTTGTTACCATCATCAAACAAAAGTTAGTGAGCAGCATGCCTTTATAATAATAACAATGCTGTTACCAAAACATCACACTTATTTGATCTTATTACCATGTGTTTTCTTTTGATGGTTTACTACTCACTAGCCAATTAGAAACAAGCTTTTTTTTTTTACATGAGGAGATAAACAATAAATTTTCCCATTTTACATATAAGGAAACCAAATCTAACAGCATTGTTACCGAAACATCACTATTTATTTGGATTTGGTCTTATTACCTTATGTTTATAATTTATAAATCCAAATTGTGCTCTAACAAAACCAATTATGTAATTTTCAATCAACACAACCTAAACAAAGACACAAAGATTCATTCGTGTTGCTCCTGTAGAAGGGCCACCATACCCGAAAGCTAGAGCCTAATTAAACGTTTTAAAAAAGATACGCAACCTCGGAGTTTTGTTATTTGTCAAAAAGACATAACAAGGTTTGTAGACTTGGAACTCAAGTCTTGAGATCTTCAAATTTTTAAAGACTGAATTCCAGGTCTATAAACCTTGTTATGGCTTGTCCAGAAATCCAGACTTTCCTCCCTTACAAACCTATATATAGTTAAACCTGTCTATAACACCCCATCTTGGGACTGACCAAAATAGAATGCTAAAGACAGGTCACTTTATATTTTGCTACTCTTTCTGGAAACTTTCGTCATTGCTTATCTTATATCTTACAAATGTTTTTGGCCTTAAATAAATTGCCATGAGTCATTCTGAAGTTTGTCTTTGCTAATTTTCTATGTTACAATATATTTTTGGGGGGTCGGTGGAAGGCTGGTTAAACCATTTGGTTTACGACCACTACGACCCGGGTTCGATCCCCCGCATTGGACACTTTTTTCTGTTTAAAAAAAAAAATGCTCCAATGGCCCCCCGATTCTTGCAAAAGTCCAACCCCACCAGCGAGTGCAAGTAACCAAACGGGGCTCTGGCACATTTGTAAGTGCAAAGTCGAACTGCTTTTCACATGTGTAGACATGTGGTGCGCTTACAGTAAAAAGCAGTCGCTAACTACCCACTATGATTATCATGGCCTGTACCACGTGTACTAGGGATAAGCAAAAAAAAAAAAAAAAAAACAATATATTTTTGGGTTTTATTACCTTTTATTTCTAATCTACAGTTAAACCTGTCTATAGGGTCCCCTCTTGGGTCTCACCAAAATAGGGTGCTATAGACAGGTCACTTTTAATGTGAATCGCATCGTACTACATATTTAAAACTGGGCTCTATAGAGAGGAAGGCGCTATAAACAGGTTTAACTGTATAAATTTAATATTATGAACTAAAATTTAGACATTTTTAATGTAAATCGCATCGTACTACGTATTTAAAACTGGGCGCTATAGAGAGGAAGGTGCTATTTAGAAGGGGCACTATAGACAGGTTTAACTGTAAAAATATAATATTATTAACTACAAATGAAGATTATTGAGAAAAATTATAATCCCTTCATAAGACAATTAGCTGAAACTCTTCCTTCAAGCAAATTTTACAATAAGATAATATTTCCTCCTACCCAATCACCCATCACAGATATAATAAAATGATGATCACAATGATACTCATTGCTGCACATGGAATCACAATTGTACTCTTCAACGCTAGGCCTACTTGCAGTTGAAATATTTTTAAAATAACAAACCTACAATCTACAAGGTAATAAGACCAAATCCAAAAAAAAGTGTTGTTTCGGTAACAGCGTTTGTAACCATCAGAGAAAATTAGTTATAATGCTGTTATAAAATTGAAAATAAAGATGGAATATCCTGATCAAGTAGCACATGTGCTTTTTTTTTACATATAATTATATTTAAATAAAAAGGTATATAATGATTTAAAATATTTATTTTACCAATAAATTATATTTTGATCCACATTATATGACTTTTTATTTAAAGATTTATTTATGGATTGCTCTATTTTCAAAATAATATAATTATAAGTTTTTTTTTTTTGCTTATCCCTAGTACACATGGTACAGGCCATGATAATCATGGTGGGTAGAAGTAGGCGACTGCTTTTACTGTAAGTGCACCAATGTCTACACACATTATATGTTATAATGGTATTAGAAAAACATCACACACTATTTATATGGATTTAGTCTTATTAACTATGTATTTCTAATCTATAATCCAAATTGTACTTTACAAACCTAAACAGCCTACTTTTTTTTCTATCTGGAACAAATTTAACTTTGGCACATTATATATTGGTATACTCTGAAACATGTTGCGACTAATAGTGGAAAGGGTATCTCACCAAATGTACATTTTTGATTGGCTTATAAAAAAAAAACTATTTAGAATATCATCATGAGAAGCCATTTTCCTTTCCCCAATATTATAAACCTAATTTAAATAAAATTTAATAAAGCTAAGCCTTAAAATCACTATAAACAATGTGAAAAAGACAAAAATCAATCCATATTACACTCCTGATGTATTTTCTTTGTTTTCCAAATGAAAAGGTACAATTTGGATTATAGATTAAAACATAAGGTAATAAGACCAAATCCGAATAATTTTTTTTTTTTAAATTTGGATTTGGTCTTAATACAATGTGTTTTTTCTAAAGTTAATAGAAGTTACTTTTTTTATAACCACATTTTTTTACATTTTTGTTTACACATTTTGTTTTATCCTTTAAGATCCCAATACACCAAGTTTTTCTAAAGTAAATCGTATGCTTTAAAATAAACAAAGCTTAGAACAAAAAGCCATTACGTTTATTTAAAAAAAAAACAAATATTTCTTACTTTTACATTATTATTTGACTTAAAGATGAGCATTTTAAAAGGACCCTCTTAACAGTAATTTTTTTTTTCCAAAACACATTGATCAAATTAATAAAAAAAAAAATAATGAAAACTTTTTAAGCTTAAAAAAAAATAAGATAAATATAATAAACATAAAAATAAATACTACATTTTTTTATGAATAAGGGAAATAAAATAAAGAATTTCACAAAATTTCTTATACACCACAACTTGAATTTGATTAAAAATATCTTAACCCTAATTTTTTCAAAAATGGTAAATATGAAAATACACTCATTTGTATTTGTATACACATACAATAAGAGAAATATAATTAGAATAATACAATTTTTAAGTAATTATATAGTTTTTAAAATAGGGATTATTTTCTAGTTATTACAAGGGTATATCTTCTTATGGCAAAGTTTATAAATAGAAGTAAATTTACAAATATATATTGTGAAACTTTTTTAATGATTAAAAAAACAGAACGCAGTGGATATAAGCCTGTTTAATAAACTGCTACAATATATATTTTTTACAAAGTTGTGTGTAAATTTTTTTTTTTTAACATTAAAAAAAAATAATAAAGGAAAGTAAAAATAACTAATATTTATAAATTCCTAGCAATTTTTCTATAATTACATACCTATAACTCACTCCACTGCAAAAAAAAAAAAGATAATATATATAGGTAAATAAGGGAGGTTTTGAAAGGGGAACTGGGAAGGGAGGAAAAAAAAATCAAAAATACCCAATATTAGTTGTGTATGAAAAAAAGTACAAATTTGAGTTTTTTTTATACTTGCAGTTTCATTATGTTAAAGAGTAGGATAAAAAGAAATTGAAGCAAAAAGTTTTTTTAAGCCATAAATGTTTCATTGCCACAATATGTGACAATTCATAATGGTGACTTGTAAAAGACCACCTTTTTTTTTTTTTTCATTTTTAAACTATGATGAAGTGTGCAGGAAGGGTTTCAACACTTTAATCAAACAGACAAGAATGAGGCCTAACATTAACAAGAGTGTCTGAAGAAAGTCCTCTTTATTGTCTCCTTTATTCAGCTCATTCTATATGTCACATCGCATACTTCCTCGTCCACTCTCTTGCAAGTTCATTGTACTTGTCCCGGTCTGTCTTGTAGATTCTTGCAATTTCAGGGACAAGGGGGTCATCAGGATTGGGGTCACATAGTAGTGAACAGATTGAAAGTAAAACTTTTGAAATGGTTAGGGCAGGAGACCACTGTGATCTCAAAATATCAAGGCAAATGCTCCCATTGCTGTTTATGTTGGGGTGATATATTCGAGTTGTGAAAGCTACTTTCGGTGGCTTAAAGGGGTAATCTGTAGGAAAATGAATAGTCAGGAAAAATACCCCACCTTGATATGGGCTATCGGGAGGTCCCATTATTGTAGCTTGCCAGTGGAAGAGATCATCTCCAACGGGGCCGGCTGAACATTGTGCAGGAGGATCACGTTTCAAGTCTTCCAATTCTTTTTTAATACGCTTGAGAGCCATCTTTGGCCTTAAAGTGCTGTTTTAAATTATATTTTGTTATTAATAAATCTATATTAGATGAAATCTTGGCGTTATTCCGTGAGGCCTAACTATTATAAATTAAATGGTGGAAAACTTAATGAAAGGAAACAAGCGGCGTTTAGAAATACTTCAATTTCAGGCTTAGGCCGATAGAGGTCGGGGAGCCTCTTCACCGACCAATAGGCGTTGGCAAAATGGGAGAGAATAGGCGTAACTTTAGATGATCTTCAAAAAATATATCTTGCTAGAGATATATTTACCGCTTGAATTTTTCTGAATTATTACCTATTATTAATTGCTTATAATAATGTTAAGTTTAAGCTTTTAGACTTATTCGAAACAAAATTTTTTTAAAATAAAAATGACGTGTATGCTCAAAAATAGCTTCAAAATGGCTACTAAGCTTCTGGTTCGAGATTATGAACTCACTTGATATTTTATTGTTATTTCTGTGGTATTTAAAAATATAATTTCAATGATGAAAAATATATTAATTTATTAAATATATAACATTTCAATTTTAAATAAAAAAATATTTTCTATTTGAATGTCAACCCTTTCAACATTTTCAATTGATATTGCAAGTTTTCATTAAAAGTTTAACGTTTAAATAAAAATTTTAACATTTTTTGCATTTTTGTATATTTAAATAACCATTTTTATTTTACTCAATTTTATTTTACACGAGGTTAATTATTACACCTTTATTTGGATTGAAGTTTTTTAATGCTATATTGGAAATTTAGATTTATAACATGTTTTTTTTTAAGTATAACACACACATATGTTTAAATATTAGCCTTTTTAATCTTAACTGTAAACATTTTAAAATGTAAATATAGCTTTTCAATTTTGATATTTATAATATGTTAGCTTCAAATAAAAACGTTTACAATATTAATTACAACCTTTTCAACTTTAACCTTTTTGCCAAGTCAGTCACCCTTTTAGGGCTACTTTAGCTTAGGTCAGCCACCAAAACAGAATCAACAGCTTGCACTAGATATCGTTTTATTTTTTAAAACAAAATTTAAATATTTATATTTAATGGCATCGATTTATTGGTTCATGCACAATATGAAATTTAAAAATATCTTATTTTTAGTTAGATAATTTGATCCAGCCTGAATCAAGTATTGATGAGATATTTTTTTTTTACTCTGATCATGTTGAGCATAATTAAATTAACCCTCCATAATTTTGGTGTGGAATAAATTGAGATTACTCTATAATCCCACTTTTTGTCTCAATGAAGTCAGGAATGTGTAGAGCACCATTCAATGCACCAAAAATATGTTCTTTTATTTCATTCATTGTGCTATGGTTTCATATAGAACACCAACTATTGTGTCAACATTTTATTGCTCAACGCAGCCTCCTGGCCTCTCTCTCTCTCTCTGAAACCCAGCAGGACCAAAAATATGTTGATGGGTACACTCTTTGATTGCTTTTAAACAGGTGCTTCCATAGAGCTACAAGTTTTGGGACAAGTTGATGACAAAATTTTAAGTGGCTCAGATAGAAGTGCCTGGCCCTGAGATCTCTAAAGAGGGCTCCAAAAAAGCATAAAGGATTTTTTTTTATATTGTATTATATACCTGTAGGTATATATATATATTTTTTAAGATTTATTTTTTGGATGAACGATCAAGTATAAATACACCCTGTTGTTTTTAAAGTTTGTGCTAGATTAGATAATTTTATAATTTTGCGCAACATAAGTCGGTGGACGAGTGGGTAACACCCTCAATCCAGACAGTCATGAACCGGTATTGAATCCCGCGTTAACATTTTGTTTAATATGTGCCTAACCTTCACATATTATTCATTGTTTCAATTATCATAAACTAGGTTGCTCTTGTTGAGCGGTACCTAATAAAGTTATTTTGGAACCGATTTTGCGCAACTGATGGTGCAGCATTAGAGAGAGGAGCAAAATTCATTGGAGTATTTAGATACGTTTCCTATTGATGAGACATCTGAGGCACCTGTAGGTAGAAATATGACTTTGCGTGTTAACATTTAACTGGACATAGTGGGACAGTCCTCATGCCTTGGGTGGCCCTACTAGGAGTTCAGAACTCGGGAAATACTTCGCCTGTCCCGTCCAGGGTCATCCCCCTCCTCCCACTTTGAGACAGTTAAATTTTATATTTAAAAAAAACAATGGTTGCCTGTAAAGTCGGTTTTACGGGCGAAGATTTTACGTGACAACGGTAGAATATTTATTGATATGAATATAATTAAATTGCACAATAGGAACAAGGAATTGAATGAAAATAAGAATTGCACATATTTTAACTATAGAAATATATTTTGTTTACTAAAACATTGTACATGTAAACTTAAACTTAACTAATTCCTATTTGAGTGATTTTGTTGAGGATAGGACGATGATAGGAGAAATATGAAATGAAAGGAAGTGTTTCTGCTGTAATGTGTCTTGCTAAAGTCAAGTCGATAGTTGTTCCTTTTAACGTAGTTGACTTAGAAACGTTTGATACGCAATCAAGGTTATACGTATTTTTCATGAATTTAAGAAACGAGTTGTCAGGCTTTACGTTTTTGTTAAAATCACCACACAGAAGAATCGGTATACTAGAATCAACTTGCACGAACGGTGGCACGTACTGGCTGTTGTGAATGTATGGACCGAATCCTTGCCATAGTAACATTCCAATATCCTACATACTAGCTCCTGGATGAATATATACAGCACCGAGTATAAACTTGAAGCTAGTATTAGCGGCGAAGCAAGTAACTTCAGTCATGCACATGTCACCCTTGGTTTTAATGACACGAGTTACGTCTGTAATCGCAACTTGGAACACTTCCGCCGTAGATGTCGATGACTCCACCAGCCGCGTTGGTATTTGATAATCAAAACACTTATTCAGATCGAAGGTTCAAATTTTTGCTAAATAAATTTGAAATTAAATAAAATGTGTAATTGTAAATGATGAAGTTGAAAATTAAAACATTTACTTAAATTAGATGTTAAAATTCTTGCTCAACACAGTTTAAATAAAGTTTTCTTATATCTGCCACTTTTTCTTAATATTTGTAATTTTAAAGAATCAATTCGAAAATCAAAACATTTATTCAGATCGAAGGTTCAAATTTTTGCTAAATAAATTTGAAACTATTTAAAATTTGTAAAATAATAATTAATTAATTAATTAATTTTAAACTAATAATTTACTTAACACTATCAACATTTATCAATAGTATGACATAACCTATAAACTCAGTTTCTCAACTTTTGTGTCAATCTAACAATTAATCAATCAATCATAGTTTACGATAATGAAATATCAGTGTACAATTATTTACCTTTATTGTTGTAGTTGTTGTAAATGACGAATCTAAGCACTCCACATTTTCACTACAGACACAGCTGACGATACTTTAACCACACGTGTGAACTTGTATTATGACGCTTTCTTGTTTTTCCAACGCCAAGAACGTTCGAGAAAGACAAAGACAGAGACAAGCATGCGCCGATTCAATGCGCCTAATTCTCTAGCGCTGCGCGCGCAGCACTCTCGTTCGATGACTCATCGTAACGTTACCGGGCGTTACACTTTTTCATAAGTGACTCCCAGCCGCAACCTAAAGACGTTGTCACGTCAAAATATATTAATGTCAACATTGCAATATAGTAGTGCCAATAAGTTTTCAAACTTTCTAGACATGAAGTCGCCCTTATTCACCATTATGGAGTGATAGATACAGGATATATATGTTCAGAAAATTATATAATCAATTTTATAGATTTAAAAAAAGTCACACTTCACTCTTCCTTTGAGTGAATAGAAATTTATCCAAGAACTGCAAAAAGTTGATAGGAACATATAATGCCTAACCTCTTTGATATAATGAATTTAGATTCCAAATGGTTCAGTGTAGAAGCTGAATACGAAATTTACTTTATGGATTTTGAAGCAATAAAAGTGAAAATGTTAGTTTTGTATGTGTATGGAAACAAATGACATTCTTCCTGACAAAATTTACGCAAAAATTGAGCGACTCTATTTACCATCTCTGAAGACAAGCAATTTCGAATTTTCAAAATTTGTTTGATTAAATAGCTTCTAAATAAATTTTTGTAGTCATTATTTGATTGTATTTTATTCACTTTCTTTGAAGTGTTTTCTTTGATATGCCTTTTCTGCATTGTTAATGCAATAACTCCGCCTTTGCTGGTCCCAATGAAAAAGAAGGAGGGGGAGCAGTAACAAGCTCGCTAAAAAACCTGGGCTCAGCTGGTCTGGCTGATAGTACCCTGTAAGGGTTCTAATCCAGGGATACAGGATGAGCAGCGTATGTACTCCATATTAGGAGCAGCTGCACATGAGAGCTGTTCCTCATGTCAGAGGTAGCCATTTCTTTTGGAGCTAAGTCGGCCTGCTACTGAGTAGTGCTCCCAATCTTAATGACAAAGGCAAACGCATTCTACTTCACCCAGTCATGATGGTTGTCAAACAGACACCATCAAGGGTCGCAAATTGATACCCTAATATGATTGAGTAGAGATAAGAAAGAAGAAGAGTTAATGTAATATCTTGTAAAATTAAGCAGCACCACTCTATCAGGCACACAATATTATTAAATATTTATTTACATTTTAAATCAAAAAGTTTTTAGCATTAATTATCTTGAGAATCATAAGAGTGAATTATGATAGATATCAGAATACAGACTACTCATTGATATATCACATCCACTTTATCCATTATGAATCTTGCTGGTGGTGGACATCTGTTTCTAGGTGGGTTCCATCTTGCACTGGACTCACATGATGATCACTTTCTCAATTAGTATCTTCTTGCACCTTGTAACCTGTTTGTGACTTCTTGTCCTCCCTTATCTTTCTCTTTTGGTGTGGCCTGAAGCAACTGTTACCCCTATACCAATTTTACTTTCTTTCCTTTTCTTAATTTTATTAATTTTCAAATCCGATTTGGAACAATTCCTCACCCTACTGATTCCATTGACATTCTCCCTCTATTTATTCTTTTTCATGTATTTTCTTAATTGGTCTATATTAATATCTTTAACTTAGCCATTTAATTCTACTTAGCACACTCTGTCTCTTTTCTAATAACTATACCTGGTATTCATTTATCTGCATTAGCTCTAAATTTCTTGCACCATGCCTTGTCATTTATATGAAAGCTTCAGATGTTCTGATTATTTTTATTTTGTTTAACTTTGTTCTTTTTTTTAACCTTATTTGTCAATCGTAGATGCAATAAGGTTAGTTTAGTTCAAAAGTGACGCCCTTAAAATAATTTGGCAAAGGTTTTACTTGTTGCTTCACATGAAGCGTACTTCTATATACTGTAAATTGTGGCCCATTATCTGAGACTACCTTCTTTGGAAGTCCATATAGTGCATATAGCCTTCTAATTTGGTTTATTATTTTATTTGTTTTAATAAATTTCATTGGGATAACTTTTAACCATTTTAAATGATTATCCACTACAATTAAGACTTCACCCCATTTTTATGAGAAAAATCTATGTAAATTCTTTTCCAAGGACCTTTGCCTATTCTCAGGCTTGAAGAAGAAAAAATTACAAGTTATTGCGATTGCTTAAATACTTATTAATTAGCCACCAGAAATAGCTTCTGGCAACAGATTTAATTTTTCACATTCCACTGTGAGACTCGTTGAAACCTTCTAGAAAATTCCTTGGAATTAACACTCTTGTTCCCCATAAAATGTGTTCACATGCATCCTTCATAGTTAATTCCTATTTCTTTTGGAAATATGGACTCATGTGCTGCAGATTTTTATGGACTTCCATTCCTAATATATGATTATACCTTTTGCCAATATTGGATCAACGTTTTTTTTTATATTATCCCTAGTACACGTGGTACAGGCATGATAATCATGGTGGGTAGAAGTTGGCGACTGTTTTTACTGGAAGTGCACCACATGTCTAAATATGTGAAAAGCAGTTCGACTTTTGCACTTACAAGTAAGCCAGAGCAATAAATGGGTAACTTCTATAGTAACATCTCATTTCTATTTCAATGGTAAATATCCTATTAATGACAATATATATATCGTAATTTAAACAAAGCTATGTAAGTAATAAAGATGGCGCCTTTCCAGTCGTCTCAAGTGTCTAAAGTTTGCCACTGGACCCCAGGGGAGGGGAAGATGACCCACATAGGTCACTGACCAATGAGAATCAATCCCTGGGTACCGGACAGAGGGAGAAAAAGGGACGTTAGTCCAGCTGTCGACGGTTAGAGTTACAGTTGATTTTTTGACAGGCCCGCTCATAGGTTCGTTGTCATCTCACGGCGGGCTTCGTGGCCGCCGTTTTGGCTCCTCTCTGCCCTCGCGGCTTCATGCAGGACGTCGAGCTTTCTTCTGTTAATCCTCAACTTACCCTGGTCCTGGTGCGACTTGAGACATTCTGGAAGAGCGCCTTTTGATCCCAAACTTTGTCCTTACTGTCCCGTGAGGACTTCCCACTCTGCACTGCCTTGCCACTAAACCCCGACTGCTTCCAACTCACTTATTGGCTTACCCAGGTTTACGACATATATTTTTTCAACTTGCTTTGGGTATTTCTTCATAGCCAATAGGCAAACGAGATATTGCATCATCATAACCTGTGATTTTTTAATATGATTTCATAGTATATGCTGACATGGTCAAACACCATCTCTGCATTATTGATGTTTATATATTTTGGAATAGCTAATCTGTGTCATTAGGGACCACCAAGTTGAGTTCGATTTTCCTTGACTATATGAACTAATATTCTCCGATTTTATCTGTTATTGACCATCACTCTAAGTTCATATAATGACCTTCCATTAGTTTTCTTGACTCCATCTAGGTTCATATAGGTTCCTTAGCAGTGTTTGATACAGAAGTGGTTTGCCAGTGCCTTCTTCCATTTATGCAGTTGACCAAATAAATCTGGCTCTTCCGCCCGTTGGAGCGATTTCTCTCCCCAAGTACAAGATAGTTTTCTTTTTCATTACAAGAATGAAGTTAAAAGTTTATTAGAGCTTTCATTCATTGCCCTTTTGTGTTAGTCATTTCATTGGGATGTTTCTCGCCCTATCAACTGGAGTTTTACTCACACTAGGAGGTACAAATAGGGTTTTTTTCATTCATTGGGATTGAGTCAAATGCTATTTCTCAAATTCTTCAGTACTTTTAGAAAGGCAAATCTAGAACCCATGATTTCTACAAAGGTTTATATATAGGGGGGAATATAAATATATATTCCTTCTATGTATAAATTTTTAGAGCATAAATTATGCCCAAGGGGAGGGGGGGTCTTCTTTATCTGCGGATAATGGCATTCTGCCTTTGACAAATTTATTGAAGAATATAAAACACCAGCTTTTCTTCACCTTTAACAAAATGTTCCAGAACTGTCCCAATTCCATAGTCTAATGCATCAGTGGAAATAACCAAAACAGCAGCTTGGTATCATAAGGACTAAAAATGACTCAGCTGATAAGGCATCTTTGCATTTATTGTGAATGATTCTTCACATTTTTCATTTCAAAACCAACATGCATCTTTCTTAAGCAATTTATGCAGTGGGTAAGCAGCGATGACATGTCCTTTATGAAGTTGCCCTACTAATTCAATAGTTCTAAAATGACCACAATTCTTTTATAATCTTTGGAGCCTCTGAATCTTTAATAACTCATCCTTTTAGGAATTGATTGTATACATCATAAGCCTATTATCAATTTATCCCTCAGAGTGTTTTAAAATGTTTCAAATTTACATTGTGCATCAAGTTTTTTTATAACATAAATATACTCTGAAACTGACTCACTTTCCTTTTGGAATCCTTTATGAAAATTAAACCTCTATAAAATTATAGAACCTTTAGGCTTATATTGGGGTTATTCAAAATTGTTTTATATTTTCAATTATTTTATAAATAAGTAATTGGAGTACACATACAAGTATGATGCACTAGCGCGCTATCTAATAAAATAAACAATTTGATATTTGCGGAAGGGCGATTGCTCAAAGCATATTATATATTTATAAATGTATGTAATTCTACTGTCTTTGTTGGAAAAGAAGCCGTCCGAAGCAGCCAATGGGAGGCCGGCGGAAGCGGCTACGGGGATGCAGCGGCTAAAATGAGAAAACAATAACAAAAGAACTTGTAAACAACTTTCAAACGCTAGAATTTGCCCTGATCTCCGATTCTTTTAGTGTAAATATTTAAATATATAATTAATTAAATAATACTTTACTTATTTTCTTAAATTATAATAAATATAATTTCCCTCCTGTTTCGTCTAATATTTTAATAGTGCTATAAGCAGCGACACCTTAATTTTGAACCTTCAACCCCGCCGACCAAGAATAGAGGTGAGTGGCTACCTCTATAGAACTTAGATCGTCGTCACAACACAGAGTGGCGGTGAAATCGCAATATTTTTGGCATCCCAGCCGGGACTGTTGAAGGTAAATTCTAGGAAAAAAAAATCATTTTAAGCTGACCATTTTGGAACTCGCTAGCTAACCCTACTTGCCGCTTTGTTTACAAGATGGCGGAAGAATTAATTCTACGTTTAAAAAAGAAGCGTGCTATTAACAGATCATATTTAACGAAAACATGCAATAAGATTGAAAGTGGACTTGACACGCTAATGAGAATTGAACTTGAAGAATTATTAGAACAATTGAATGAATCATTTAACGAACTTAAATTAGTGGATCACGAAATAGAAACGCTTCTTGAAACTGACGATTTAGAGAAGGAAATACAGGGCGTAGAGGAATATCGAGAAAAATATATTACTTGGAGATTTAGGGCAAATAAAAAGATTCACCAATCAGATTTTCATGGCGAAAATATACCGAATTCGAACTCACGAATAGATGAAAATGAAATGAGACATTATGTACCTTCCTGCTCGACTGTGAAACTTCCGAAATTGATGATATCGAAATTATATGGAAACTTTAGTGAATGGCTGACGTTCTGGAATTCTTTTGATGCAGCTATACACCAGAACAACTCACTGAACCCGATCGATAAATTTAACTATCTGAAGTCACATCTCGGCGGAACTGCACTAAACACAGTTGAAGGTTTCGCTTTATCTGCGGACAATTATGAGAAAGCTATAAAATTGCTTAAAGACAGATTTGGGCGAGAAGACATTTTGATTAGCCGACATATGAACAATTTGTTGTCAATGAGACCACTCAAAACGTCAAGCGATGTAAGAACCTTCCGCGAACTTTTTGACAACCTTTCTGTTCATATAAGAAGTCTCGAGTCACTAAACGTGTCCATTGATGTTTACGGACAACTGTTGTGCCCGATAATAATAAAACTTCTACCTGCAGACCTTAATTTGGAATTGAACAAAGAACTCCCGACAGGTTACGTAATTAATGACTTGATTACCTTTCTAGAAAGACAATTAACTGCACGGGAGAGGAGTTTTAGAAACGAAATCGGTACCGGGAATGAATCAACTTCTAAACCTAATTTAGTAAACAAACATCCAAAGACAAGATTCTACAATGAAAAACCAATTGCGACAGCTTCGGAACTTTTGAATTCAGTTCACAAATCGAATGAATGTGTATTTTGTGGTAAAGACAACCATGGAAGCCCTAAGTGTGACTTTGCAGCTAATATGAGTTTAAACGAAAAGAGATCACTCATGAGGAAAAAAGGCGTTTGTTATAAATGTCTTCGGCCTTCTCATTTAAGTAAATTTTGCAGAAATGTAGTCCGTTGTTCGATCTGCAACATGTCTTCCCACCTGGATGTCATGTGCACAAAACTGATTTTAGATAGAGGTGGATCTTCCAAGTCTCCAACGGTGCAAGATGAAACTCTCGCCAACTTATCAACCTCCCCAGACGTCTTGTTACCTACTTTGAGAGTGACCCTCAAAGGGAACAGAACGGAGAAGACGGCACGGGCTATAATAGACACCGGATCCCAAAGATCGTATATTTTACATAGCACAGCAATGGAAATGGAATACGAACAATCTAGGAGAGAGTTCTTCCGGCATTCCTTGTTTGGAGGATCGAGTACCGACGTAGTTGAACATGAGGTCTATACCATTCATTTATCTGACATCAATAATTCCTATCGCTGTGAGTTTGAAGCACTAGGTCAACCCCTTATCTGTGGAAGCATACCTCCGGTGTGTCCAAGATCATTTTTAGAAGGGAGTGAAGAACTCGACGTGTCTGATTTGATGAGAGACCGTATAGAAGTCCTTATAGGGGCGGACATCGCCGGGAGATTGCTAACCGATGCTCAGAGAAGAATCTCATCTGGACTGGTGGCAATCCGTACCAAACTAGGATGGACTGTGATGGAAAAGATTCCTCCAACGGAGGTGAGAGATGACACCAGCTCCCTTTGCGTGACCACACTTCTATATTTAGATTTAGAAAACTTGTGTAAATTAGATGCAATTGGAATCTCTGACAAGGAGGTTGAGAAGAAGAATCAGTCGTTACAAGCTGAAATGGAGGAACATTTCGCCCACACCACGACGCGAGATATCGAGGGGCGCTAAGAGGTAGCTCTACCCTGGGTGCAAGACAAGGAAAGGATTCCTTCGAATAGAGACCTAGCCGAAAACCAACTAAGTTCTGTAAGAAGAAAACTTGAAGAAGTTGGAGACATGAATGAGTATGGACAAATCTTTGAAGAATGGATGAAACAGGGGATAATCGAGTATGCCAGAAAGGATAAACTAGATGGTGTACACTACCTGCCACATCGACCAGTGTATAAAAGGAACAGTCAAACTTCTAGAATACGGCCAGTATTCAATGCGTCGGCCCGGAAGAGAGGTAAACTTTCCCTGAATGACTGTCTGGATAACGGGACTAATTTCAGAGGCATGGCTAATACTTTAAAGAAGATTGATTTTTCGAGATTAAAGTGTGATCCCACATTGAAAAACATCACCTGGAAATTCATACCGCCTGATGCTCCTTGGTGGGGTGGATGGTGGGAGCGTTTGATTGGAATGATGAAACAATTGCTCTTTAGGATTCTCGGTCAAACCTCCTTGGGATATGAAGAACTGTCCACGGTAATGTGTGACGTCGAAAGTTTGATGAACACACGCCCTCTGACCTACCTAACGGAAGAAAGTGAGGATCTCGCTCCATTGACACCTTCGTTGTTCTTACATGAGGTCAGAGAGGTTGGCGCTCCAGACCTGGACTTGATTGATAACCAGACCCTCTCCCGCAAATATCAATATATCAAACGTGTACGAGAAGATCTTAGAGAACGATTTCGTATCGAATATTTTGGATTCCTGAGACAAGAAACGAGACGCCTGAAGACTACCATACCATTCAAGGTGGGAGACATGGTACTCATTGGACAAGAGAGTTTAAAGAGACTACACTGGCCGTTAGCCAGAATAATCCAACTCTATCCAGGAAAAGATGGACTTGTGAGGGTTGCGAAAGTGAAAACTTCATCAGGTGATAAAATACGACCTATTCAAAAACTCTACAATTTAGAGATAACGCCCGAGATAAGATGTCGAGACCCTCTAACGGAGCGATCTCCCACACCAGAAGTTCGATTGACAACTGAAGAGGACCCTTTGACTTCACAACAAGAGCAACATCACATTGATACCCCGAATGTTGTGTCAAGTTACGGACGGCCCATCAAGAGACCCAACCGATTGGATCTACTGAACTTTTCCTTTCCATGTTTGAGTCGTCGAGACGCCAACTCAAAGGTGGGAGAAATGTTGGAAAAGAAGCCGTCCGAAGCAGCCAATGGGAGGCCGGCGGAAGCGGCTACGGGGATGCAGCGGCTAAAATGAGAAAATAATAACAAAAGAACTTGTAAACAACTTTCGAACGTTAGAATTTGCCCTGATCTCCGATTCTTTTAGTGTAAATATTTAAATATATAACTAATTAAATAATACTTTACTTATTTTCTTAAATTATAATAAATATAATTTCCCTCCTGTTTCGTCTAATATTTTAATAGTGCTATAAGCAGCGACACCTTAATTTTGAACCTTCAACCCCGCCGACCAAGAATAGAGGTGAGTGGCTACCTCTATAGAACTTAGATCGTCGTCACAACACAGGGTGGCGGTGAAATCGCAATAGTCTTCAAAGCTTATGTCCATAGTTCTTCTAAAATACCCATTCCAAGAGTCTACCAACAGTACCACTATAAAAGGAAGTTCCAAAAATGCAATCTAACAGCGGTATGGTAGATTAAACTGGCGAAACCGCTGGGAGGGTTCACCACTGATGAGCCAGGCCCTTCCATTAATTTTTCCATTGCAGTAAGGGCAGTAGAAATTGTTTATTTTCAAAAAAGAATCTTACGCCTTTAAAATAATTTAGAATTTTGACATACAAGTATGTTATACTTGTATGTTCTTTAAAATTCTGTATTGTTCTGGGCCTATTGTGGCTTATAAATAGGAAACTAGACTACTTTCATGAATGTTGTTTTTTTTATTATAATATTTGTTTCCATCTATCCATATAATAATCAAAACCTTTAATCTTCATTAAATTATATTGTACAATTAAATATCCTCATTCACGCACACACACAATAATATTAGATATTTATTTACATTCAATCACAATAATCATCATGATTATTCTGTGTGTAACCTAGAATTCTAGAGCGTACCAAAGTCGCCAATTGTGGGGGTTTATCTTCTGACTTATTCTCTATTTGATGCAGTTGACATCATTAACGTCCTCGTGTTTGTTAGTTGAGTTAATCAGCAAGAAGTATTTGGAAGTTTAAAAAGAAAAGTAATATTTTTTAGGCTAACATCAGACATAAGTTTACATATATGTGGATATATATTACAATCAGTCAAAAAGCAAATCGACAGAGTACCATCAGTGATAATAATGTGCTCACTGATAATTTACTATACAAGAATATCCTGTAGGCATGTCAGCTGCCTTTACAACATCCAACTGTTTAGTTGTCGCCAGGCTGTTTTGTTTTTGTGATGATTCTTCAATGCTTCTTGTTTGAATGTTTTGGTATTAAGTAAATTTTCAGTTTGGAATCTCTGAAAATAGTAGGATGAGAATCTGTAAAAGAGGAGGTTGAATGTTTGAGAGAGAGAGAGAGAGAGATTGAGATTGAACCTGATTTATTTTAACGTCCATATAAGATTATATAAGGTTAAATACAGAATAAATAAAAATATGAATAAATAAGATTATATAATGAAAAATACATGAATAAATAGATATAAATATATAAAGTAATAGATAAATATACATATATATAAAATATATACAAGGTCTTCATTGGTGGCGCCCACCGCGAGAAAGACTCCGCCACCGATGGACTGCGAGAGTTCTTTCCCACAGGGTGGGCAGGTCGATGTGTTGGCTGGCATTACCCAACTCAAGACCAAGATGGTACTTGTAGATGGTAGCCTTCGCCACACTTGTTAGCTTCACTGCCTCGGGATGGAGGCCGACGCCGAAGAGCCAGGCCTGCAGATCCAGGGGCAAGTCGCAGGAAGCGAACACCTCCCGGAGCAGGGTTCGCACGGCTCGGCAACTCCAATATCTGTGGGTCAGCGACCCGTCGCTGGACCCACAGGCGGCACAGTTGGCACGCCTCGAGGCAGGATGGTCAGGATGTGGTAGGGCATGGAGGGCCAGCCTTAGGGCGACATCTGCGTCGTGACCCGAGAAGCAGTTCCGACGCAGGTCGGCCCAGGGGATGGAGCGGGGCACATCCACGGTGGGGGTCCACCGGGCAGCCAGCTCTGCAGTAGGATGGGCCTGGAGCCGTGCCGAGTCCAATGCCCGGCGCGCCCTCTGGCTGGGTAGGCGGGTGATGGGGGTCGCCGATCCCCGCAGGACGATGGTCTCCGCCTCGTTCTCCGCATGATAGCTGGAGCTGGCGTTTTCCCGCAGGAGACGTTGGCAGAAGGCCCCCAGGTGCTGCGCATCTAGGAGCGCGGCCCGCGTTGAGCGCGCAAGTGCAGGGGCGCCATCGGAGAAGTCCCCGACAGTCGCTTGTAGCCGGCGCTCGGGAGCCAGCAGGTTTGGCGGCCGCAGGAACCTGTTGTCACCTCGAAGACGCAGGGACCTCAGGCTGGCGGGATGAAGAACCCGGTGGTCAAGCTCGAGGACGCTGGACGCGGCCTCCCACAGGCTCAGTAGTCTCCTCCTCCTAGGCGAGTGCCAGACGTCAGGAGCCGGCGGTGTCAGCCACGCCCGGCTGCGGACCAGTCAAGAGTAGCCGTTGGCGGCGCCGCGAAGAGAGGCCTGGACCCCCTTCAGGCAGGCGAGCCGAAGCTGGCCCGCGATGTCAAGCAGGCCGACGCCACCATCGGAGACTGGACGAGCCAGAATGCGCCCGGGGAGCCACGAGACTCGGCTCGTACCCCACACGAAGCGCGCCAACCGCGCCTGCAGCCGGCCGACGGTGGTTTCAGGTGGAAGGTAGCCATGGAGGTGGTGCAGGATGGAACCCAGGACCAGGCTGTTGGCCGCGCGAGCACGACCCACCAGCGACAGTCCGCGGGTGAAGGGCGACCACCTCGCGATGGCTCGCTCCAGCAGCCCCATCAGGTGTGAGGCCTGGGAGGCGACGGTGTTTCTGGTGGTGATGGTGCAGCCTAGGACGGTCAGCGACTCGGACGTCCAGGAGATTCCCAGAGGAGAATCGGTCCGGTGCTTCCAGGAACCGCACCAGAGCCCGCAGCTCTTCTTGAAGTTGATAGCCACCCCGGAGGACATGCGGAACTCTTCAAAGATCAGGGGCACGAGCTCAAACTGAGCGTCGTCCCTGATGAAGAGTACGATGTCGTCCGCATAGGCGACCACGTTGCCGCGGCCCAAGGTCCTCTCGAGGCGGCGTAGCAAAGGTCCAACTCCGATGCTGAAGAGCGCGGCGCTGAGACGGCAGCCCTGCCTCACCCCGTTGAGAAGCGGGAAGGCCTTGGTGTAGACATCTCCGACCCGGATGGAGGCGTCTGCTTCCCCGTAGAGGACAGCAATCCACCCTAGGAAGGTAGATGGTAGGCCCAGCTTCTCCAGCAGGGCGAACAGGTAGCTCCTGCTCAGGGTGTCGAAGGCCGACTTCAGGTCCAAAGAGATGACAGCCCGCGGCGTGTCATGTCTGGATGCCCCGGCGGCTTCGTCAGACACTCGCGCGATATTCCAGGAAGATGACCGTCCTGGAACGGCGTAGGTCTGACATTGGGGCACCAGGTCTGGCAGATGACGTCGCAGACGAGCCATGAGCACGCCGCTGAGGACCCTGTAGTCGGTCGTTGGCAGGCTGATTGGCCGGAATGCCTGTAGACCCCGGACCACCGTGCACTTTCGGCAGCAAGATCACCTTGCTGCGCCTTGAGGATGGAGGTAAGGCCCCGCGGAGTCGAGAAGCCTCGAAGACTTGCCAAAGAACTTCGGCGAAGAAATCTTCAAAGGCTTTGACAAACTCGCAGGGGAGTCCGTCCCATCCCGATGCACGGCCATTTGGCATGCGATGGATGGCTGCCGCTATCTGGTCGCGGGAGATGTCGGCGAGAAAGAGCTGGTCCCACTCGTCGAACTCCAGTGGAGTCACTTCAGCTAGGAAGTCGGCGATGGCTTCTTCCGAGCTTGGAGCCTGAGCGAAGCGACTGCTTAGGCGCTCCAGAAGGAAACGCCTAAGCTGGCCCCCGGAGATGGCGTTGCCGTCGTCGTTGGTGAAGGTGGAGGGAGAGCGGCGTCTGGCTCGGAGGGAACGCCCGAGGTCCGACAAGGAAGGATAGTCGGAGCGGGCAGTGTCGTCCTCCAGTCTCCGCCTCAGGAAGAGGCTTGCTCTCTCGATGTATCCACCGCCGGACTCGGCGACGGCAGACGCGAGTGACCGTATCTCCGCGACCAGATTTGCCTTGATCCTGGTCCATTTTTCCCATAACATCGGAGGTGAAAGATTTGCTAGGTCTACCGATATTTCATCGATGAACGTTTCCATTCGATCGACAAAGAGGTCTGACCGTAGCAGCTTTCCGATGCAGGGAAGTCTTGTAGGAGCTGGGTCTCCTACTTGGATCAGAACGGCACGGTGGTCCGAGTAGGCATAGTCAACAGTTTGGTATTGGGTGACGCGGTCGCAGAAGCCTGATGGAAGTAGGATTCTGTCCAGACGACGCGCGTCGACCCGGCTTCCGATGGTGGCAACCCTGGTGTGCTCCAGTGCAGCATCGAAGAAGGTGGCGACGTCGACGAGGTCGGCTTGGTCCAGGAGCTACGCGAGGGATTCTGCTGAACCTGATGCCAGGTCCTTCGCCGATTCCTCGGAGATGTTCAGGTCACCGAGGATCCACGCACCTTCTTCACGCGCCAAAGCTGCGATGATCTGGAGCTGGCGGCAGCGCTCTTCAGGAGCATGAGAGACGTGGGCGTTGACACACGTCACGGAAATTCCCCGGACGGTGAGGTCGATGACAGCCATCTTGCCAGGCCATAGGATCTGCTGCCGATGAACAACGACGCCGGCCGCGAAGACGCAGGCGAGGCCTGATCCCACGGTGGTCGTTGCGGGAGCAACAACGGCGCTGTAGCCTTGGCAGAGGTCTCCTACGTCGTCCAGGGACATGACGTTCGTCTCCTGCAGAAAGCAGATGTCGATCTCATGCTCCTTGAGAAAACAGCAGAGCTGAATTCTCCGGCGAAGAGCGGCGATGCCGCGCGTGTTCAGGGTTGCAACTCGGAAGTTCATTTAGGGTGTCGAGCAGAGTTTCTGGCGCGAGATAGCTTTTTATACAGCCCTATATACGCCATACGCCCTGTCAAAGCCATAAGCGCCGTGGCCATGGTGTCGATGGCCTTTCTCTGCTGGATATTGGAGTTGGCCAGAAGCTTGTCCATGAGGCCATTATTAGTAATGGCTCGGAGGAGTTGTTCTCTCTCAAAGCCTACCTTCTGGACGCTGGCGATGGCCTCAGAAGCTTTGGCGTTTTTCATAAGAGCGTCCATTTGTTTCTGGGCCAAATTTCGCTTATCCTGGGATAGAGGAAGCTCCTGGGTGTTATATGGTGGGCTGGAATCCTCGTTAGTCCGCTCAACTTCGTCGCTGGGTGGAAGGATTGGAGAGAGAGAGAGAGAGAGAGAGAGAGAGAGATTCTCTTGGTGACAATGCTAGCAGACTTACATTGTTTTCAGAGGTTCTGGCGATGTCAGCTTTAAGGAAATCATGTCCTGTTAAGATTGTAGAGGTGATTGTAACGCAGCTGGCATGCCTACAGGATATTCTTGTATGGTAAATTATCAGTGAGCACATCACTGATGGTACTCTGTGGAGTTGACTTTTCGACTGATTGTAATATATAACGACAAGTAAACTTGTTGGAGGTTAGCCTAAAAGAAATAAAGGTTTTTCTTTTAAACTTCGAGATACTTCTTGCTGATTAATGTCAACTAACACAAGGATGTTACAGTGATGTCGCTATGTTTTAGTTTTAGGAAAATTGATATTAGAAGACTAGGGGATATAGCCACTCTTCTAAGGTTTCTTGTAGCGTGGTAAAGGTCAAAGGTCGGTGCATAGTTGGAGGGCGAACTGTTTTCTTTGAAAGAGGATGTACTTCTTAGGAAAGGTTGCGAAGTGTAGGCATGTTCACTTGAGCTGCAGCTTTGGCGACTTGATCAGCTAGTTCATTTGCTTTAATGCCCCTGACTCAGTAGAGTTGAACATTGTCAAAAGTGTGTGTGTGACAATTGACAATTAAAACAAGTTTATTGACACCTAGTCAACAGCAAAGTGAGGTTTAAAAAAATAGATTTAAAATAAATAAAAATATTTACAAGAGACAGCGCCTTCTCAGAAGGGACGTCTGGATCCTATCAGGAGCTTAAAGCCGCCTTGAGTTCAGACAGGCCCTTGCCAATTCTGGATTTCTTGTCCCCAACTTGCTTGATGATAGTGTTGCGGAATTTAGAGAGAATCTTCTTGTTTTCTGGCGAGAGTTCCTCGAGGAGACACTCCCTATCACCGCGGTATAAGGACCGCAAACATGATATCTTCCCTGATTATCCTTTCCTTATATAGGGGGTTCTAGAAAGTTACATCTTTGTTCGAGTATCTCGATTATCTGATTCTCGCGTTCCTCATCCGCCTCAATGGATGCAGGAGCGGTCTAGAGCTCAAGGGTCGTCGAGGCAGGTAGTGGAAGCGGAGGGGCTACAACAGCTGGAGCTGATTCCTCCTCATGGGGAGAAGCGGGCGCTGGTTCAGCAGATGAGGCGCGGTGGAGAGATGGGGCGAAGTGTGGGCCGTGGGACCATTACTTGGAACCTCCACAGATGGAGCAGGGGGTGCTGGTGCAGAAGGCGCGGGTGCTAGCTGGCTGGGAAGCTGAGGCGCGGTCGGTGATGGGACATCAGTGGAGGAGGGTGATGATGCTTGCTTGGGGCCGATGGTCTGCCTGGCAAGCATGGGGCAGTTAGCTCTACGGTGACCTTGGTTGTTGTATTTGGAGCACCTTATCCCGAAGGTCAGGAACGCCGGCAAGGTGTCGCCTTTAGTCGTTATAACTAGCCTCTCGACTTTTATGCTGTCGTGGAAGAGGATGTAGGCTTCACGGCGGCCGTCAGTGTAGCCATACTCACCAGATTTAAGTTGCTTGGGGGCGATGGAGGTAACGCACCCATAAGGCCGAAGGGCGTCGATGATGACTGCATCCTCCACGTTGAAAGGGAGACCCACCAGGACGTGACCATTCATCCTGTGAGCTGGATGATGTGCCTGCCCCTCCGACCACTTTATTTATCGCCTTAAGGTGGTGGTGAGGCGCAAATTCAGGGCAGTGCTCTATGTAGACGCACTGGTCCTGGGTGGAGGACGCCTGCCGCGCCCTGGCCTCCGCGATGTGTGCTCTCGTGGCCTTCACTTCCTGCACCCGCGGAGTCCATCCTCCCGATCCCGATTAGCTCTGGTGGTGTTGGATTGCGCCGCTGTGTTGCCTGGTGCTCCCGAGCTGCGGCGCCTTTTCTTACTTTGCACCACAGTGTAGCCGTCCCCAATTTCCGGATCTTCAAGCTCCAATAAGTCCGCCCAGAACTTTTGGACTTGTACAGCGCAGATTGAAGGCGTCTTAGTCGCGATGTCGCTCAACGTGGCAAAATTTGCATAGTCTTTGCTAGCAGGCTAATTTACATTTTCAGTTTCCAGCATTTCAATAGAGAATTTGTTTTGCGA
Source organism: Cordylochernes scorpioides (assembly GCA_030710605.1). Lineage (NCBI taxonomy): Eukaryota > Metazoa > Arthropoda > Arachnida > Pseudoscorpiones > Chernetidae > Cordylochernes > Cordylochernes scorpioides. The sequence continues at coordinate 13,381,800 of CP092874.1, forward strand.
TTTGATTTTCGCAGATATCTCTGCACCAGTTTGAGGCTCGAAGCTTAACCTTTCAGGCACACAATCAACTTTCAAAGGGCTTTCAGCCAGTATTAAATTCGGCATACCTGCCAACACTTATCCACCTGCCAAGCGGGAAAATGGCGGAGCTCGAGAAAAGCGTGGCCGCTCGCTCGAGTGTGTGTGTGTGCATTGAAGTTCCAGAATATCTCTGCATTAAGGATAGTAGAAGATTGTTTTATGTGTTAAAAAAACACTCATACCTTAATGTTTTTATGACCTATATTTAGATGGTTGTTGTTGTCGTGTCCAAAGAAGAGTCTCAGATGTCTCCATGCATCTCCATCACAGCAGCAGCAATATCCACTATCTTGCTCTTCATTGGAAATGGGTGCCGTTGCCACGTTAGTCACCTTGGAAACGAACCAGAATTTGGTCGAATATTCCAAGGGTCCAGGGGGGACCGCAGGGAGGTGTGGTCGGACTTCTTCCCCCCATATTTAGATGGTGCTTCATTGATTTATATTAATTTATGCCTAACTGGCCTTGTCCTATGTAAAAATATTCAAAACAAGCAATTTTAAGATAACACCATATGTAAAACAGTCGGCCAAGAAAACAACAACGATATTACATCTTTCTCACATATTCACACACAATCTTGATTAATAATTAAAACTAATCTTTAGCATTGTTTATTATACTTCATAATATATAATATTCGTTAGGCAAACTTTCACTCGGATGAAACACATCCGCTAGTTAAATTATATTTAAGAGTATTTCTTTAATGAATTATGAAAATATTAATAAAAATTAAAATATAATAAATTTTCACCTTATATAAGATAATTAATGATTATTTTATATTTATAGGGTTATAAAAATCTGGAGATGCATGGGGACATCTGAGGCTCTTTTCAAATTAAATCCAAAAGGAAATTATATATATATAGTATAAGAATAGTACAATAATTTTTTTTAATTATAGAAAATACTATTGTTTTTGACCGATTTGATGCATATAGAGCTTTTTCTTATATTCATAAAAATAAAACAAAAACAATAAAAATAATTAAAGAAATATAATGTGATATTTTAAATTTGATGTGAATATAACTTCTTGTGTTTATTTACAAACAAATGTTTATTTTGATTAGTTTTTTTTTTTTTTTGAGATTTAAACATATCATTATATAATTTCTCATATATACCTTCTTTTTAAATTTTTAGCAGCCCTGTTAAATAAAGATATTTCCGTTACTTCTTTTTTAAATTTTATTTCAAAATGGATTATAAATAAAGAAAAAAATATATATATATAGAAATAGCACATGAAAATAATGCAAAAAAAAAAAAAAATCCAAAAACGGCACAGATATTTTATTTTTAGAGACGAAATTATAAAAATAGAAATCTATAATAAAATATATAGCCATAAAAGCAGTTTGAATGTTTTCAAACGTTTTTGGGGAATATAAAACGACATTTTAAAATGTAACCAAAATTCGATTGTTGCAGATAGAATTAAGTGGCCTTTGTGGCCTATATTTTGATAACAAATCACTAGAAAGCAGATCGCCATATTTATCACAATTCTTTTACTTTTCCAAGAGTCCAGCTCTCACATCCATAAATGACCATAGGAAATACCAATGTCTCTACAATTCTCTTCTTTATCTTAAGGTGGGATTATTCAACACAATTTCATTTATAAGAGATTCAAACTACAGTTAAACCTGTCTATAGCGCCCCCTCTAAATAGCGCCTCCCTCTCTATAGCGCCCGATTTTAAATACGTAGTACGATGCGATTTACATTAAAAGTGACCTGTCTATAGCACCCCTTCTCTATAGCACCCTATGTTGGTGAGTCCCAAGAGGGGGCGCTATAGACAGGTTTAACTGTATTTTTACTATTTATTTACTAAATTATTTTATTTTAGGAACTCCGCCTTTGCCGGTCCCAAGCCGGGATGAAAAAGGAGGAGGGGGAGCAGTAACAAGCTCACTAAAAAACCTGGGCTAAGCTAGCCCGGCTGATAGTACCCTGTAAGGGCTCCTAATCCAGGGATACAGGATGAGTTTGTACTCCATGTTAGGAGCGGCTGCACATGGCGCCTGTTCCTCATGTCAGAGGCGGCCATTTCTTTTGGAGCTAAGTCGGCCTGCTACTGAGTAGTGCTCCCAATCTTAATGACAAAGGCAGACGCATTCTACTTCACCCAGTCATGATGGTTGTCAAACAGACACCATCAAGGGTCACAACTTGATACCCTAATATGATTGAATGGAGATAAGGAAGAAGAAGAAGACTCATCTAGTGACCTTCCAATAGCTTTCTTGACCCCTTTTAGCCAGCTCATTGCAGGTCTTCCTCTCTTCCTTTAATTTTCACATCAAATGGATTGATTTACTTTCATTATGCGACCAAAGACAACAGTATTCGATTTCCAGATTTATTCTTCTTCTTTCTTATCTCCACTCTCAAACATATTAGGGTATCAAGTTGTGACCCTTGATGGTGTCTGTTTGACAACCATCATGACTGGGTGAGGTAGAATGCGTCTGCCTTTGTCATTAAGACTGGGAGCACTACTCAGTGGCAGGCCGACTTAACTCCAAAAGAAATGGCCGCCTCTGACATGAGGAACAGACACCATGTGCAGCAGCTCCTAACATATACGCTGTACAAACGCTGCTCATCCTGTATCCCTAGATTAAGAGCTCTTACAGGGTACTATCAGCCGGGCCAGCTGAGCCCATGTTTTTTAGTGAGCTTGTTACTGCTCCCCCTCCTCCTTTTTCATCCGGGCTTGGGACCGGCAAAGGCGGAGTTTCCAGACTTAAGTCTGGTCATCTACGGACAATGACAGAATGGTTGTAAGGTTTTCTCACTAAGTACTGTCAACCTCCAACCCCAAACTACATAATTGACTGTATACTTTCTCTCTATAGCACCCCATTTTAAATACGTAGTATGATATGATTTACATTAAAAGTGACCTATCTATAGCACCCCCCTCTCTATAGCACCCTATTTTGGTGAGTCCCAAGAGGGGGCGCTATAGACAGGTTTAACTGTATTTTTATAACACATAGGTTTCTTTTAAAAGACATCCCAAGCATTGGTGGATCCAAAGTTAGGTAGAACTGGTCTTGTAAGTCAGATGTCATTGATAACTGCGAAACAGTCTGTTTACCATGAAATTTGAAGTTAAAAAGTTAATAAAACCTATAGCCACAAGTAGGTAAATTCTGTTAACCATGAAGTCTGTAAATTCTGTTTACCATGAAGTCTGGATATTCTGTTTACCATGAAGTCTGTAAATTCTGTTTACCATGAAGTCTGTAAATTGTTTACCATGAAGTCTGGATATTCTGTTTACCATGAAGTCTGTAAATTGTTTACCATGAAGTCCGGATATTCTGTTTACCATGAAGTCTGTAAATTCTGTTTACCATGAAGTCTGTAAATTCTGTTTACCATGAAGTCTGTAAATTCTGTTTACCATGAAATTTGAAGTTAAAAAGTTAATAAAACCTATAGCCACAAGTCTGTAAATTCTGTTTTTGGTCCAATACAGAAAAAAAGAAAGCACTTTGGTGGATGATTGAATTGGAAACTTCTGGGAGGGTTTGTCACTGATTTGCAAGCCCCTCCCAATGTTTTTTTCATCGCAGTAGGGACAGTAGAGGTTTGTTTTATGTTTAAAAGAAGCATTCATGCTTCCATTTTTTATATATAGATAGAATGATAGAGCACAATTTGGATTATTGATTATAAATGGTTTTTTCCTACTTCTAAATCTAAGAATAATATTTTAGGTTAACTCCGCCTTTGCCGGTCCCAAACCCGGATGAAAAAGGAGGAGGGGGAGCAGTAACAAGCTTACTAAAAACCTGGGTTCAGCTGGCCCGGCTGATAGTACCCTGTAAGGGCTCCTGATCCAGGTATACAGGATGAGCAGCGTTTGTACTCCATGTTAGGAGCGGCTGCACATGGCGTCTGTTCCTCATGTCAGAGGCGGCCATTTCTTTTGGAGCTAAGTCTGCCTGCCACTGAGTAGTGCTCCCAGTCTTAATGACAAAGGCAGATGCATTCTACTTCACCCAGTGTGGAGATAAGAAAGAAGAAGAAGAAGATATTTTAGGTTTCTTAGAAAACTATCTTCTTCTTATCTGTTATCTTTACACACTGAATAACAGTAACTATTTTAAAACATGCTGTGATATAATTTCTCATACATTTTGGTTATTAGCCTGTAAAACCACAATCTCTCTAATTTCTCATTCAGTACTTTTGTCTGAAAAGCTGCCAAAAGCTTCCCCATGTGCACTAGGTGCAAAACCGAAGAGGCCACTCCCCAACATTTACTAAATTGCATTGGAAAGGACAAAATATCCCTGTACAGAGAACCAAGAAGAATTCTTGAACTTCTTTATGAGCGCGACCTCCAAGATCTTGTCTAATTTAGACTAAAAGGATAAGTAAAAAAAAAAACTTTTGTCTGATGATGGTAACAACACTGAAATGTCACACATTAATTATTTATTTGGATTTGGACTTATGACCTTGTATATTTAGATGGGATGTTATCACCATATAATTAAAGATTGTACATGATAAAGCACATTTTGATTTTAGATTATAATACAAGAAAATAAGACCTAGCAGCAACTTTTCCCACTATGTACTAAGTGTCAACCTGCAACCCCAAAACACATTATTGACTGTATTGACTCATCCATTAATGAACTCTACTCTTCCCTGGCAGACACCATCAACAAGCTTTACAGGCTTGATACCTTAATATGATTGAATGGAGAAAAAAAGAAGAAGAAGACCTAAAAAACTGGGTTCAGCTGACCCGGCTGATAGTACCCTGTAAGGGCTCCTAATCCAGGGATACAGGATGAGCAGTGTTTGTACTCCATGTTAAGAGCAGCTGCACAGCAGCTGCTGTCAGAGGCAGCCATTTCTTTTAGAGTTATGTCGGCCTGCCACTGAGTAGTGCTCCCAGTCGTAATGACAAAGGCAGACTCATTCTACTTCACCCAGTCATGATGGTTGTCAAACAGACACCATCAAGGGTCACAACTTGATACCCTAATATGATTGAGTGAAGATAAGGAAGAAGAAGAAGAAGACCTAATCCAAATAATTTAATGGTGGTGTGACATTTCGGCAACAGCATTGTTACTATCATCAAACAAAAGAATAAAAAATGATGATTAGATGGATTCTTTTATTTTTTTGTCTGTGATGGTGACAATGCTGTTACCGAAACATCATACCACTATTAAATTATTTAGATTAGGTCTTATTTTCTTGTATTATAAAGATTGTACACTCCAGTTTTCCTGTCCTAGGTACTACTTGGAGGTAATGCGCTAGGTTCATACAAAACCTACTATGAATTGGATTTTGATCTATTCAAGTTTTTATAGACCACATCAACCTTAATAAAAGTTTATTGTCTTTGATGTTTTTGACAACCCACTATTACCCTTTTTAAAAGATGGAAAGTTTATAAGTAAAATATAGTTAATATAATATACTCATGGAAAACAATTAAGGAAGTTGTACCTTTTAGCATGTATATCTGGATTCAGACAATAACTCTGAAATATATTACAGTGACCTTTATTGAAGACACACGAGATAACCAGGTGTATATACACTCATGAATAAAACTTAAGAAAGTTGTACCTTTTAGCATGTATATCAGAACAAAATCTCTGAAAGATATTACAGTGACCTTTATTGAAGACACACGAGATAACCAAGTGTATATACACTCATGGACAAAACTTAAGGAAGTTGTATCTTTTAGCATGCATATTGGGATTCAGAAAATAACTATGAAAGATATTACAGTACCTTTATTGAAGACACACGAGATAACCAAGTGTATATATACTCATGGACAAAACTTAAGGAAGTTGTATCTTTTAGCATGTATATCTGGATTCAGACAATAACTCTGAAATATATTACAGTGACCTTCATTGAAGACACACGAGATAACCAAGTGTATATATACTCATGGACAAAACTTAAGGAAGTTGTATCTTTTAGCATGTATATCTGGATTCAGACAATAACTCTGAAATATATTACAGTGACCTTCATTAAAGACACACGAGATAACCAAGTGTATATATACTCATGGACAAAACTTAAGGAAGTTGTATCTTTTAGCATGTATATCTGGATTCAGACAATAACTCTGAAATATATTACAGTGACCTTCATTGAAGACACACGAGATAACCAAGTGTATATATACTCATGGACAAAACTTAAGGAAGTTGTATCTTTTAGCATGTATATCTGGATTCAGACAATAACTCTGAAATATATTACAGTGACCTTCATTGAAGACACACAAGATAACCAAGTGTATATATACTCATGGACAAAACTTAAGGAAGTTGTACCTTTCAGCATGGTATCAGGACAATAACTCTGAAAGATATTACAGTGACCTTCATTGAAGACACACAAGATAACCAAGTGTGAACAACCTTTGTCTCCTTAGAAAAAAATAGACAACTGGCAACATTAAAGACCTTCCACTTCCTTAAATTTTGTCCACGAGTGTTATTTGTATTTATATACAGTAGAACTTCCATGAGAGGACACTGACACTAGAAGACACCTCTCTATAAAGGACAGTTTTCATTACCAAAATGACCATTTTTACTATTTACTAACTCTCCGGTAAGAGGACACCACTTCATAAAGGACACTTTAGCTCTGCAACTAGGTGTTGTCCTTTACAAGGAGGTTCTACTGTAGTATTTTACTAATTTCCATCTTTAAAAAAAAGACAATAGTAGGTCACCAAAACATCAATTACAATAAACTTCTATAAAAAAAGATTGATGAGTCTACAACTTGAATTGACTGCCATATTGTGTAGCTCACAAACCTGAATCAATATTACAGCTTAAACAATGGAACCTTGTTATAACTGCCTTTTTATATAACACTAACTTGGTTATAACATCAAAAGTCCTTAGTTATAAGTCATAATTGTTCTAACCATGGTTATAGCAACATAAAATCATAGTTCTAAGTGATGTTTTTACGAGGGTTGTCCGTTAAATAAGTTCCACGGGGCACCACTGTCGTGAGGATCGCTTTTAGGCTCGAGCCGACTGCACGGGCTCGTAGCTTGTTCTCCTCACTCCAATTTCCCACCAAGGACACGTCACTGGTAAGCTTAGTCTTGGCTGAGCAGCCGTTAGTGATGGAGCTTCCCCTCGTGTCTCCCGCCAGCTGCGAATTACGGTCAGTAATTCGATTTTTGGCCGCAAAGAAGAATTCGGCGAAGGACATTCATACTGAACTCTGTCAAGTGTATGGAGAAGGGTGTATGAGTTCCGGGATGGTGCGCAGATGGGTCAGAGAATTTAAAAACAGCCGAACAGACGTCCACGATGAACCGCGTGCTGGACGGCCATCGGTTTCGGACGAAACCATTGCCAAAGTCGAAGCGGCAATGCTTGAAGATCGACGGGTTACTGTGCGGAAGCTCTGCGATTTGGTTCCTGATGTCAGTAAAACCACCATCGACAAGATTTTGCGTGAACATTTAGGGTATTCAAAGGTCTGCGCAATATGGGTTCCGAAAATGCTGACTGAAGACCATAAACGGCAGCGGGTTTATGTGGCCCAGAAATTTCTCGATTGCCACAAAACTGACGGAGAGGAATTTTTGGATTCGATCGTTACTGGTGATGTGACATGGGTACACTACACCACACCGGAGACAAAGGAGCAATCCAAGCAGTGGAATCACATTTCTTCGCCGAAACCTCTAAAGTTTAAACAAACACTTTCTGCCGGGAAACTTATGGCTGCCGTCTTTTGGGACCGAAAGGGCCTATTGTTGTGCGACTTTATGCGTCTGGGTACAACAATCAATTCCGACCGGTACTGTAAGACCTTAAAACAACTTCGACGCGCGATTCAGAACAAGAGGAAAGGGATGTTAACCAAAGGGGTGCGTTTTCACCACAACAACGCTCGGCCGCACACCGCCCGTCAAACCACCGCCCTCATCGAAGAATTTGAATGGGAATTGGTGTCACACCCACCTTACAGCCCGGACGTAGCTCCTAGTGACTTCCATTTCTTCCCCGAGTTGAAGAAAAACCTGGGGGGAACCCAATTCCAGGACGATGACGAGTTGGAAGAAGCGGTTTTAGGCTTCTACGTGGCCAGGCGGCAGAGTTCTTCGACTCTGGGTTCCATAAGTGGGTGTACCGAATGCAAAAATGCGTAGAACGAAACGGGGAATATGTAGAAAAATGAAAAAAGTCTGATATTTTCGAAAATGTATAGTTCAGGGCAAATAAACCTGTTTTTCTGTATGAAAAACCTCTGTGGAACTTATTTAACGGACAACCCTCGTATATCAAGATGAATTTTGAAAAACAAAAATGGAAACAAAATGCTGTTACAGAAAGATCATCCATAGTGTATCTCTTTGTTCTTTTATTTTGGGTTAACACACTCTATGAAAACATTCAGTTGTTGTTTCTTATCCCCTTTTGTAAAGATTACACGGATTCCATGAGTCCATGCTCCTTGAGCTCTGATCTCATGGAATGGGTTTTAGGGATGCAGCTTTTGTTGATCATGACACCATGATCCAGGCACACTTTGATAAAAGTCTGACTTGACTGTAATTTGAGGACATTCCTAACATGGAAGCCTTTGCTGCCGACTCTAACATGAGTACAGACACAGCCCCTCCGTATCCCTGGAGTGGGACCCTTGCTGAGGTCTATCAACTGGGTCAGTTGAACTCAGGATTTTTAAAGAGGTCTTTCTCCTCTTTCTAACAATGCTGCTGTTGGTCCGCGACTGCTTATTCGTCGGTTATTCTGCTTGTTTCACAGCTGGCCTTTATATCTGTAGGTCATTCCTCTATGCACCACCTGGGGACATGTCCTGTAGCAGTCAGCTCTGCAGAGGGATGAAAACATTTATAAGCATCATTCACACTTATGTGAAAATATTTGTTTTGGGTCATTCAGGTAAAGCTTGCACCATGATGATGAGGGACTACCAGCCTGAAACTAATAAGTGGTTAGCTTTTCTTGATTAATCAAGAAACTGTATTTGGCCAATACTGGAATAACTCAAAATCAACGATTAATTATTCAAATAATAATCTGTAAATATTTACCATGTGTATATAATCTTTTTCCATTTTTACCCCTTTGTATATTTCCCACTTTCATGGGTTTCTCCGTTCTTGTAACCCCAAGGAGAATCCTCTGTAAGACCTGTGTGTCTTAATAAAGGTTTTTGTGTGTGAAATCAACGATTAGTTGATATTTATTCTGATAGATGGCGCAAGCCATCAACAACTTTTAGTTTCACAATTAGGAGATGTCCTTTTTTGTTAATTTATCTAACTGATCCAAGTACAAATTCACTTTTGTTCCATTTTTCACATTTTGTGTTTTTCATTTCACAGATTAAAAAAAAAAAAAGAGTAGGGAAACAACTATATAGAGGTAAAAAAAATAAAAGATTTATTTAAAAGCAATAACAACACACACACAATTACATAATCTCTTGTATACCGATATGTAATTAGGTGAAACAATATGTACATACACACAGAGTAGCAGCAGCTGTACAATGATGATTACATGGAGGTGTAGCTGCCATGATGGTCCTTGATGATCCAGATCTCGTCAATAACTTCTCCCCCCTGTAGTCCACACACAACACCATTCAAAAACTATATTATAGCTAGGATGAGGTTGGTAGAGGAGTGCCATATCATTTTTTTGCTTATCCCTAGTACATGTGGTACAGGCCATGATAATCATGGTGGGTAGTTAGCGACTGCTTTTTACTGTAAGCGCACCACATGTCTACACATTTCAAAGGCAGTTCGACTTTTGCACTTACAAATGTGCCAGAGCCCCGTTTGGTTACTTGCACTCGCTGGTGGGGTTGGACTTTTGCAAGAATCGGGGGCCATTGGAGCATTTTTTTTTTTAAACAGAAAAAAATGTCCCAATGCGGGAATCGAAAAGTAATAGTGGTCGAAAACCAAATGGTTTAACCAGCCTTCCACCAACACCCCATGTCATATAATAAAAAGGGTGAGAGGTTATTCAAGTTGAGAGATGCCATAAAACCACCTATTATCAAACCACCTGATAAGCAACACATCTTTGTATTTTTTTGGTGCACTTACAGTAAAAGCAGTCGCTAACTACCCAACATGATTATCATGGCCTGTACCACATGTACTAGGGATAAAAAACATCTTTGTATATGTAAATTATATCATTGATAAGGTACAATTTGAATTATAGATTAGAAAGATACAACAAGATAAAATTATTATTTATTTAGTTTCAGTAATTTAATCTCGGGGAGAATCCTCTATAAGACCATTGTGTCTTAATAAAGGCTTTTGTGTGTGTGTGTTTTGTAGTTTCAGTAATTGTGTTGTTACCGAAACATCACACACTATTGATAAGGTACAATTTGGATTATTAGATGATAAACACAAGGTAAAATAAGACCAAATTCACTATTTATTTATTTGGTCTTATTACCTTGTGATCACATACTATTTTTTTGGTCTTTATATTACCTTGTGTTTCTAATCAATAATCACAGAACCACAAGGGGTGTAAAAAATGGCCACAAATATGTTAACAATTCAAGTTAATAACACCAAATCCAAATAAATAAATAGTGTGTGACGTTTCGGTAACAGCATTGTTACCATCTTCAGACAATGGACTGATGGTTGAACCATCATAGTTGTCTGGTCACTTTGTAACCAGGTTATTTCCTCAAGCACTCAGGGAGAGGAAGTCCTTAGAAGGAAGCCTGTCATCCATCTCCTCTTCCTCCAGGACATACTTTGGGAATTCCTCTGTGATGTTTAGATAGGAGTTCTCTCAAACCATCTCCCTTTAGATACATATATCATTGTGTAACTCCGCCTTTGCCGTTCCCAAGCCCGGATGAAAAAGGAGGAGGGGGAGCAGTAACAAGCTCACTAAAAATCCTGGGTTCAGTTGGCCCGGCTGATAGTACCCTGTAAGGGGCTCCAGGGATACAGGATGAGCAGTGTTTGTACTCCATGTTAGGAGCGGCTGCACATGGCATCTGTTCCTCATGTCAGAGGTGACCATTTCTTTTGGAGCTAAGTTGGCCGCCACTGAGTAGTGCTCCCAGTCTTGATGACAAAGGCATTCTACTTCACCCAGTGTGGAGATAAGAAAGAAGAAGATATATCATTGTTGGAAGAGAGAGACCAAAGGTAGACTGGATGAGTTTCTTTATTTAAAGACTGTGAGCTTTCAGGCAATGATGTCCTTCAACAGGTCATTATGCAAATAATACTTGTAATAATGATAAGGTACAATTTGGATTATAGATTATAAACACAAGGTAATAAGACCTAATAAATAAATAAATAGTGTGTGACATTTCTGTAACAGCATTGTTACCATCTTCAGACAAAAGTACTGAATGAGAAATTTTCTTTTTCTCTAAAAAAATGAAGAAATTTTACCACAGCATGTTTTAAATAGTTACTATTATCAAGTGTATAAACAAGATAACAGATAAGAAGAAGACTGTTTCTCAGAAAACTATCTTCTTCTTATCTGCTATTTTGTTTACACCATTTAAAACATGCTATGGTAAAATTTCTCATTGAGTACTTTTGTCTGTAGATGGTAACAATGCTGTTACCGAAACGTCACACACTATTTATTTATTTGGATTTGGTCTTATTACCTTGTGTTTCTAATTTATAATACAAATTGTAACTAATCATATAACATGGTTTAAGAGTGCTAAGGCAAAATTTAAATTATAAACAAAAAGGTAATAAGACCAAATAAATAAATAGTGTATGATGTTTCGATAGCAGCATTATTACTGAAACGTCACACACTATTTATTTATTTGGTCTTATTACCTTGTGTTTATAATCTATAATACAAATTGTACCTTATCATATAACATGGTTTAAGAGTGCTAAGGCACAATTTGGATTATAGACTATCAACAAAAGGTAATAAGACCAAATAAATAAATAGTGTGTGATGTTTAGGTGACAGCGTTGTTACTGAAACACCACACACTATTCATTTATTTGTATTTGGTCTTATTACCTTGTGTTTATACCAAAATAAGTCTACAATGGATTCCATCACATGTGGGAGTCCCTGGAAATGAGGAGGCCGACAGATTGGCAAAGGAAGAAGCAGCTGGACATCCTGATGCGGTGAACTCCGAGACCTTCCTTTCAGCAAGGGACCATATTAACAAACTAAAACTACAACTGATAAGGAACCATAGAGATAGTTTCCATCATTCTTGGTACCAGGTAGAAAACCCCAAAAAACTGATCCTCCAACTAAACAGAAGGGAATCGACACAGTTGGCCATATAAAGAGGGAGCCAAAAGCTTCCCCATGTGCACTAGGTGCAAAACCGAAGAGGCCACTCCCCAACATATACTAAATTGTATTGGAAAGGACAAAAGATCCCTGTACAGAGAACCAAGAAGAGTTCTTGAACTTCTTTACGAGCACGACCTCCAAGATCTTGTCTAATTTAGACTAAAAGGATAAGTAAAAAAAAAAAACCTTGTGTTTAAGAGGAACAGTTCCAAGGTTTGACTATAGTTTGGTGTTGTTGATCAAGAAGGTCATACACAGCAGTATGAATGGACATCACCTCATTACTTATCACCTGATTGTCAAGTTTTATCTGGGTCCCATTGTGTCACAGGGGATGACAACAGCCTCTCTGACAACTTTTATAACTAGGGGGAACAATCAGTTACAATATATCTATATGGAGGGGTCGGTTGAAAGATGGTCTAAACCATTGGTTTTCAACCGATAAGACCCAGGTTTGATTCCCGCATTGGGCACTTTTTTCTGATTAAAAAAAAAAAAAAATGCTCCAATAGCTGCAATGATTCTTGCAAAAGTCCAACCCCACCAGTGAGTGCAAGTAACCAAACAGGGTTCTGGCACATTTGTAAGTGCAAAGTCGAACTGCTTTTCACATGTGTAGACATGTGGTGCGCTTACAGTAAAAGCAGTCGCCTACATCTACCTACCATGATTATCATGGCCTGTACCACATGTACTAGGGAATTATAAAAAAAACTGTCATATTTTCATAATATGCTACAAGATGGGCTATGAAATTGGTCAAATACACTAAACAGGTTTATGTGATAGAGTACAAACTCAATGAGAGGACAATAAGGCACAATTTGGATTATAGATTATAAACACAAGGTAATAACACCAAATCCTAATAAATAAATACTGTGTGACGTTTTGGTAACAGCAACAATGATGACTGAATGAATCATTCAGTACTTTTGTCTGAAGATGGTAACAATGCTGTTACCGAAACGTCACACACTATTTATTTATTTGGTCTTATTACCTTGTGTTCAATGAGAAGACACTCATGCTAGAGGACACCTCTCTATAAAGGGGAGTTTTCCTTGCCAAAATTCCCATTTTTTACTGTTTTGCAACTCTCCGGTAAAAGGACACCTCTCCTTAAATGACAATTTTGCTCTACAACTAGGTGTCCTTAATGATGAGGGTTATATGTTCTGGGTAAAAGGTAGATACCTTGTCATCTGAGACTTGCTGGAGATGTAGGTGGGTGGCGTTGTAGACTGTCATCCTAGCGTAGCCGTAGTCAGAGGAGCGGAAGGCAATCCAGGGGTCCTTGCGGAGTTTGAACTTGTCCGTGTCTTCCTGGCAACCCTACGGCACATAGGTCGCACCGTGGTGTAATTGAGTGGTGACAGACTTACTGCAGAGCCGGAGATGATGTGGATTGGAGCTCTTGGATTGGTGTAAGGGTGCTCTATGCTGCCGTTGTACACCTGTACATACACACTTGTCTATAGCAGGTATAACATTCACTTACATACATACAGTTGTTACAACCACATCACTTGGAACTGTAGTTGTTACCAGGTTGTTGTTGTTACCATATTTAAAATAATTGGGTCCCAAACCTTAGAATTAGCATGAACTTTCAAGCTTCAATTGTGTTTGAAACATGGTTCTGACAACAACAAGAGAAATGATATTCTAACAAAGTTCAAGAGAGTGTATACAGACTCAGTAGACTCCCTAGGTTGTCTGTACCTGTCTGTTGTAGAGAGGGAAGAACCGCTGGTAGTTGTGTTCATGGGCCCAAAACTCCACATCTACCCCGTACTTGTAGAACACATCCTCCAGGCCGTAGCGATGCAGGATGGGGATGCCAGAGCGCACCATGGAGTACACATGGGTGCAGTCGTCGCGGTCCAGGGTGTTACAGTACATAGGCCGGTGTCCCATGGTCACAATCCAGGGTCTCTTGGCTCGGTTCTCTGGTCGGTTGGCTTCCTAGAAAGATGGAGTTAGGCTCTGAGAGGTGAACAGTGATTACACAAGGTAGTACAAGGCCATGATAATCATGGTAGGTAGAGGGTTATGATACTGTAAGAACACGACATGTAGTACAAAGCCCTCTTCTTCTTTCTTATCTCCACTCAATCATATTAGGATATTAAGCCTGTAGAGCTTGAGACTTTTGATGGTATCTGCTGGAGATGAGTAGAGCTCATCAAAGATTTGACATTCATAAGGATTGGGTGAAGTAGAATGTGTCTGCTTTTGTCATTAAGACTGGGAGCACTACTCAGCTGCAGGTCAACTTAGCTCCAATATGAAATGGCCACCTCTGAAATGAGGAAGAGATGCCATGTGCAGCCGCTCCTAACATGGAGTACAGACTCATCCTGTATCCCTTGAGCCCTTACAGGATACTATCAGCTGGGCCAGCTGAGCCCAGATTTTTTTAGTGAGCTTGTTACTGTTCCCCCTCCTCCTTTTTCATCCGGTTTTGGGACTGGCAAAGGTGAAGTTGTACAAAGCCATGAAGGTTGTGATTGCCTATACACCACAGGTCTGCGACACATATACAAAACATTCTGTCTTTAGACAAGTGGTACACTTACAGTAAAAGCAGTCACTTACTACCCACCATGATTATCATGGCCTGTACCACATGTACAAGGGATAATAATGATTTAAAAAAAATCATTCTGTCTTTGCTATAATGCACTTCCCAAGGTTTAGACAATCCTGTGTGGCTTTGAGAAATAACACTACTCTTGTGGTTTACCAGTCTTGTATATCTACCATCCATCCAAATGATGCCATTCCTATATACTGAGATGTATAAGAGAGTCCAAATACTGTAAATAAAAAGGATAAGGCACAATTTGGATTATAGATTATAAACACAAAGTAATAAGACTAAATCCAAATAAATAAATAGTGTGTGACATTTCGGTAACAACACTGTTACCGAAACATCACACACTATTTATTTATTTGGATTTGGTCTTATTACCTTGTGTAGGTAAATAAAAAGAAAGCTATATGGCAATACAGACCTGGAGATCCCGAACCAGCCAATCAAACTGCAGAGCCAGTTGTTCAATGCCGTATTGGAAGAAATAGTAGAACTCTGTGGAGAGGGAGACAACATGTACAGGACCAATGTCAAAGCTGCACTAAACATGTCACATCTCTGCTGTCATACACCGTGGTGTATATCTCACCTGTAGTAGTGGTTGTTCTTCTCCCCAGCCTGGTTGGTCATGGTGAAGCGGTGGTTGTAGTGGGTGAAGTTACTGTACACATGTGTCAACATTACTACGGGCACACTATCCTCTACCATGTACCCACCACCTGTCCACCACCACCATCCCTGTGTCTGCATGCTCCCAATGTCCAATCTGGATGATACTTGGGAAGGAAACATTTTCACACTAATGATAAGGTACAATTTGGATTATAGTTTAGAAATACAAGGTAATAAGACCAAATCTAAATAAATAGTGTGTGATGTTTTGGTAACAGTGTTGTTACTGAAATGTCATACACTATTTATTTGGGTTTGGTCTTATTACCTTGTATTACTAATCTATAATCCAAATTGTACCTAATCATTTAAATAGTCTTCTTCATTTTTCTTATCTCCACACGGGGTGAAGTAGAATGCGTCTGCCTTTGTCATTAAGACTGGGAGCACTACTCAGTGGCAGGCCGACTTAACTCCAAAAGAAATGGCCGCCTCTGACATGAGGAACAGACACCATGTACAGCTGCTCCTAACATGGAGTACAAACGCTGCTTATCCTGTATCCCTGGAGCCCTTACAGGGTACTATCAGCCGGGCCAGCTGAGCCCAGGTTTTTTAGTGAGCTTGTTACTGC
>CP092874.1:13398220-13444449 GCA_030710605.1 Cordylochernes scorpioides
ACCATCATCAGACAAAAGAATAAATAACACTTTTCATTGTATTATAATCTATAATCCAAATTGTGCTTTATCAACCTGTCTCCTTAAAAAAAAAAAAAGATGACCAGCAACAAAGACTTTCCACTTCCTTAAGTTTTGTCCATGAGTGTATTTAGCTTCAACACAAAAATGTAAAATGTTTCCAATTGAAGAAAAAACAAAACAAAATAGGTGCAACACTCCAGTATCAGATTTAGAATACTTGTTTCCAGATATGCAATTAAGTAAATCCATGGTATTTCCCAAGGAACCTCCTTCAGAGGTTGGACCTAATCAGAGTTGATTTTTTTTTTGTAAGTGCAAAAGTCTAACTACTTTTCACATGTGGTGCACTTACAGTAAAAGCAGTCGCCTACTTCTACCCACCATGATTATCATGGCCTGTATCACATGTACTAGGGATAAGCAAAAAAAAAGTTGATATAGAATGGTCATCATGGGATGACATTTCTGTTGTCTTTGTCATCTTCCCATACCAGAACATTTGATAAGCCAATCCTGACTCATAGCCAATTCTGCCTTTCAGACAAGAGGATTTGATAAAATATAAAACCAATGGTAAAACTGTTGCATAAACAAATGAAAACATTGGCGTGAATGTTTCTTTTCACAAATAAATCAAACTTCTACTGTCCTTACTGCGAGTAAGCCTTCCCAATATTTTATCATTGCAGTAAAAACAGTAGAAGTTTGATAAACATCAAGATGCGAATGTTTCTTTTCACAAATAAATCAAACATCTACTGTGGAAATTACACACCCTCTGCTGTGAAAAATATTGGGAGAGCTTACTCTCAGTAAGGACAGTGGATGTTTGATTTATTTGTGAAAGAAACACTTATATTTTAATGTATTCATTTGATAAGGTAAAATTTGGATTATGGATTATAAACACAAGGTAATAAGACTGTGGGAGCCGAGAGACTTCCTTCCAACCTGCTGGGATGACAGACCACAGCAAACATACAAGTAGGGCCTGGAGATGATCACCGCTGTGTGGCGCGGCAGATGTCAATGAGAACCCAATAGACATTCTAGGGGGTTGTCTTTGTTTATCGAATTCCTATTAATTCCTGGAGAATTTTTTTAATTAGAAAAAATGCCTAATGTGGGATTCACTCTTGGGTCGTAGAGGTTAAAGTAGGTTAAAAACCAACAGTTTAAACCACTCATCAAAAACATATGGAAGAAGCGGGATAGCTTCTACAGTTTTCTCAGTCCTCATTGAATGGACCAACCAACCAAAATCCATGTCTTAACTATCATCAGACTATGGTTAGAATGCATTGAAGGTTTAAGGAGGCGCTCTTAGAACTAATTCACCTGAATTAGTAATAAGTAACAACAAATGATAAGGAACAATTTGGATTATAGATTATAAACACAAGGTAATAAGACCAAATCCAAATAAATAAATAGTGTGTGATGTGTTTTGCTAACAATGCTATTACCGAAACGTTACACACTATTTATTTATTTATTTGGTCTTATTACCTTAAGTAACAACAAAGATTTTGTAACATCCAAATCAAAATTATACACAATTTACACAATACAGTTCCGTTCTTGGTAAAGGATAATTTGCCAATAATAGTTGGTCTTGCTAATGGATCAACCGAACACAAAAGTGCCCAGGTTTCAGCAAGCCACCAAGGAAAGCTGTGGAGAGGAGTGTTAGCAGGAAACCATGAAGATCACAATAGCAAGATCAAATGTGTAACTTTTCAATATAACCAGCTTTGCAACATCATTAAACTAGACAGATAAGGCACAATTTGGATTACAGATACAAGGTGATAAGACAAAATCCAAATAAATAAATAATGTGTGTCAAACGTCACACACTATTTATTTATTTGGTCTTATTACCTTGTATTAAACTAGACTATATTTTGTTCTGATAAATCCTATGTATTTACAACACACGATCTTTCTTTCTTATCTCCTCTCAAACATATTAGGGTATCAAGTTGTGACTCTTGATGGTGTCTGTTTGACAACCACCATGACTGGGTGAAGTAGAATGCCTTTGTCACTAAGACTGGGAGCACTACTCAGTGGCAGGCCGACTTAGCTCCAAAAGAAATGGCCGCCTCTAACGTGAGGAACAGACAACATGTACAGCCGCTCCTAACATGGAGTATATCCTGTATCCCTGGAGCACTTACAGGGTACTATCAGCAGGGCCAGCCGAGCCCAGGTTTTTAAGCGAGCTTGTTACTGCTATCCCTCCTCCTTTTTCATCCCGGCAAAGGCGGAGTATAACTTTTCAATATAACCAGCTTTGCAACACCATTAAACTAGACTATTATTTTGTTCTGATAAATCCTATGTATTTACAACACATGGTACAGTCTGAGAATGGCTGCCTTTTTGTTACTGAGAAATATCTCAATTAGAATATTTATCTAGATAACACAAAATAAATAACCTAAAAGGTAACTACTAGAAGTATCTGTAACAGCGTTGTTACCATCTTCAGACATAATGACTTTATTTAGGTCTCATCACCTAGCATAATTGCACCAACACCTCTACCCCAAAACAAAATCTACCCCATTTGCACCAAAATGTAGCTTGGCACCTGCAGCTCCAGAACACATTGCATTAGATGCACTAAACAGGACCTCTGGGAGAGGCCGCTGCTCATAATAAAACAGCTCGAGGAGCATGAACTCATGGAATTTGTGTGTAGGGGATAAGAAACAACAATAACAATACCTCTTAACTACACAAATTTGATTATATGCAACTTTTACATAAACAAACTTTTTTACATATTGCTTGTTAATTACATATATTTTATTAGACTGGGTAATACAGTACTCTGTGTTGCATACAGGTTCCAAGTTGTATTTTTGATTCCTGATAAATAAATGTATTTTTAGTATATTTTGGATAAAAGATGTTTGAATAGCTGCCTTGTTATAACAAACACATGGCTTAGGTATTTTCTTGCATAAATACACTTCTAGTACAGTAGAACCTCCCTGTACAGAGCCAAATTGTCCTTTAGGGAGAGGTGTCCTCTTACCGGCGAGTTGCTAAATAGTAAAGATGGTAATTTTGCAAATGAAATTTAGGTCTCATCACCTAGCATAATTGTACCAACAACTCCAAACTACACAAATTTGATTATATGCAACTTTTACATAAACAAACTTTTTTACATATTGCTTGTTAATTACATATTTTTTTTTAGAATGGGTGATACAGTACTCTGTGTTGCATACAGGTTCCAAGCTGTATTTTTGATACCTGATAAATAAATGTACTTTTAGTATATTTTGGTTAAAAGATGTTTGAATACCTGCCTTGTTTGAAATGAAGGCGATAAAAACGTGATTTTCTTTTAATGGTAAAAACACAAGCTTTGAGGCAAGAATGCCCTTCTTCAGGTTTCTTGCCTGAAAGCTTGTTTTTACCATTAAAAGAAAATCACATTTTTATCGCCTTCATTTCAAATATTATTGCGTGGCTACGTCATGTCTGATCCTAACCTGCCTTGTTTATAACAAACACACTCTATGATAAAGCACAATTTGGATTATAGATACAAAATAAGACCTAATCCATGGATTCCTCTTCTAAAGTTTTTTATTTTCACTAATACACTTGGTACAGACCATGATAATCATGGTGAGAGGTTTGCGTCTGTACTTAGTGTAAGTACACTACATATCTACACATGTGAAAAGAAGTACTTACTAGTGTGCCAGAGCTTCTTTTGGTTACTTGCCCTCGCTGGTGGGGTTAGACTTTTGCAAGAATCAGGGGCCATTTTACAATTTTTTTTTTTAATTAGGAAAAAAGCACCCAATGTGGGATTCAATATCCATGGATTAGGTCTTATTTAACACATTTCTAGTACAGTAGAACCTCCCTGTAAACGACAATACCTAGTTACAGAGCCAAATTGTCCTTTAGGGAGAGGTGTCCTCTTACTGAAGAGCTGCTAAATAGTATTCTTCTTCTTTCTTATCTCCACTCAATCACACTAAGGTATCAAGCTTGTAAAGCTTGAGATTTTTGATGGTGTCTGCCGGGGAAGAGTAGAGCTCATCAATGGATGAGTCAATACAGTCAATAATATGTCTTGGGGTTGCAGGCTAAGAATTGCACTTAGTACATAGTGGGAAAACCTTGCAACCATTCTGGAAAGTCATTGTCCGTAGATGACCAGACTTAAGGCTGCTAAATAGTAAAGATGATAATTTTGTAAATGTAAGCTGTCCTTTGTAGAGAGGTGTCCTCGTGTGGAGGTTCTACTGTATATATAGAAGGTATCTAGACCAAATCTAACAAGTAAAATGGTGACAATACAGTTAATGAAACCTCGCTATCTAATAGTAATTTGAGCCTCTGTACTAAGAATTACCCCTTACCTTATTTACTGAACCATTACGCTAGAACTACCCTGGCCTTGTTTTAATGAAGTCATTCTAAGAAAACTTGGGCAGATAACAAACATGCTTAGTGTTCCCTTTATGTGATTAATGATAAGGCACAATTTGGATTATAGATTATAAACACAAGGTAATAAGACCAAATCCAAATAATGTGACGTCTCAGTAACAGCATTGTTACCATCTTCAGACAAAAGTACTGAAACACTTTAATTATTTGGTCTTATTTCCTTGTGCTTATGGAATTAAGCACAATTTGGATTATAGATTAGAAACACAAGGTAATAAGATCAAACCCAAATAAATAAATAAACAGTGTGTGATGTCTCAGTAACAGCATTGTTACCATCTTCAGACAAAAGTACTGAAACACTTTAATTATTTGGTCTTATTTCCTTGTGCTTATGGAATTAAGCACAATTTGGATTATAGATTAGAAACACAAGGTAATAAGACCAAATAAATATATAGTTATGTAATATTTTGGTTACAGCATTGTCACCATCATCAAACAAGTTAGTGAGCCTTTATAATAATAACAATGCTGTTACCAAAACATCACACTTAATTAGATTTGGATTAGAAACACAAGGTAATAAGATCAAATTCAAATAGTGTGATATTTTGGTTACAGCGATGTTACCATCATCAAACAAAAGTTAGTGAGCAACATACTTTTATAATGATAACAATGCTGTTACCAAAACATCACTTATTTGGTCTTATTACCATGTGTTTATATTATAATTATATAGTTAAACCTGTCTATAACACCCCCTCTTGGGACTGACCAAAATAGGGTGCTATAGAGAGGGAATGCTATAGACAGGTCACTTTTAATGTAAATCACATCATACTTTTTTTTTTTTTTTAAATGAGGAGATAAACACTACATTTTCCATGTTACATATAAGCATAACCAATTCTAAACACAAGGTAATAAAACCAAAGACTAACAGCATTGTTACCGAAACTTCACTATTTATTTGGTCTTATTACCTTATGTTTAGAATTTATAAATCCAAATTGTGCTCTAACAAAACCAATTATGTAATTTTCAATCAACGCGACCTAAACAAAGACATAAGGTTTGTAGAGTTGTAACTCATGTCTTGAAATCTTCCAATTTTTAAAGACTGAATTTCAGGTATATAAACCTTGTTATGGCTTGTCCAGAAATCAAGACTTTCCTCCCTTACAAATCTATATATAGGTAAACCTGTCTATAACACCCCCTCTTGGGACTGACCAAAATAGGGTGCTAAAGACAGGTCACTTTATATTTTGCTACTCTCCCTGGAAACTTCCATCATTGCTTATCTTATATCTTACAAATGTTGTTTTTGGCCTTAAATTGTCATGAGTCATTCTGAAGTTTGTCTTTGTTTCTTTTCTAAGTTACAATATATTTTGGGGGGTCGGTGGAAGGCTGGTTAAACCATTTGGTTTACGACCACTACGACCCGGGTTCGATCCCCGCATTGGACACTTTTTTCTGTTTAAAAAAAAAAAATGCTCCAATGGCCCCCCGATTCTTGCAAAAGTCCAACCCCACCAGCGAGTGCAAGTAACCAAACGGGGCTCTGGCATATTTGTAAGTGCAAAGTCGAACTGCTTTCACATGTGTAGACATGTGGTGCGCTTACAGTAAAAAGCAGTCGCTAACTACCCACTATGATTATCATGGCCTGTACCACATGTACTAGGGATAAGCAAAAAAAAAAAAAAAAAACAATATATTTTTGGGTCTTACTAACTTTTATTTCTAATCTACAGTTAAACCTGTCTATAGGGTCCCCTCTTGGGACTCACCAAAATAGGGTGCTATAGACAGGTCACTTTTAATGTAAATCGCATCATACTACGTATTTAAAACTGGGTGCTATAGAGAGGGAGGCGCTATAGACAGGTTTAACTGTATAAATATAATATTATGAACTAAAAATTTAGACATTTTAAATGTAAATCGCATCGTACTACGTATTTAAAACTGGGCGCTATAGAGAGGAAGGCGCTATTTAGAAGGGGTGCTATAGACAGGTTTAGCTGTATAAATATAATATTATGAACTACAAATGAAGATTATTGAGAAAAATTATAATCCCTTCATAAGACAATTAGTTAAAACTCTTCCTTCAAGCAAATTTTACAATAAGATAATATTTCCTCCTACCCAATCACCCATCACAGATATAATAAAAATGATTTTCATAATGATACTCATTGCTGCACATGGAATCACAATTGTACTCTTCAACGCTAGGCCTACTTGCAGTTGAAATATTTTTTTTAAATAACAAATCTACAATCTACAAGGTAATAAGACCAAATCCAAATAAAAGTGTGTACCATCAGAGAAAAGTAGTTATAATGCTGTTAAAACATTATATTAAAAATAAAGATGGCATATCCTTACCAATAGCACATGTGCTTTTTTTTTTCACATATAATTATATAAAAAGGTATATATTGGATCAAAATATCATTTATTTTACCAATAAATGATATTTTGATTCAATATATGAATTTTTATTTAAAGATTTATTTATGGATTGCTCTATTTTCAAAAAAATATAATTATACGTTTTTTTTTTTTTGCTTATCCCTAGTACACATGGTACAGGCCATGATAATCCTGGTGGGTAGAAGTAGGCGACTGCTTTTACTGTAAGTGCACCAATGTCTACACACATTATATGTTATAATGGTATTAGGAAAACATCACACACTATTTATATGGATTTAGTCTTATTAACTATGTATTTCTAATCTATAATCCAAATTGTACTTTACAAACCTAAACAGCCTACTTTTTTTTCTATCTGGAACAAATTTAACTTTGGCACATTATATATTGGTATACTCTGAAACATGTTGCGACTAATAGTGGAAAGGGTATCTCACCAAATGTACATTTTTGATTGGCTTATAAAAAAAAACTATTTAGAATATCATCATGAGAAGCCATTTTCCTTTCCCCAATATTATAAACCTAATTTAAATAAAATTTAATAAAGCTAAGCCTTAAAATCACTATAAACAATGTGAAAAAGACAAAAATCAATCCATATTACACTCCCAATGTATTTTCTTTGTTTTCCAAATGAAAAGGTACAATTTGGATTATAGATTAAAACATAAGGTAATAAGACCAAATCCGGATGAATACTTTTTTTTAAATTTGGATTTGGTCTTAATACAATGTGTTTTTTCTAAAGTTAATAGAAGTTACTTTTTTTATAACCACATTTTTGTTTACACATTTTGTTTTATCCTTTAAGATCCCAATACACCAAGTTTTTCTAAAGTAAATCGTATGCTTTAAAATAAACAAAGCTTAGAACAAAAAGCCATTACGTTTATTTAAAAAAAAAACAAATATTTCTTACTTTTACATTATTATTTGACTTAAAGATGAGCATTTTAAAAGGACCCTCTTAACAGTAATTTTTTTTTCCAAAACACATTGATCAAATTAATAAAAAAAAAAAATAATGAAAACTTTTTAAGCTTCAAAAAAAATAAGATAAATATAATAAACATAAAAATAAATACTACATTTTTTTTATGAATAAGGGAAATAAAATAAAGAATTTCACAAAATTTCTTATACACCACAACTTGAATTTGATTAAAAATATCTTAACCCTAATTTTTCAAAAATGGTAAATATGAAAATACACTCATTTGTATTTGTATACACATATAATAAGAGAGAAATATAATTAGAATAATACAATTTTTAAGTAATTATATAGTTTAAAATAGGGATTATTTTCTAGTTATTACAAGGGTATATCTTCTTATGGCAAAGTTTATAAATAGAAGTAAATTTACAAATATATATTGTGAAACTTTTTTAATGATTAAAAAACAGAACGCAGTGGATATAAGCCTGTTTAATAAACTGCTACAATATATATTTTTTACAAAGTTGTGTGTAAATTTTTTTTTTTTTTAACATTAAAAAAAAAATAAAGGAAAGTAAAAATAACTAATATTTATAAATTCCTAGCAATTTTTCTATAATTACATACCTATAACTCACTCCACTGCAAAAAAAAAAAAGATAATATATATAGGTAAATAAGGGAGGTTTTGAAAGGGGAACTGGGAAGGGAGGAAAAAAAAATCAAAAATACCCAATATTAGTTGTGTATGAAAAAAAGTACAAATTTGAGTTTTTTTTATACTTGCAGTTTCATTATGTTAAAGAGTAGGATAAAAAGAAATTGAAGCAAAAAGTTTTTTTTAAGCCATAAATGTTTCATTGCCACAATATGTGACAATTCATAATGGTGACTTGTAAAAGACCACCTTTTTTTTTTTTTTTCATTTTTAAACTATGATGAAGTGTGCAGGAAGGGTTTCAACACTTTAATCAAACAGACAAGAATGAGGCCTAACATTAACAAGAGTGTCTGAAGAAAGTCCTCTTTATTGTCTCCTTTATTCAGCTCATTCTATATGTCACATCGCATACTTCCTCGTCCACTCTCTTGCAAGTTCATTGTACTTGTCCCGGTCTGTCTTGTAGATTCTTGCAATTTCAGGGACAAGGGGGTCATCAGGATTGGGGTCACATAGTAGTGAACAGATTGAAAGTAAAACTTTTGAAATGGTTAGGGCAGGAGACCACTGTGATCTCAAAATATCAAGGCAAATGCTCCCATTGCTGTTTATGTTGGGGTGATATATTCGAGTTGTGAAGCTACTTTCGGTGGCTTAAAGGGGTAATCTGTAGGAAAATGAATAGTCAGGAAAAATACCCCACCTTGATATGGGCTATCGGGAGGTCCCATTATTGTAGCTTGCCAGTGGAAGAGATCATCTCCAACGGGGCCGGCTGAACATTGTGCAGGAGGATCACGTTTCAAGTCTTCCAATTCTTTTTTAATACGCTTGAGAGCCATCTTTGGCCTTAAAGTGCTGTTTTAAATTATATTTTGTTATTAATAAATCTATATTAAATGAAATCTTGGCGTTATTCCGTGAGGCCTAACTATTATAAATTAAATGGTGGAAAACTTAATGAAAGGAAACAAGCGGCGTTTAGAAATACTTCAATTTCAGGCTTAGGCCGATAGAGGTCGGGGAGCCTCTTCACCGACCAATAGGCGTTGGCAAAATGGGAGAGAATAGGCGTAACTTTAGATGATCTTCAAAAAATATATCTTGCTAGAGATATATTTACCGCTTGAATTTTTCTGAATTATTACCTATTATTAATTGCTTATAATAATGTTAAGTTTAAGCTTTTAGACTTATTCGAAACAAAATTTTTTTAAAATAAAAATGACGTGTATGCTCAAAAATAGCTTCAAAATGGCTACTAAGCTTCTGGTTCGAGATTATGAACTCACTTGATATTTTATTGTTATTTCTGTGGTATTTAAAAATATAATTTCAATGATGAAAAAATATATTAATTTATTAAGTATATAACATTTCAATTTTAAATAAAATGTTTTCTATTTAAATGACAACCCTTTCAACTAGAATTTGGAAATTTATTTTCAGTATTTTTCAATTGAATTGCAAGTTTTCGATTGAAAGGTTAACGTTTAAATTAAAATTTTAACATTTTTTTATATTTAAATAACCATTTTTATTTTACTCAATTTTATTTTATACAAGATTAATTATTACACCTTTTTTAGGATTGTAGTTTTTTAATGCTCGATTGGAAATTTAGATTTATAACATATTTTTAAAAAAATATAACGCACACACATGTGTTTAAATATTAGCCTTTTAAATATTAACTGCAACATTTGAAAATTTAATGTAGATTTTCAATTTTAATTTTAATATTTATAACATGTTAGCTTTAAATAAAATCGCGTTTACAATATTAATTGCAACCTTATCAACTTTAACCTTTTTACCAAGTCAGCCGCCCTTTTAGGGCTACTTTAGCTTAGGTCCGCCACCAAAACTGAATCAACAGCTTGCACTAGAGAGAGAGATATCGTTTTATTTTTAAAACAAAATTTAAACATTTATATTTAATGGATTCGATTTATTGGTTCATGCACAATTTGAAATTTAAAATATCTTGTTTTTAGTTAAATAATTTGATCCAGCCTGGATCAAGTATTGATGAAATAAAATTTTGTTTCTCTTATCATGTTGAGCATAATTAAATTAACCTTCCATAATTTTGGTGTGGAATAAATTGAGATTACTCTACAATCCCATCATATAGAACACCAACTATTGTGTCAACATTTTATTGCTCAGCTCAGCCTCCTGGCCTCTCTCTGAAACCCAGCAGGATCAAAAATATGTTGATGGGTACTCTCTTTGATAGTTTTCAACAGGTGCTTATATAGGGCTACAAGTTTCTGGACAAGTTCATGACAAAATTTTAAGTGGCTCAAATAGAAGTGCCTGGCCCTGAGATCTCTAGAGGGGACTCCAAAAAAGCATAAAGGATTTTTTTTTATTTTGTATTATTCACCAGTAGGTATATTTTTAAAAGCTTTATTTTTGTATAAACGATCAAGAATAAATACACCCTGTTATTTTTAAAGTTTATGTCAAATTAGATGATTTTATAATATTGCGCGAATACAATGTGCAGCATTAGAGAGAGGAGCAAAATTCATTGGAGTATTTAAATGAGTCTGAGGCACCTGTAGGTAGGAAGATGACTTTGCCTCTTTGCCTGTTGACATTTAGCTGGACATAGTGGGACAGCCTTCATACCCCTTGGGTACAAGGAGTTCAGAACTCCAGACATACTTCGCCTGTCCCGCCACATTGAGGCAGTTAAATTCTATATTTTAAAAATATATATTAGTGTCAACATTGCAATATAGTAGTGCCAATAAGTTTTCAAACTTTCTAGACATGAAGTCGCCCTTATTCACCATTATGGAGTGATAGATACAGGATATATATTTTCAGAAAATTATATAATCAATTTTATAGATTTAAAAAAAAAGTCACTCTTACTCTTCCTTTGAGTGAATAGAAATTTATCCAAGAACTGCAAAAAGTTGATAGGAACATATAATGCCTAACCTCTTTGATATAATGAATTTAGATTCCAAATGGTTCAGTGTAGAAGCTGAATACGAAATTTAGTTCTGTGGGTGTTGAAGCAATAAAAGGGAAAATATTAGCTTTGTATGTATATGGAAACAAAGGACATTCTCCTGGACTAAAGTGACGCAAAAACTTAGCGACTCTATTTTTCATCTCTTTAGACAAGCAATTTCAATTTTTTTAAAATTTGTTTGATTAAATAGCTTCTAAAACATTTTTTAAATCATTATTTGATTGTATTTTATTCACTTTCTTTGAAAGTGTTGAGCCGTTGTTTTCTTTGATATGCCTTTCTGCATTGTTAATGTAATAACTCCGCCTTTGTGGTCCCAAGCCTGGATGAAAAAAGAGGAGGGGGAGCAGTAACAAGCTCGCTAAAAAAACCTGATAGTACCCTGTAAAGGCTCCTAATTCAGGATGAGCAGCGTTTGTACTCCATGTTAGGAGCAGCTGCACATGGCGTCTGTTCCTCATGTCAGAGGCGGCCATTTCTTTTGAAGCTAAGTCGGCCTGCCACTGAGTAGTGCTTCCAATCTTAATGACAAAGGCAGACGCATTCTACTTCACCCAGTCATAATGGTTGTCAAGCAGACACCATCAAGGGTCACAACTTGATACCCTAATATGAATGAGTGGAGATAAGAAAGAAGAAGAGTTAATGTAATATCTTGTAAAATTGAGCAGCACCACACTATCACGCACACAATAATATTAAATATTTATTCACATTTTAAATAAAAAAAGTGTTTTAGCGTTAATTATCTTGAGAATCATAAGAGTGAATTATGATAGATATCAGAATACAGACTACTCATTGATATATCACATCCACTTTATCCATTATGAATCTTGCTGGTGGTGGACATCTGTTTCTAGGTGGGTTCCATCTTGCACTGGACTCACATGATGATCACTTTCTCAATTAGTATCTTCTTGCACCTTGTTACCTGTTTATGCTTTCTTGTCATCCCTTATCTTTCTCTTTTGGTATGGCCTGAAGCAACTGTTACCCCTATACCAATTTTACTTTCTTTCCTTTTCTTAATTTGATAATTTTTAAATCTGATATGGAACAATTCCTAACCCTATTCATTCCATTGGCATTCTCCCTCTATTTATTATTTTTCATGTATTTTCTTAATTGGTCTATATTAATATATTTAGCTTAACCATTTAATTCTACTTAGCACACTCTTCCTCTTTTCTAATAACTATACCTGGCATTCATTTATCTGCATTATCTCTAAATTTCTTGCACCATGCCTTGTCATTTATAAGAAAGCTTCAGATGTTCAGATTCCATTTATTTTGTTTAACTTTGTTCTTTTTTTTTTACCTTATTTGTCAATCTTAGATGCAATAAGGTTAGTTTAGTTCAAAATTGGCGCCCTTTAATCAATTTGGCAAGGGTTTTACTTGTTGCTCCATGAAGCGTACTTCTATATATTGTAAATTGTGGCCAATTATCTGAGACTACCTTCTTTGTTAGTCCATATAGTGCATATAGCCTTCTAATTTGGTTCATTATTCTATTTGTTTTAATAACTTTCATTGGGATAACTTCAACCATTTTAAATGATTATCCACTACAATGAAGAGGTACACCTCATTTTTGAGAAAAAACTATGTAAATTATTTTCCAAGGACCTTTTGCCAATTCTCAGGATTGAAAAAAAATTACAAGTTATTGTAATTGCTTCAAATACTTATTAATTAGCCACCAGAAATAGCTTCTTGCAACAGATTTCATTTTTCACATTCCACTGTGAGACTCGTTGAAGCCTTCTAGAATTTTCCTTGCAGAGCCCTTGGAATTAACACTCTTGTTCTTCATAAAATGCATTCACATGCATCCTTCATAGTTAATTAATATTTCTTTTGGAACTATGGACTCTAGTGGTCTGCAGCTTTCTTTGGACTTCCATTCCTAATATGTAATTATACTCTTGCTAATTTTGGATCATGGTTAACTACTTTAATAACATTTACGCTCTCTTTCAATGACAAATGTTCTATTAATGACAAGATAAATATTTTTCACTCGTTTTGAATATGTCTTCATCGCCAATAGGTAATTGAAATACTGCATCATCATAACCCATGTTCCTGTGATTTTTTAATATGATTTCTTAGTCATATGCATTATTGATGTTTATATATTGGGAATAGCTAATCTGTGTCCTTAGGGACCACCAAATTGAGTTCGATTTTCCTTGACTATATGGACTAATATTCTCCAATTTTATTTGTTATTGACCATCACTCTAAGTTCATATAAAGACCTTCCATTAGTTTTCTTAACTCCTTCTAGCCAACTAGTTCATATAGGTTCCTCAGCAGTGTTTGATACAGAAATGGTTTGCCAGTGCCTTCTTCCATTTATGCAGTTGACAAAATAAATCTGGCTCTTCCGCCCGTTGGAGCAATTTCTCTCCCCAAGTACAAGAGAGTTTTCTTTTTCATTACAAGAATGAAGTTAAAAGTTTATTAGAGCTTTCATTCATTGCCCTTTTGTGTTAGTCATTTCATTGGGATGTTTCCCGCCATATCAACTGGAGTTTTACTACAACTAGGAGGTACAAATAGGGTTTTTTAATTCATTGGGATTGAGTCAAATGCTATTTCTCAAAATTCTTCAGTACTTTTAGAAAGGCTAATCTAGGACCCATAATTTCTACAATGGGGTGTTTATGAAATTTAAGAATTTAAAAATATTCCTTCAATGCATCAATTTTTAGAGCATAAATTATGCCCAAGGGGAGGGGGGGGTCTTCTTTCTCTATCTGCGGATAATGACATTCTGCCTTTGACAAATTTATTGAAGAATATAAAACATCAGCTTTTCTTCACCTTTAACAAAATGTTCCAGAACTGTCCCAATTCCATAGTCTAATGCATCAGTGGAAATAACCAAAACAGCAGCTTGGTATCATAAGGACTAAAAATGACTCAGCTGATAAGGCTCTTTGCATTTATTGTGAATGATTCTTCACATTTATCATTTCAAAACCAACTTGCATCTTTCTTAAGCAATTAATGCAGTGGATAAAGCAGTGATGACAAGTCCTTTATGAATTTCCCTACTAATTCAATAGTTCTAAAATGACCACAATTCTTTTATATTCTTTGGAGCCTCTGACTCATCCTTTTAGGAATTTATTGTATACACATTGTGTACATAAGCCTATTATCAATTTATCCCTAAAGAGTGTTTCGAAATTTTTCAAATTTACATGGTGCAGCAAGTTTCTTTTTAGCCTAAATATACTCTGAAACTGACTCACTTTCCTTTTGGGATCCTTTATGAAAACTAAACCTCTATGAAATTATAGAACCTTTAGGCTTATATTAGGGTGATGCCGAACCCCCTGGTGCAAAAAGATTGTTCGATTGTCTCAAAGCTGCTACCGAATAATTCAACAAGACCTGACATGATATAATGTTTATTCCTTCCTTGCTTTAATTTCTTATATATTTCGCTTTCTATGAATGGAAATATTGTTTAAAAAATCTACGCTTCAAATTTTTATAACCTTCATTCATCAGCTGAGAAATTATTTTATTGAGACGAAAAATCTTGGTGTATGTACCATATGTAAATTCCAGTGTTTTTTTTTTTTTTTTTCATTTTTTTATTTTGTATCTTTTTTTCCTCTCGGATTTACCCTTTTAAATATGTTAATGAGCTCAATTGTCTTAATTATAATGTATAAATTTCATTATCTCAATATTGATTGTGATTAGCTTTTGCTTTTTTATCTTCATTTGCGGTGAATCCGTGGCAAATCCATGTATAATAAATTTCTTTTCCTCCAATTTACCCAGACTAATCTATTAGCTTGATTGTTTTATAAAATGTTTCCACTATAATGTACCATTAAGGTACTATTATTATTATTTTTTTTTCCTGTATGTATCCTACATTTCTGCTTGGAGAATCTGTATAAGACTGAAAGGTCTTAATAAAGTTTTTGTTGTTGTATAATAAATTTCTTTTCCTCCAATTTACTCAGACTAATCTATTAGCTTGATTGTTTTATATAATGTTTCCTGTATATACCATCCATATTTCCAAAAATTTTTATTTTATTTATTTATTTTTTAAAATTCTTCTTATTTCTTTATTATTTCTTATAATCTGTATATATTTACCATATGTATATATTCTTTCACCATTTTTATTTCCCACTTTCTCCGTTTTGTAACCCCAAGGAGAATCCTCTGTAAGACCTGTGTGTCTTAATAAAGGCTTTTGTGTGTGTGTGTGTATATTAGGGTGATGCAAAATTGTTTTATATTTTCAATTATTTTATAATTAGGTGAAATTGGAGTACACATATGTTCTTTAAAATCTGTGTTGTTCTGGGCCTATTGTGGCTAATAAATAGGAAACTAAACTACTTTCATGAATGTTGTTTTTTATTATAATATTTGTTTCCATCTTTCCATATAATAATCAAAACCTTTAATCGTCATAAAATTATATTGTATAATTAAGCATCCTCATTCACGCACACACATAATAATATTAGATATTTATTTACATCCAATCACAATAATAATAATCATAATTCTGTGTGTAACCTAGAATTCTGGAGCGTACCAAAGTCGCCAACTGTGGGGGTTTGTCTTCTGACTTATTCTCTATTTGATGCAGTTGACATCCATCTGTTTAGTTTTCGCCAGGCTGTTTTGTTTTTGGGAAGGTTCTTCAATGCTTCTTGGTTGAATGTTTTGGTATTAAGTAGATTTGCAGTTTGGAATCTCTGAAAATAGTAGGATGGGAATCTGTAAAAGAGGTTCTGGCGATGTCAGCTTGAAGGAAACCATGTCCTGTTAAGATTGTAGAGGTGATTGTAACGGCAGCTGGCATGCCTACAGGATATTCTTGTATAGTAAATTATCAGTGAACACATTATTATCATTGATGGTACTCTGTGGAGTTGCCTTTTTGACTGATTGTAATATATATCCACATATAGAAGCATAGGGCGCTTCTCCCGTCAAAATAAACGTCAAAAACTGACGCCATCTATTGACCGTCGCCGCAAACTAGCGGCCTCGGGTCGGTGACAAAGCCACAACACCAGCTTTGGCAAATTGAGAAGCGTCCACCTAGAGACCATGGTTTCGGGCTAATGGCCCTCGTCAGTCTAGGGCGGACTTTATTCCATGAGATCCACACGGGATCTATATTCTAGCCATAGATTTGGCCCAGCCACCTTGCCAGCAAAACACCTCTTTGGTAGATTGTGAAGATTCCATTAGATCCCTGTGGATCTCATGGAATAAAGTCCGCCCTAGACTGACGAGGGCCATTAGCCCGAAACCATGGTCTCTAGGTGGACGCTTCTCAATTTGCCAAAGTTGGTGTTGTGGCTTTGTCTCCGACCCGAGGCCGCTAGTTTGCGGCGACGGTCAATAGATGGCGTCAGTTTTGACGGGAGAAGCGCCCTATGCTTCTATGGATCAATTTCCTCCCGGCAGTTTTTCCATCTATATATCCACATGTAAACTTGTTGGAGGTTAGCCTAAAATAAATAAAGACTTTTCTTTTAAACTTCGAGATACTAGTTGATTAAAGTCAACTAACAAATACAGGGATGTTAACAGTGATGTCGCTATGTTTTAGTTTTAGGAAAATTGATATTAGAAGACATGGGGATATAACCACTCTTCAAAGGTTTCCTGTTGCGGGGTAAAGGTCAGTGCATAGTTGGAGGGCGAACTGTTTTCTTTGAAAGAGGATGTACTTCTTAGGAAGGGTTGCGAAGTGTACGCATGTTCGCTTGAGCTGCGGCTTTGGCGACTTGATCAGCAAGTCCATTTCCTTTAATGCCCCTGACTCAGTAGAGTTGAACATTGTCAAAAGTGTGTGTGTGACAATTGACAATTAAAACAAGTTTATTGACACCTAGTCAACAGCAAAGTGAGGTTTAAAAAATAGATTTAAAATAAAGAAAATATTTACAAGGGACAGCGCCTTCTCAGAAGGGACGTCTGGATCCTATCAGGAGCTTAAAGCTGCTTAAAGAGCTTGAGTTCAGACAGGCCCTTGCCAATTCTGAATTTCTTGTCCCCAACATGCTCGATGACAGTGTTGCGGAATTTAGAGAGAATAATCTTGTTTTCAGGCGAGAGTTCCTCGAGGAGACACTCCCTATCACCGCAGTATAGGACAGCAAACATGATATCTTCCCTGATTATCCTTTCCTTATATAGGGGGCTCAGGAAAGTTACATCTTTGTTCGAGTATCTCGATTATCTGATTCTCGCGTTCCTCATCCGCCTCAATGGGTGCAGGAGCGGTCTAGAGCTCAAGGGTCGTCGAGGCAGGTAGTGGAAGCGGAGGGGCTACAACAGCTGGAGCTGATTTCTCCTCATGGGAAGAAGCGGGCGCTGGTTCAGCAAATGAGGCGCGGTGGAGAGACAGGGCGAAGTGTTGGCCGTGGGACCATTACTTGGAACCTCCACAGGTGGAGCAGGGGGTGCTGGTGCAGAAAGCGCGGGTGCTAGCTGGCTGGGCAGCTGAGGCGCGGTCGGTGATGGGACATCAGTGGGGGAGGGTGATGATGCTTGTTTGGGGCCGATGGTCTGCCTAGCAAGCATGGGGCAGTTGGCTCTGCGGTGACTTTGGTTGTTGCATTTGGAGCACCTTATCCCGAAGATCAGGAACGCCAGCAAGGTGTCGCCTTTAGTCGTTTTAACTAGCCTTTCGACTTTTATGCTTTCGTGGAAGAGGATGTAGGCTTCACGGCGGCCGTCAGTGTAGCCATACTCCCCAGCTTTAAGTTGCTTGGGGGCGATGGAGGTAACGCGCCCATAAGCCCGAAGGGCGTCGATGATTACTGCATCCTCCACGTTGAAAGGGAGATTTCCGATGGTTAGTTTCTCTGGCCCTTTTACGGAAGGGGAAGGTCTTGAGGATCACGCCCTCGTCAACAAGGCGTTCCGCAAGGGTCTTGCTGGTCAGACCCACCAGGACGTGACCATTCATCTTGGTGAGCTGGAGGATGTGCCTGGCCCCTCCGACCACTTTATTTATCGCCTTAAGGTAGTGGTAAGGCGCAAATTCAGGGCAGTGCTCTATGTAGACGCACTGGTCCTGGGTGTTGGACGCCTGCCGCGCCCTGGCCTCCGCGATGTGTGCTCTCGTGGCCTTCACTTCCTGCACCCGCGGAGTCCATCCTCCCATTCCCGATTAGCTCTGGTGGTGGTGGATTGCGCCGCTGTGTTGCCTGGTGCTCCCGAGCTGCGGCGCCTTTTCTTACTTTGCACCACAGTGTAGCCGTCCCCAATTTCCGGATCTTCAAGCTCCAATAAGTCCGCCCAGAACTTTTGGACTTGTACAGCGCCGATTGAAGGCGTCTTAGTCGCGATGTCGCTCAACGTGGCAAAATTTGCATAGTCTTTGCTAGCAGGCTAATTTATATTTTCAGTTTCCAGCATTTCAATAGAGAATTTGTTTTGCGATTTGATTTTCGCAGATATCTCTGCACCAGTTTGAGGCTCGAAGCTTAACCTTTCAGGCACACAATCAACTTTCAAAGGGCTTTCAGCCGGTATTAAATTCGGCATACCTGCCAAAACTTATCCACCTGCCAAGCGGGAAAATGGCGGAGCTCGAGAAAAGCGTGGCCGCTCGCTCGAGTGTGTGTGTGTGTGCATTGAAGTTCCAGAATATCTCTGCATTAAGGATAGTAGAAGATTGTTTTATGTGTTAAAAAAAACACTCATACCTTAATGTTTTTATTTCCTATATTTAAATGGTTGT
Source organism: Cordylochernes scorpioides (assembly GCA_030710605.1). NCBI lineage: Eukaryota > Metazoa > Arthropoda > Arachnida > Pseudoscorpiones > Chernetidae > Cordylochernes > Cordylochernes scorpioides. Next base: position 13,417,493 of record CP092874.1, read on the forward strand.
TGTTGTTGTCGTGTCCAAAGAAGGGTCTCAGATGTCTCCATGCATCTTCATCACAGCAGCAGCAATATCCACTATCTTGCTCTTCATTGGAAAATGGGTGCCGTTGCCACGTTAGTCACCTTGGAAACGAACCAGAATTTGGTCGAATATTCCAAGGGTCCAGGGGGGACCGCAGGGAGGTGTGGTCGGACTTCTCCCCCCCATATTTAGATGGTGCTTCATTGATTTATATTAATTTATACCTAACTGGCCTTGTCCTATGTAATTCTACTGTCCTAAAAGCATATGCCCATAGTTTTCTTGAATGCCATTTTTGAGATTCTACCCTTCATATATAAGCAGAATCGTCCAATACAGTATTAGAGCTCTATGAAGCTGTCTGGTAGATTAATTGGAGAAACCGCTGGGAGGATTCACCACTTATGAGCCAAGCCCTCCCAATTATTTTTTCATCTCAGTATGAATAGTAGAAAAGTTTTTTTTTTATCTGTAAAAGAAACATTCATCCCTTAATGTTCACATTTCCTATATATATATAAATGGTGTTTTATTGCTTTACATTAAATTATATTTAAGAGTATTTCTTTAATGAATTATGAATATTAATAAAAATTAAAATATAATAAATTTCACCTTATATAAGAATTAATGATTATTTTATATTTATAGGGTTATAATGCAAAATATTATATATCTAAATACAAAAGGTTATTTAAAAATTAAAGATCATCCTTTGTTCTTTTCAAATTAAATCCAAAAGGAAATTATATATATATATTAAAAATAAATAAGGCATCTCCTGACCACGAGCACATGTGCTTTTTAGATGGCAGAGCGCCATCTAGTGGAGCAAGAATAAACTAAACGTTTATTTAGCTTGCTCAGTGATATTTGGCCAACCCAATTTCTTGATAAATCAAGAAAAGTCATCCACGAACGCGTTTCGCGCTGTTGGCGCTCGTCAGCGTGGAGTAGACTGTAACCACTGCGACCAAAAATATTTTTGGACCCAATGGCTTTTTGAGAAATCAAGAAATGGGTATTTAAGGCCAAATTTGCGTAAAGACGCTTAACACATGAAAAAACAATAGAAAAATAAAAGATAAGTGGGTCAGGTGTTGACATTAAAAATAAATAAGGCATCTCCTGACCACGAGCACATGTGCTTTTTTTCTTGATTTATCAAGAAATTGGGTTGGCCAAATATCACGGAGCAAGCTAAATAAACGTTTAGTTTATTCTTGCTCCACTAGATGGCGCTCTGCCATCTAAAAAGCACATGTGCTTGTGGTCAGGAGATGCCTTATTTATTTTTAATATCAACACCTGACCCACTTATCTTTTATTTTTTTCTATTGTTTTTTCATATATATAGTATAAGAATAGTACAATAATTTTTATTTTAATTATAGAAAATACTATTGTTTTTGACCGATTTGATGCATATAGAGCTTTTTCTTATATTCATAAAAAAAAAAAAAAAAACAATAAAAATAATTAAAGAAATATAATGTGATATTTTAAATTTGATGTGAATATAACTTCTTGTGTTTATTTACAAACAAATGTTTATTTTGATTAGTTTTTTTTTTTTTTTTGAGATTTAAACATATCATTATATAATTTCTCATATATACCTTCTTTTTTAATTTTTAGCAGCCCTGTTAAATAAAGATATTTCCGTTACTTCTTTTTTAAATTTTATTTCAAAATGGATTATAAATAAAGAAAAAAAATATATATATATAGAAATAGCACATGAAAATAATGCTAAAAAAAAAAAATTCCAAAAACGGCACTGATATTTTATTTTTAGAGACGCAATTGTAAAAAAAAAAAGAAATAAAATATCGCCATAAAAGCAGTTTGAATGTTTTCAAACGTTTTTGGGGAATATAAAACGAGATTTTAAAATGTAACCAAAATTCGATTGTTGCAGATAGAATTAAGTGGCCTTTGTGGCCTATATTTTGATAACAATTAAATCAGTAGAAAGCAGATCGCCATATTTATCACAATTCTTTTACTTTTCCAAGAGTCCAGCTCTCACATCCATAAATGACCATAGGAAATACCAATGTCTCTACAATTCTCTTCTTTATCTTAAGGTGGGATTATTCAACACAATTTCATTTATAAGATATTCAAACTACAGTTAAACCTGTCTATAGCGCCTCCCTCTCTATAGCGCCCAATTTTAAATACGTAGTACAATGTGATTTACATTAAAAGTGACCTGTCTATAGCATCCCCTCTCTATAGCACCAGATTTTAAATACGTAGTACAATGTGATTTACATTAAAAGTGACCTGTCTATAACACCCCCTCTCTATAGCACCCTATTTTGGTGAGTCCCAAGAGAGGGTGCTATAGACAGGTTTAACTGTATTTTTATAACACATAGGTTTCTAATAAAAGATATCCCAAGCATTGGTGGATCCAAATTTAGGTAGAACTGGTCTTGTAAGTCAGATGTCATTGATAACTACAAGATTGTTTGTTCACCATGAAATTTGAAGTTAAAAAGTTAATAAAACCTATAGCCACAAGTATATAAATTCTGTTTTTGGTCTCAATACAGAAAAAAAAGCACTTTGGTGGATTGAATTGGGATGTTTTCTTTCCTCTTTTCGCTCTCCCACTTCTCCCATCCATATTTCCAAAAAAATTTTTTTTTTTCCAAATCCATATTCTTGTTTTCCCTAGGATCATTCAAATAATAATCTATATATTTACCATGTATATAATCTTTCTCCATTTTTACCCCTTTGTATATTTCCTACTTTCATAGGTTTCTCCGTCTTGTAACCCAAAGGAGAATTCTCTGTATGACCTGTGTGTCTTAATAGAGGTTTTTGTGTGTGTGTGTGTGTGATTGAATTGGTGAAACTGCTAGGAGGGTTTGCCACTGATTTGCAAGGCACTCCCAATGTTTTTTTATTTTTATCACAGTAGGGAAAATAGAGGTTTGTTTTATTGATGAGGCACAATTTGGATTGTAGATTATAAACAAGGTAATAAGACCAAATCCAAATAAATAAAAAGTGTGTGACGTTTCGGTAACAGCGTTGTTACCATCTTCAGACAAAAGTACTGAATGAGAGAATTTTACCGAAACGTCACACACTATTTATTTATTTGGATTTGGTCTTATTACCTTAGGTTTGTTTTATTTTTAAAAGAAACATTCATGCTTTTATTTCTTATATATAGATGCCATGATAAATCACAATTTGGATTATAAATGGGGTTTTTTCCTACTTCTATTTCTAAGAATAATATTTTAGGTTTCTCAGAAAATTATCTTCTTATCTGTTATCTTGTTTACACACCTTGATAACAGTAACCATTTTAAAACATGCTGTGGTATAATTTCTTATTTCTGAGTTCAAAAATCACACACTTTGGTTATTTTCTCTAATTTCTCAATCAGTACTTTTGTCTGAAAAGCTGCCAAAAGTTTTCCCATGTGCACTAGGTGTAAAACCGAAGAGGCCACTCCCAAACATATACTAAATTGTATTGGAAAGGACAAGAGATCCCTGTACAGAGAACCAAGAAGAATTCTTGAGCTTCTTTACGGGTACGACCTCCAAGATCTTGTCTAATTTAGACTAAAAGGATAAGTAAAAAAAAAAAAAAAACTTTTGTCTGATGATGGTGACAACACTGAAACGTCACACACTAATTATTTATTTGGATTTGGTCTTATGACCTTGTATATTTAGATGGCATGTTATCACCATATAATTAAAGAGTGTACATGATAAAGCACATTTTGATTTTAGATTATAATACAAGAAAATAAGACCTAGCAGCCACTACTCAGTGCAATTCTCAACCTGCAACCCCAAAACACATTATTGACTGTATTGACTCATCCATTAATGAGCTATACTCATCCCCGGCAGACACCACAAAAGTCTTAAGCTTTACAAGCTTGATATCTTAATATGATTGAGTGGAGATAAGAAAAAAAAGAAGAAGATCTAGCAGCGTTTATACTCCATGTTAGGAGCAGCTACACATGGTGTCTATTCCTCATGTCAGAGGCGGCCATTTCTTTTAGAGCTAAGTTGGCCAGCCACTGAGTAGTGCTCCCAGTCTTAATGACAAAGGCAGATGCATTCTACTTCACCCATTCATGATGGTTGTCAAACAGACACCATCAAGGGTCACAACTTGATACCCTGATATGTTTGAGTGGAGATAAGAAAGAAGAAGAAGACCTAATCCAAATAATTTAATAGTGTGTGACGTTTCAGCAACAGTATTGTTACTATCATCAGACAAAAGAATAAAAAATGATGGTTGGATGTATTTTTTTATTCTTTTGTCTGATGATGGTAACAATACTGTTTTCGAAACGTCACACCACTATTTATTTATTTGAATTAGGTCTTATTACCTTGTATTATAAAGATTGTACACTCCAGTTTTTCTGTCCTAGGTACAACTTGGAGCTAATGCACTAGGTTCATACAAAACCTACTATATTGTAGATAATACCATAATTGTAGGTTGGATTTTCATCTATTCAAGTTTTTTGTAGACTTCATCAACCTTTTTTATAATAAAATTTTATTGTCCTTGATGTTTTTTTTGATGACCCACTATCATCCTTTTCAAAAGATGGAAAGTTTATTAGTAAAATATAGTTAATATAATACACTCATGGAAAACAATTAAGGAAGTTGTACCTTTTAGCATGTATATCTGGATTCAGACAATAACTCTGAAATATATTACAGTGACCTTTATTGAAGACACAGGAGATAACCAAGTGTATATACACTCATGGAAAACAATTAAGGAAGTTGTACCTTTTAGCATGTATATCTGGATTCAGACAATAACTCTGAAATATATTACAGTGACCTTCATTGAAGACACACAAGATAACCAAGTGTATATATACTCATGGACAAAACTTGAGGAAGTTGTACCTTTTAGCATGTATATCAGGATTGTGACAATAACTTTGAAATATATTACAGTGACCTTCATTGAAGACACACAAGATAACCAAGTGTATATATACTCATAGACAAAACTTAAGGAAGTTGTACCTTTCAGCATGGTATCAGGACAATAACTCTGAAAGATATTACAGTGACCTTCATTGAAGACACACAAGATAACCAAGTGTGAACAACCTTTGTCTCCTCAGAAAAAAATAGACAACCGGCAACATTAAAGACCTTCCACTTCCTTAAATTTTGTCCACGAGTGTTATTTGTATTTATATACAGTAGAACCTCCATGAGAGGACACTGACACTAGAAGACACCTCTCTATAAAGGACAGTTTTCATTACCAAAATGACCATTTTTACTATTTACTAACTCTCCGGTAAGAGGACACCACTTCATAAAGGACACTTTAGCTCTGCAACTAGGTGTTGTCCTTTACAAGGAGGTTCTACTGTAGTATTTTACTAATTTCCATCTTAAAAAAAAAAGGCAATAGTAGGTCACCAAAACATCAAGGACAATAAACTTCTATAAAAAAAGATTGATGAGTCTACAACTTGAATTGACTGCCATATTGTGTATCTCACAAACCTGAATCAATATTACAGCTTAAACAATGGAACCTTGTTATAACTGCCTTTTTATATAACACTTACTTGGTTATAACATCAAAAGTCATTAGTTATAAGTCCTAATTGTTCTAACCATAATTATAACAACATAAAATCATAGTTCCAACTGATGTTTTTATATCAAGATGAATTTTGAAAAAATAAAAATGGAAACAAAATGCTGTTAACATCATCCTTAGTGTATCTCTTTGTGTTCTTATATTTTGTGTTAATTCAAAGTGCCATCTATGAAAACATTCGGTTGTTGTTGTTTCTTATCCACATATTATATGTGTAAAGATTACACGGATTCCATGAGTCTATGCTCCTTGAGCTCTGATCTCATGGAATAGGGTGTAGGGGTGCAGCTTTTGTTGATCATGGCACCATGATCCAGGCACACTTTGATGAAAGTCTGACTTTGCCTGTAATTTGAGGATATTCCTAACATGGAAGCCTTTGCTGTCAACTCTAACATGAGTACAGACACAGCTCCTCCGTATCCCTGGGGAGGGTCCTTGCTGAGGTCTATCAACTGGGTCAGTTGAACTCTGGATTTTTAAAGAGGTCTTTCTCCTCTTTCTAACAATACTGCTGTTGGTCCGCGACTGCTTATTCGTCTGTTATTCTGCTTGTTTCACAGCTGGCCTTTATATCTGAAGGTCATTCCTCTATCAACCACCTGGGGACATGTCCTGTAGCAGTCAGCTCTGCAGAGGGATGAAAACATTTTGCTAACATTTATTCCTTCATACTTATGTGAAAATATTTGTTTTTGGTCATTCAGGTACAGCTTGCACCATGATGATGAGGGACTAACAGCCTGAAATTCGTAAGTGGTTAGCTTTTCTTGATTAATCAAGAAACTGTATTTGGCCAATACTGGAATAACTCAAAATCAACGATTAATTATTCAAATAATAATCTGTATATATTTACCATACAATATAAAGGACTGCGGCGTATGATTATAAAACAACACTTAAAGTTTCACCGCATAAGTTTCTTTTCTGTGAAAAATCAATATTTATTTCAAAGAGAAATATTTACTATTTCTAACTTTTTTGGATGAAGTATGAAAGGGTGAAAATATGAAGAGTAATGGCGAACGGAAAAATAAAAGTGTCCAGGGGCGGGAATCGAACCCATAACGTTCCGCTTACCGGGCAGATGCCATGTCCACTAGGCTACCCTGGACGTATTTTTCCGTTCGTAAATAATACTTAAAGTAACTTATAATACATTATAAAGGACTGCGGCGTATGATTATAAAACAACACTTAAAGTTTCACCGCATAAGTTTCTTTTCTGTGAAAAATCAATATTTATTTCAAAGAGAAATATTTACTATTTCTAACTTTTTTGGATGAAGTATGAAAGGGTGAAAATATGAAGAGTAATGGCGAACGGAAAAATAAAAGTGTCCAGGGGCGGGAATCGAACCCATTCGCCATTACTCTTCATATTTTCACCCTTTCATACTTCATCCAAAAAAGTTAGAAATAGTAAATATTTCTCTTTGAAATAAATATCGATTTTTCACAGAAAAGAAACTTATGCGGTGAAACTTTAAGTGTTGTTTTATATATTTACCATGTGTATATAATCTTTCTCCACTTTTACCCCTTTGTATATTTCCCACTTTCATGGGTTTCTCCGTTCTTGTAACCCCAAGGAGAATCCTCTGTAAGACCTGTGTGTCTTAATAAAGGTTTTTGTGCGTGAAATCAACGATTAGTTGATATTTATTCTGATAGATGGCGCAAGCCATCAGCAACTTTTAGTTTCACAATTAGGAGATGTCATTTTTTGTTAATTTATCTAACTGATCCAAGTACAAATTCACTTTTGTTCCATTTTTCACATTTTGTGTTTTTCATTTCACAGATTAAAAAAAAAAAAAGAGTAGGGAAACAACTATATAGAGGTAAAAAAAATAAAAGATTTATTTAAAAGCAATAACAACACACACACAATTACATAATCTCTTGTATACCGATATGTAATTAGGTGAAACAATATATATATACACACAGAGTAGCAGCAGCTGTACAATGATGATTACATGGAGGTGTAGCTGCCATGATGGTCCTTGATGATCCAGATCTCGTCAATAACTTCTCCCCCCCTGTAGTCCACACACAGCACCATTCACAAACTATATATAGTTAGGGTTTACTCTCTGATAAAGTCTGGAGCTCTTGGCCTACCTGAAGCCAGAGAATCTACCACCCACTAGACGAAAGAGACCTCCTTCATACCATCAAAACCCAATGCCTGCAGGAATGGAAATCAACAACAACAACAAAACCACTTTATTAGGGCATCTTGCCCTGTACCGATTCGCCATGGCATTACAGACAATATTAAACACAAGAGAAAAGGGGAAGATGGAGTATTTACAGTTAAGGTATGGTAAACAGGGTGACTTTTTATTGTGCCCCTGTTCTTCTCTCTTCCATGAGTGCAATTTTATTTCCAACCGCTTTTTGATAGTTGAACAGTTCAATTGCCCAACTTTTCTTATCTGAAACAGTTTTTATTAGCTTTATTGAGTTCAAATGCGGTCTAGGAAGACTTTTCAGGATCTTTTTGAATGGAAATCTAATGCTGAACATGACTGGTACAGAGCAGGAGACACAAGAACTGGTTCTGTCCTCCCAAGAGAACAACAGTCTTTGATTTCCAGACTTAAGTCTGGTCATCTACGGACAATGACTTTTCAGAATGGTTGCAGGGTTTTCCCACTATGTACCAAGTGTCAACCTGCAACCCCAAACCACATCATTGACTGTTTTTGACTCATCCATTGATGAGCTCTACACATCCCCAGCAGACACCATCAACAAGCTCTACAAGCTTGATATCTTGATATGATTGAGTGGAGATAAGAAAGAAGAAGACCTATCAAGGGTAGGGTTAGTAGGTCAGTAGAGGAGTAGCATACATTGTGATAAGGTACAATTTGGATCATAGATTATAAAACACAAGGTAATAAGACCAAATCCAAATAAATAAATGGTGTGTAATGTTTTGGTAACTGCATTGTTACCATAGTCATTTCCACACCCTTACTAGCGAAGAACAAATGGCAATTTCAAGATTACAAACCGAACATCTTAGAATGCTCAAATTTAATGGAAAAATAAAAACACTTCCGAAATGCTCCAAATGAGATTCCCAACCAGCCAGTCCTGAACATCTATTGAACTGTATCAAATACTCCAAAAAAGACCTCTGGAAAAACCCCAGGACTATAATAAAAAAGCAGAGACAATGGGACCTAATGGGGATCGTTTTAAACGACTTGAGTAATAAGCAACAACAAGAACCATACTCATTCAATACTTTTATCTTAAAATGGCAACAATGCTGTTACGGAAACGTCACACTTTATTTGGATTCGGTCTTATTACCTTGTTTTTGGTATAAACTGTCTTATTTACTCACAGCCATGACCTAAGATTGAATCCTGCATTGGGCTCTTTTTTCTGAATAAAAAAAATTCTCCAATGGTCCCCAGATTCTCAAAAAGTCCCACCCCACCAGTGAGTGCAAATAACTAAATAAAGCTCTCTGGCATATTTGTGAAAGTTGAACGGCTTTCTACCTGTGTAGACATGTGGTACACTTACAGTAAATGTAGTCTACTACTATCCACCATGAATATCATGGACTGTGTGTTCTAGGGATATAATAAAAAGGGTGAGAGGTTATTCAAGTTGAGATGCCATAAAACCACCTATTATCAAAATGTCTGATAAACAGCACATCTTTGTATGTATTGAAATGATATCATTGATAAGGTACAATTTGGATTATAGATTAGAAACGTAAGGTATATAACAAGACTAATGATAAATCACAATTTGTATTATCTATATACAGTAAAACCCCTCTATAGTGAACCCCATTGGGACGGGACTTTTGGTTCACTATAGCCACGGTTCACTATAGCCACGGTTTGGGTATTTAAATTTTTTTTTTAGGATATAATTAAAGGGCATGCGCAAAAAAAAAAAAAAAAAAAGAGGCTACCTCTTAATATTGGCTGCTTTTTTTCCCCTAAATTAACCTATTTCTATATATTAAAGCTGTATATTAAAATAAAAACAAAATCATGTGAAAATATTGCCTTTTTGATCAGTTCCTATGATAATTTAATTAGTATAAATGCAACCTGCCCCCCCATATGTCGAAAAAATCCAAGAAAAGAATACCTTATTTATAAAAATTAAATAAAAACTTTATTAATAATATTTTAAAAGGTATAAAAATATATTTTAAATAAATATTATTATATTACAATATAGGATACAAAGGCTTACTTGAAGAAGTCTGTTATTTTTTTCTGCTTTAACATATTCCTCATAATGACACTGACGATAGCGGCAATAGTTGGGATTGATTCCTCTTTGTAGCATTTTTTTTTTATAGTCTTCTTTTTTGCCATATCGTAGAAATGCAACTTTTGCTCATTTTCATTCTCTTCCGAAGTTCCGCTTGCGATGTACCACTCTCAATAGCTTTTATGATGGTTAATTTCTTTTCAAGTGATATCTTGGTACGAGCGACTTTTTCTTTGGCACTTCCATTATATTTTAAAACTGGTTTTAATAAATTAATCATGTTTTAAGGAATTTTCCTAATATAGAGTTAAGAAATTTAGTTTTCAATAAGGCATGAAAAATTTATAAAAGTGCGCAGTATAAAAATAGAATGTGAATAAAAACATCCAATGTTGCTAAATTCTTTGTTTTGATTTGCGATCTGTGAGCTAGAGCTCACACAAAATTTTAATTAGATTTGAATATTATAATTTTGGAATTTTATAATTAAAATTAAAAGTTCGTTATAAGCATGGTATTTTTGATAGAATTTAATATTTTGGGACCAAAATTGGGTTCGTTATAGCGATAGTTCGCTAGTTTGAAAAGTGAAAAGTTCGTTATAGCGGAAGTTCGTTATAATGGAATGGAATGCGGATTTTCGATGGGTTCGTTATAAGGGAAGGTTCGTTATAGCCATGGTTCGTCTTAGCGGGGTTTTACTGTATATAAAAATCAATGTTTGTATGTTTGTTTGTTTGTATGTATGTCCGGTATACAAATTCGCAGTAGTTCACTAATTCAAACCAAAATTTCCATACATAGGTAAAAAAATACGGGGAAGACGATAGGCTATTTTAAAAAATATATAAATCAATTTTTTAAAACTATATATTCAAATTATTCTACTTAGCTCACGAACACCGCCCTCTATCAAAGATTAGATTAAATTATGCTGATGCAAACTGTAAGAATAAAACAGAGGTTGGATCTCAGAAAGTATGTTTAATTATCAAAAGATTATATTTAGATGACAAACAATAGAGAGTTAAAAGAAGAAGGTAAGCGGTGGCAGTCAACAAGCAAGCAAATCTGAAACCTATATACAGTTACGTAATGTCTGGGGGAAGTGGCCGTTGCTAAGCGACAGCCGAGGTGCGAGTCACTTTTCAACACTCCCACCTGACGAGCACTCCGTTGTTTCAAACAGTCCAAGTTGGCTCCTTAGTCTTCTATACCTTTCAGGAGGTAGAGCTTTCTTAAATATGTCTGCAGCAAACTCAGCATCGGAAAAACCTATCAGGGTTGAAGTGCAGGAACTCCCACCAAAACAAATACCGATGTTTTTCGTAGCTTTTAAGTATCCAAATATTTTCTTTACTGCGGTCCAATGTGAAGGTCCTGGGTTGTTCATAAATTGGCTAACCCTGCTGACTGCGTAGGCAATATCAGGTCTAGTTCCAGTCATGAGGTACATTAAACTACCAATTGTCTGTCTGTATGGAATCTTGTTCATTTCTTCAATTTCCTGATCATCCTTTGGGCACATCTCTTTTGTTAGTTTTGAGTAAGGATCAGAAGGTACAGATTGTAACTTAATATCAAGAAGGTTGTAATGTTCAAGTGTTCTTTCAATGTATGAGGCTTGATGCAGAAATAACATTTTAGTTGTTCTATCTCGATATATTTGTAGGCCAAGGAAATAATCGGCAGTAAAAGTTTTTATTTCAAAATTGGAATTTAAGTACTGTACTATATCATCTAAATGTTGTTTATTTACACTGCAGATTAAGCAATCATCTACATATATTGCAAGTAATATGTAAGCCTGTTTACATTTCATTGAATAGACACATGAATCTGATATGCTAGGTTTGAGATCAAACTTAATTAAAAAACTCATGAAATTTCTTGTTCCACATTCTGGGGGATTGCTTAAGACCATAGATGCTTTTCTGAAGAGAGCAAACATGATTTGGAAAATCTGGGTTTTCATAACCTTGGGGTTGTTCCATGTAAAGTTCTTCTTCCAAATCACCATTCAAGAAGGCAGATTTTACATCTAACTGAATCATTTCCATATCAAGTGATGCACAAAGTGATAAGATTGTTCTAATTGAATCGAATTTTACTACTGGAGAAAAAGTTTCACCATAATCAAGTCCTGGTTTTTGTGAATAACCTTTCGCAACTAGTCTAGCCTTAAACATTTTATTTGATCCATCTGCATTTTGCTTTATTTTGTATACCCACTTGCATGCAATAGCTTTTCTGTCTGATGGTAGTGTCACATACGTCCATGTTTGATTTTTCATCAAGGAATTGAATTCATCGTCCATAGCTAGTTTCCACTGTTTTGAGTTTTGTCCTACAATTGCATCTTCATAGTTCAATGGTTCTTGGTCATGGACATAACAAGCATATGAAATAGCTCTTGTACAGCTGGTTGATGTTTGTTCATTTTCTCTGATTCTATTCCTGAGAGGGTATCGACATGATTCTTCTGGTTTGGAACTGGTATTTGTGTTATCAACACTTTCTTCACTGTATATAGTTACCTGCTCTTGTTGGTTATCCTGAATATTTTCTGATGTATTAGCTTCAGTAAATATTACATCTCTGCTTATGATAATTTTTCTAGCAATAGGATCCCACATTCTATAATTTTTGTTAGTTTCAGTATATCCAACAAAAAATGTACGAATACTCTTTTTGTCTAATTTCTTTCTGTTATCTTTTGGTATATGCACATAAGCGTTACATCCAAAAGTTTTCAAATGTAAGATGGAGGGTTTTCTCTTGTACCATATTTCATAAGGTGTAGAATTTCCCAATACTTTAGTAGTACATCTATTTAAGAGATAGACTGCTGTGTTTACGGCTTCAGCCCACAGTTCAAGCGGCATTTTTCTTCCATGTAACAAGCATCTAGCTGATTCAACTATTGTTCTGTTATCTCTTTCAGCAATTCCATTCTGTTCTGGGGTATATGGAGCAGTGAGTTCATGAACAATTCCTAGAGATTTTAGATAATCAGAAAAATTCTTATTTAAGAATTCTGTGCCATTATCTGTTCTGAATCTTTTTATTTTATTTCCAGTTTCAGTCCTAACTCTTTTTACAAATTCTTTAAATTTCTCAAGAACATCTGATTTATGCCTAATGAAGTAGGCCACTCTAAATCTTGAAAAATCATCCTTGAATGATACAAAATATAATGATCCACCTGGTGATCTTTTACTCATTGGTCCACAAACATCTGAATAGATCAGCTCTCCTGGATAGGTCGAATTTGGACTTGTTGACGCGTGAAAAACCTTTCTATTTTGTTTTCCATAGATGCATGCTTCACATAGTAAAGAATCAGGCTTTTCTCTAATTTTAATGTCGTCTTCAAAAACATTATTTTCAAACATTTGGGTTAATTTTATAGGATTTACATGACCCATTCTTTGATGCCATATATCTAGACTTAACTGAGCAACATGAGTTTGTGAAGATTGCTTTGCTTTAATAAAAATTCTATAAAGATTTGAATTGTCCTTTATTCCAGTAACTAGCACTTTCGAATTTTTAGTCAATTTTATCTGATTTCCTTTACAAATGAGCGTCAAACCATGTTTTGTTGCAGTAGATATTGAGAAAAGATTAGTCTCCAATTCAGGTACATAGAGAACATCCAAAAGAGTTGCATTAATTTTCTGACTATCAACATAAGAGAGAATATCAATATTTCCCTTACCTTTTGCATAGATCTTCTTTCCATCTCCAAGGCACACAGGATGAACACCTTCTGGTATTTCTTCGAACGTAGAGAACCATTCTCTTCTAAAAGTCATGTGATCCGTTGCTCCAGAATCTGCAATCCAGGAATCCTTTGTTTCAGCGAGGAAGGCACTTGTCTCAGCTGAAAAAGCACAGCTATCATCTCTGGATGAAGAACTTGGCTGTTGTCCTTTTTGTTCTTCCTTTCTTTTATAGCATTCTTTCCACCAATGTCCTTTCTTCTTGCAATATCCACAGTGTGTGTTCTTCTTTTTATCTTTAATGGATTGTTGATGCTGCTGTTGTTTGTTGGAAGCTGTTGAATTTCTGTTGAACTTTGAAAAAGTCATCAAGGCATTATCTGGTTTAGAATTTCCTGAAGAATCCCAATGATCCTGTAAGCTTTCTTCTTTCAGTAATCTTGCCGTCAAGTTTTCTAGTGTCTTTTCTTCTGATGAAACTGAATCCCATGCTGTTATGAAATTCTTGTATTTATCAGGCAAGCTGCAAATTATCTTTGTAATTAGGGCAACATCAGAGATTGGCTCACCTAGATCTTTCATTTGTTGTGCCAGAGTTTCAACTTTGGAAATATGAGTAGCAATGTTATCATTTGGATTCATTTTATATTCGAAAAATCTTTGTTGCAGCAAATATTTGTTTGTTTCAGATTTCAGTTCATATATTGTTGATAATTTCTTCCACATTTCTGCTGAAGTCTGGCAATTAACAATCTGTTGAAGATATTTAAACTCTAGAGCAGTAGTGATCAGCATTTTGGATTTTGCATCTTTCTTTTTCCAGTTAGAGAATTTTGCAATATCCTCTATTTCAGGTTTTACCTCAGAGCCATCAGTTATACTGAGAAGATCTTTTGCTTCTAGAATAATCTTCATTTGAAATTTCCATAGATGAAAATTATCGCCGTTGAATTTTTGAATTTGTGGAAGTTCAGTTGTCATCTTGAGCAAGCAAACGAATTTCAGCTTAGATAAACAAAAATATTTGATACCAACCAAGCTCTGCTGCCATGTAAGAATAAAACAGAGGTTGGATCTCAGAAAGTATGTTTAATTATCAAAAGATTATATTTAGATGACAAACAATAGAGAGTTAAAAGAAGAAGGTAAGCGGTGGCAGTCAACAAGCAAGCAAATCTGAAACCTATATACAGTTACATAATGTCTGGGGGAAGTGGCCGTTGCTAAGCGACAGCCGAGGTGCGAGTCACTTTTCAACACAAACAAATAGATAATGCTAATAACAAACAATTATAAAAAAAAAATCTTATCTAAATATATATCACTCGGGTAGATATGCACACGGGTCAATCCTGGGGCGAAGCCCGGGTCACCTTATAAACACAAGGTAATAAGACCAAATTTTTGTTTAGTTTCAGTAATAGCGTTGTTACTGAATTGGTCCACACTATTTATTTATTTGGTCTTATATTACCTTGTGTTTCTAATCAATAATCACAGGGGGTGTAAAAAAGACCAAATAGGTTAATAAATAAATGATAAGAGTTGTTTTGTTGGCTGAACCATCATAGTTGTCTGGTCACTTTGTAACCAGGTTATTTCCTCAAGCACTCAGGGAGAGGATGTCCTAGGAGGAAGCCTGTCATCCAGCTCCTCTTCCTCCAGGACATACTTTGGGAATTCCTCTGTGATGTTTAGATAGGAGTTCACTCCAACCATCTCTCTATGGCACATGTAGAGATGTCCTAACATACATAACGTACATCAGCTGTAGTCTGGGATTCCAAACAAACTCAGAGGTTCTAGAGACAATGTCCAGGAGTTTTGGACCATCTAAACAAGGGATAGAGGAAGAACAAAATGTTGTAACTCAGGTCCCTCCTCTGATGTATGTATTACAACAGAAGGAATCATGTCATTGTTGGAAGAGAGAGACCAAAGGTTTTTTTTTTTTGCTTATCCCTAGTACACGTGGTACAGGCCATGATAATCATGGTGGGTAGTTAGCGACTGCTTTTACTGTAAGTGCACCACATGTCTACACATGTGAAAAGCAGTTCGACTTTGCACTTACAAATGTGCCAGAGCCCCGTTTGGTTACTTGCACTTGCTGGTGGGGTTGGACTTTTGCAAGAATCAGGGGCTATTGGAGCATTTTTTTTTAAACAGAAAAAAGTGTCCAATGCGGTAATCGAACCCGGGGTGTAGTGGTCGAAAACCAAACGGTTTAACCAAAGGTAGATGAGACAAGTTTCTTTATTTAAAGGCTGGAGCAATGTTGATGTCCTTCAACTGGCCATTATGCAAATACTACTTGTAATAAAGATTCTATCCCGCTTTTACACTTTGACAAAACCAATAAAAAATAACTACTGATATTCTGAAAAAGTAGTACTTCTGGGTCTCCGTGTTGAAGGGCTTGTTAGTCCGAAATCTCAAGAAATAAAAGAATTGTAAAAAGAAACCAAACCCTAGATTTCTTATTGATTTTGTCAAAAATACTACTTGCATTCGTATAATGGCTTGTTGAAGGACGTCATTGTCTGAAAGCTCCAGTCTTTAAATACTTGTAGCATCTACTTTTGGTCTCTCCCAACAATGATATCCCATGATTGCTTCTGTTGTAATACATACATCAATCAGAGAAGTAATCTGAGTGGCAACATTTTTTTCTTCCTCTATCCCTTGTTTAGGTGGTCCAAAACTCCTTCTTCTTCTTTCTTATCTCCACACTGGGTGAAGTAGAATGCCTTTGTCATTAAGACTGGGAGCACTACTCAGTGGCAGGCCACTGACTTAGCTACAAAATAAATGGCCGCCTCTGACATGAGGAATAGACGCCATGTGCATCCGCTCCTAACATGGAGTACAAACGCTGCTCATCCTGTATCCCTGGAGCCCTTACAGGGTACTATCAGCTGGGCCAGCTGAGCCCAGGTTTTTTAGTGAGCTTGTTACTGCTCCCCTTCCTCCTTTTTCATCCGGGCTTGGGACTGGCAAAGGTGGAGTTCCAAAACTCCTGGACATTGTCTCTAGAACCTCTGAGGTCAGAGTTTGTTTGGAATCCCAGACTACAGCTGGTGTTAGGACATCTCTACATGTGGCATAGACAAATAAATTTGTGGTCCACTCTTTTGGAGCTACTGGCACCCACCATTTTGGTCATGTAGAGATTTGGAAACACTTATTAAAGTTAACAGTTATGATAAAAAAACAACCTTTCTAATAATTGATTTACAACACTTGTACTATCAAGATCCAACCTCTGATGAAAGGCCACCTCCAGGAGAGGCCAGGAGTACAGTATACTCTGTATATTTACTGTATATGTACTCTGTATATTTAATACTGGACAAAGTACTATATCGTCTGATGATAATAATTGTCATTTATCTGTTAAAATATACAGAGAGGAATCTTTGTTCTAACTAACAACAACTTGGTTATAACAACAACTTGGTTATAACATCCTAATTTCAAAGTCTCAAGTGTTTGAACTATTGTTATAACATGGTTTAAGAGTGCTAAGGCACAATTTGGATTATCTATATATATAAAAATCAATGTTTGTATATTTGTTTGTTTGTATGTCCGGTATACAAATTCACAGTAGTTCACTAATTCAAACCAAAATTTCCATACATAGGGAAGACGATAGGCTATTTTAAAAAATATATAAATCAATTATTAAAACTATATATTCAAATTATTCTACTTAGCTCACGAACAGCACCCTCTATCAAAGATTATATTAAATTATGCTGATGCAAACAAATAGATAATGCTAATAACAAACAATTATTTAAAAAATCTTATCTAAATAAATATCACTCGGGTAGATATGCACACGGGTCAATCCCGGGGCGAAGCCTGGGTCACCCGTCTAGTAGACTATAAAGAAAAGGTAATAAGAACAAATAAATAAATAATGTGTGATGTTTTGATAACAGCGTTGTTACCAAAACACCACACACTATTTATTTGTATTTGGCCTTATTACCTTGTGTTTATAGTTAAAGAGGAACAGTTCCAAGGTGATGTTGATCAAGAAGGTCACACACAGCTGTATGAATGGACATCACCTCATTACTTATCACCTGATTGTCAAGTTTTATCTGGGTCCCATTGTGTCACAGGGGATGACAACAGCCTCTCTGACAACTTTTATTACTTGGGGGAATAATCAGTTACAATATATCCATATGGGGGGTCGGTTGAAGGATGGTCTAAACCATTGGTTTTCAACTGATAAGACCCAGGTTTGATTCCTGCATTGGGCACTTTTTTCTGATTAAAAAAATGCTCCAATGGCCCCTGATTCTTGCAAAAGTCCAACCCCACCAGCGAGTGCAAGTAACCAAATGGGATTCTGGCACAATTGTAAGTGCAAAGTCAAACTGCTTTTCACCTGTGTAGACATGTGGTGCACTTACAGTAAAACAGTTGCCTACATTTACCCACCATGATTATCATGGCCTGTACCACATGTACTAGGGATAAGCAAAAAAAATATATATATATGTCATAATTTGTATAATTAATGCCCAAGAGATATAATTTATTTTCGTCAAAATAAGTATGTAAATATGTTAAGCTTGTGTTAAAATGTAAATATGCAAATTCATCCATCTATAAAAACTACAAAAATAAAGGTGGCAGACATCGCGGGTGCGCGGTTCACTTGGCTGGAGCTGATTCTTGGGGATTGTAGGCATAACGGTTGCGCCCTTTCATTTGACCACGACAGCTAAGACATATATATATATATATATCCCTATAGCTGTTGGTTTTTCAAACCTTTAAAATTATGGGTGTAAAAAAAACTGTCATATTTTCATAATATCCTATGAAAGAGGTTATGAAATTGGTCAAATACACTAAACAGGTTTATGTGATACAGTACAAACTCCATGAGAGGACAATAAGGCACAATTTGGATTATAGATTATAAACACAAGGTAATAAGACCAAATCCTAATAAATAAATACTGTGTGACGTTTTGGTAACAGCAACAATGATGACTGAATGAATCATTCAGTACTTTTGTCTGAAGATGGTAACAACGCTGTTACCGAAACGTCACACACTATTTATTTATTTGGTCTTATTACCTTGTGTTCAATGAGAGGACACTCATGCTAGAGGACACCTCTCTATAAAGGAAAGTTTTCATGCCAAAATTTCCATTTTTTACTGTTTTGCAACTCTCCGGTAAGAGGACATCTCTCCTTAAATGATAATTTTGCTCTACAACTAGGTGTCCTTTACTGGGAGGTAGTTCTACTGTATATATATATATAATAATGAGGCTTATATGTTCTGGGTAAAAGGTAGATACCTTGTCATCTGAGACTTGCTGGAGATGTAGGTGGGTGGCGTTGTAGACTGTCATCCTAGCGTAGCCGTAGTCAGAGGAGCGGAAGGCGATCCAGGGGTCCTTGCGGAGTTTGAACTTGTCCGTGTCTTCCTGGCAACCCTACGGCACATAGGTCACACCATGGTGTAATTGAGTGGTGCGAGACTTACTGCAGAGCCAGAGATGATGTGGATTGGAGCTTTGGGATTGGTGTAGGGGTGTTCTATGCTGCCGTTGTACACCTGTACACATACACATGGTTGTAGCAGTCATAGCAGGTATGACATTTACTTATATTTATAATATAATGCGGCTTATGATTGTAGAACGACATTTGAAAATTATCCCGCATTATTCTGAACACTTTAATTTTTCTGTTTTATCATTACTCTTCACAATTCATCCTTTCATACTTCATCCCTAAGGTTAGAAATAATCGTTATTTCTCCTTAAAATAAATTTTGATTTTTTTCGTTTAAAAGAAACACATGCGGGATAATTGTCAAATGTCGTTCTACATTCATTTATATATACATATCTACAGTTGTTATAACCACATCACTTGGGGACTGTAGTTGTTACCAAGGGGTCAGTGGAAGTATGGTCTAAACCATTGGTTTTCAACTGCTACGACCCGGGATCGATTCCCGCATTGGACACTTTTTTCTGATTTAAAAAAATAAAATACTCCAATGGCCCCTGATTCTTGTAAAAGTCTAACCCCACCAGCGAGTGCAAGTAACCAAATGGGGCTCTGGCATATTTGTAAGTACAAGTCGAACTGCTTTTCACATGTGTAGACATGTGGTTCACTTACAGTAAAAGTGGTCGCTAACTACCCATCATGATTATCATGGCCTGTACCACGTGTACTAGGGATAAGCAAAAAATATATATATATAATGTCTCTCACCCACTACTGACTAAATGTCTTTCCAAATACAGATAGTGATCCAGGAAAACTCTATTGTGGGCATTTCTAGATTGTTCTGAAACAGGCTCTGTGGCCCCTGATATTTGGAAAATATAAACTCTCGGCTGTGTGAAATATCAATAAGAATAATTGGCAACAGCAGTCTTCATACATTCACTTAAATACCTATAGTTGATATAACCACATTACTTAAGGCTGTAGTTGTTATCACAGGTTGTTGTTATCACCATGTTTAAAACAAATGGGATTTGAACCTTAGAATTAGGATGTTATAAAGTTCCAAGTTCCAATTGTGTTTGAAATATGGTTCTGACAACAACAAGAGAGAGAGATGATTTTCTAACAAAGTTCAAGAGAGTGTATATAGACTCCCTAGGTTGTCCATACCTGTCTGTTGTAGAGAGGGAAGAACCTCTGGTAGTTGTGTTCATGGGCCCAAAATTCCACGTCCACTCCGTACTTGTAGAACACATCCTCCAGGCCGTAGCGATGCAGGATGGGGATGCCAGAGCGCACCATGGAGTACACATGGGTGCAGTCGTCGCGGTCCAGGGTGTTACAGTACATAGGCCGGTGTCCCATGGTCACAATCCAAGGTCTCTTGGCTCGGTTCTCTGGTCGGTTGGCTTCCTGGATAGATGGAGTTAGGCATGAGAGGTGAACAGTGGTTACACAAGGTAGTACAAGGCCATGATAATCATGGTAGGTAGAGGGTTGTGATACTGTAAGCACACTACATGCAGTACAAGGCCCTCTTCTTCTTTCTTATCTCCACTCAATCATATTAGGATATTAAGCCTGTAGAGCTTGAGACTTTTGATGGTATCTGCTGGAGATGAGTAGAGCTTATCAGAGATTTGAGATTCATTATAATGATAGAAGTAGAATGTGTCTGCCTTTGTCATTAAGACTGGGAGCACTACTCAGTAGCAAGTCAACTTAGCTCCAATATGAAATGGCCACCTCTGAAATGAGGAAGAGATGCCATGTGCAGCCGCTCCTAACATGGAGTACAGACTCATCCTGTATCCCTGGAGCCCTTACAGGATACTATCAGCCTGGCCAATTGAGCCCATATTTTTTAGTAAGCTTGTTACTGCTCCCCTCCTACTTTTTCATCCAGGCTTGGGACTGGCAAAGGTGAAGTTGTACAGAAGGTTGTGATTGCCTATACACCACAGGTCTGCGACACTTATACAAAACATTCTGTCTTTAGACATGTAGTGCACTTACAGAGAGTAAAAGCAGTCATTTACTACCCACCATGATTATCATGGCCTATACCATGTGTACAAGGGATAATAATGATTAAAAAAAAATCATTCTGTCTTTGCTATAATGCACTTCCCAAGGTTTAGATAATCGTAGCTTTGAGAAATAACACTACTCTTGTGATTTACCAGTCTTGTATATCTGTTGTTCAAATAATGCCATTCCTATATACTGAGATGTATAAGAGAGTCCAAATAAAGTAAATAAACAGAAGGCTATATGTAAATACAGACCTGGAGATCTCGGACCAGCCAATCAAACTGCAGAGCCAGCTGCTCAATGCCGTACTGGAAGAAATAGTAGAACTCTGTGGAGAGGGAGACAACATGTACAGGACCAATGTCAAAGCTGCACTACACATGTCACATCTCTGCTGTAATATACTGTGGTGTAGATCTCACCTGTAGTAGTGGTTGTTCTTCTCTCCTGCCTGGTTGGTCATGGTGAAGCGATGGTTGTAGTGGCTGAAGTTACTGTACACATGTGTCAACATTACTACGGGCACACTATCCTCTACCATGTACCCACCACCACCACCATCACCATCCCTGTGTCTGCATGCCCCCAATGTCCCATCTGGATACTTGGGGAGGAAACATTTTCACACTAATGATAAGGTTTTCTTAGATAAACCAATAATAGTGTACAATTAGTGTACAAATATAGATTAGAAATACAAGATAATATAAAACCAAATGCAAATATATAATAGTGTGTGACGTTTCGGTAACAGTGTTGTCACCATCATCATACAAAAGAGTCTTCAGTACATTTATCTGATGATGGTAACGCTGTTACTGAAACGTCATACACCATTTATAAAGATTTGGTCTTATTACCTTTTATTTTCACTTTAAATTTTACTAGGTTACTTCAAAAGGCACAATTTTTGAAAATGAAGTTCAAATTATAGGGGATCTGCACTCTGTATAGGAAAAATTTCATTTAGCAATTATAATGGATATAGATCCATGGTCGTACTGTTTTCAGTGAGTGTTACTCTTGACACATTTTCTATTCTAAAAATGAATATAAAAGAATAAGATTAGTGTGAAAAATGTTTCCATTCCCTATAATTCCTTTATTCTACCATCAATTTTACCAACCTTTCAGATTACCATTTTTGTACAATTTCCCCTTGTAGATTTCTCACTGCACAGCAGCAGTGTCACACTTACAACAACTGTGTTGAAACAACGGTGTACAAACAATTATCAGCGCAACACAACAATATTTTCAAACAGGCTTGGAAGAGTCACCCAACACCAAATGTCTGCAAGATAGGTTCCAGGAGAGGAGGAGAAGAACCAAGAAGGGAAGATATGTTACAAAGAGAAAAGAGCTGAAGACATTTTAAAACAATTATCCCTTGTACATGTAATACAGGCCATGATAATTATGGTGGGTAGTAGTGGCTGATTGCTTTTACTGTAAGTATACCACATGTCTTTTTTTTTTTGTTTATCCCTAGTACACATAGTACAGGCCATGATAATCATGGTGGGTAGAAGTTGGCGACTGCTTTTACAGTAAGTGCACCACATGTCTACACATGTGAAAGCAGTTTGACTTTTGCATTTAAAAAATGTGCCAGAGCCCCGTTTGGTTACTTGCACTCGATGGTGGGGTTGGACTTTTGCGATAATCGGGGACCATTGAAGCATTTTATTTTTAATCATAAAAAAATGCCCAATGCGGGAATTGAACCCAAGGTCGTATTGGTTGAAAACCAACGGTTTAAATCATCCTTCCACCGACCCCCTCTACTCTGGAGATTAGTAAAGCTCATCAATGGACGAGCTAATGAAGTTAATGATGCATTATTGGAGTTATTGCAGGTTGGAAGCTACACTTGGTACATAGTGGGCAAACCTTGCAGCCACTCCATTAGATCATTGTCTTAAGAAACTCTGCCTTTGCCGGTCCCAAGCCCGGATGAAAAAGGAGGAGGGGGAGCAGTAACAAGCTCGCTAAAAAACCTGGGTTCAGCTGGCCCGGCTGATAGTACCCTGTAAGGGCTCCTAATCTAGGAATACAGGATGAGCAGCGTTTGTACTCCATGTTAGGAGCGTCTGCACATGGCGTCTGTTCCTCATGTCAGAGGCAGCCATTTCTTTTGGAGCTAAGTCAGCCTGCCACTGAGTAGTGCTCCCAGTCTTAATGACAAAGGCAGACGCATTCTACTTCACCCAGTCATGATGGTTGTCAAATACCATCAAGGGTCACAACTTGATACCCTAATGATTGAGTGGAGATAAGAAAGAAGAAGAAGATTGTCTTAAGATGACCAGACTTAAGTGTGGAAATACAGAACTGGTGACTTCTAGACAGGACATACATGTTACTCTGCTCTGTATCCACTGTGGGTAATGCCCATTCATACTGATGTCTCCCTCACTTTTTAAATGACACACCAATCTTCTTAATTAATATAATTAAGCGGCTCATTTACAACAGCACGTCATTAAAGGTCGCACACTCTTTTTTTGTCACAGTAGCTTATGTGTTTTGAATGAAGACCCATTCCCTGTGGTTAAAAAAAGGGCACAAAGTAAAACACAAGGCCAAATGCGGGTAGATTCAGTTATATTTGTGAAAGTGCAGCTTGAAATATCCTTTCAATCTTTACTACCACCTTTCCCATAGCAACCACAATCCTACAACCAATTTTAATGTTATGAAAATCTGAAACTACTTTAGATGCGTATGATTCTTTTAAAATAAAATAATTTCTACTGTCTTTACCGCAATGGAAAAATTATTGGGAGGGTCTGGCTCATCAGTGGTGAACCCTCCCAGTGGTTTCACCAGTTTAATCTACCATACCGTTGGTATTCGAATTCGATTGAAAAATGCAATATAAAAGCGGTATGGTAGATTAAACTGGCGAAACCGCTGGGAGGATACACCACTGATAAGCCAGGCCCTCCCATTAATTTTTCCATTGCAGTAAGGGCAGTAGAAATTATTTTATTTTTAAAAGAATCATACGCATTAAAAATAGTTTCAAATTTTCATAATAGATGGCGCGCTAAAAAATGCATCATAATACAATTTTAATGTATTGATTATCCTAGAAAAATGTCCACCATAAATCAATGCTGTGTTGAAATCATCTAACTTTAATCCAATACTTCCTTTAATTCAACTGAAAGCTATGATCCCTTGGGATGTTAAAGTAAAGAGGTTAGACTATATAGTTAAATTATAGTAAGTGTTTTGTGAATTATATCTGTTAAAACAAGGTAATAAGACCAAATCCAAATAAATAAACTATGTATTTATTTGGATTTGGTCTTATTACCTTGTTTTATAATCTATAATCCAAATTGTGTGCCTTATCAATTTTATCTGTTGAAATTAGAAAGGTTATAATGTATTTTATATCAGCTTTCTTTTTTCTTCTTCACTCCATTTCAATAGATCTCTGGCCTTACCATTACTATTTGACTCTTTTATATCTTGATGGTTGGTGGATGAGTTTATAAACTGTTGTTTTCCAACAGCCACAATGACCCAGGATCAAATCCTTCATTAGACACTTTTTCTGAATCAAAAAAAAATTGTTCCAATATTTCCTGATTCTTGCAAAAGTCCAACCTAACCAGTAAGTGCAAGTAGCCAAACGGGGCTCTCTAACATATTTCTAGGTGCAAAAGTTAAACTGCATTCTACATGTGTAGACAGGGGGTCGGTGGGAGAATGGTCTAAACCATTGGATTTCGACCGATACAACCCGGGTTCGATTCCTGCATTGGGCACTTTTTCTGATTAAAAAAAAAAAAAATACTCCAATGGCCCCCGATTCTTGCAAAAGTCCAACCCCACCATCGAGGGCAAGTAACCAAACGGGGCTCTGGCACATTTGTAAGTGAAGATTCAAACTGCTTTTCACATGTGTAGACATGTGGTGCATTTACAGTAAAAGCAGTCGCCTACTTCTACCCACCATGATTATCATGGCCTGTACCATGTGTACTAGGGATAATAATAAAAAAAAAATTAATCTCCATCCAATCCCATCATAAAGCTCCATGGAGAATGAGGTAGAATTTGGATTATATAGATGAGAATGACGAGGTGAAAAGACCCAATTATCTTTGTTTGATTGAAAAGGAGTTAAGAAAGAAGAAGGAAAAAGTGAGGCTGTTAATCTGACATGGGACCTAGAAGGTTATTTACAGTATTGAGATAATACAAGAAAATAAGACCTAATCCAAATAATTTAATAGTGTGTGACGTTTCGGTAACAGCAATGTTACCATAACCTGTTGCTGTCACACACTAATAATTTATTTGGATTAGGTCTTATTTTCTTGTATTATAATCTATAATCCAAATTGTTATTTATCAGTATTGAGATAATGATAATGTATAACAATTTGGATTAGTTTTTTTTTTTTGCTTATCCCTAGTACACATGGTACAGGCTATGATAATCATGGTGGGTAGTTAGCGACTGCTTTTACTGTAAGTTCACCACGTGTCTACACATGTGAAAAGCAGTTCGACTTTGCACTTACAAATGTGCCAGAACCCCTATTGGTTACTTCCACTCGCTGGTGGGGTTGGACTTTTGCAAGAATCGGGGGCCATTGGAGCATTTTTTTTTTAAACAGAAAAAAGTGTCCAATGCAGGAATCAAACCCGGGACGTAACGATGATTAGAAACAACAATATAATAAGACCAAATCCAAATGAATTAATAGTGTGTGATGTTTCTGTAACAGTGTTGTTACTATCATCATACAAAAGTACTAAATGAAAAAGTAATGAATCGGTACTTTTGTCTGATAATGGTAACAACGCTGTTATGAAATATGTCATATACTATTTAGTAATTTGGATTTGATCTTATTACCTTGTGTACTGAGATAATATAAATAATAAACAACACAGCTTCCAATGGTGAGTATCTTATTTTATATTAATTTCAAAATTTTTTTTTGAATATCATATACACCTGTAGAAAGGTTTTTGATACCTGAAAGCTTGAGATGAATATACAGTTAAACCTGTCTATAGCGGCCCCTCTTGGGACTTACCAAAATAGGATGCTATAGAGAGGGGGTGCTATAGACAGGTTTAACTGTATATAAAATATGATAAAGCACAATTTGGATTATTATAATCTATAATCATATCATTGATATAATGATAAGGTACAACAATTTGGATTATAGATTAGAAACACAAGGTAATAAGACTAAATCCAAACAAATAGTGTGTGATGGTTCTGTAACAGTAAATTTTATTCTTTTGTCTGATGATGGTGACAACATTGTTACTGAAACGTCACACACTAATAATTTATTTGGATTAGCTCTTATTTTCTTTTTTTTTTTTTGTATATAAAATAAGAAAAACTCATCCTAGGAAGCTGTTTTGTTTATTATGTATTGCAGAGGATATTACTTTCGGAATCGTATTGAGATAATCTGTATGAGATAATCAGTTGTATTTTGGTAGACAATAGCTGTTTGGTCACTGGAGTACCACACTATCAATGGATGATACTCCTTCTATCATCTGATTGTCTCAAACTGTGGAGATACTCACAAGGCATTCTCGTGGTTTCCTGGACAGGTCATGTAGGGGACATAGGCGGCTATGGGCTCGATCTGTCTCATGAAGTCATCCCCCACTCTGCCGTTGTCTTGGAACATGTCGTAGGCAAAGTCCCCTGTCACAGCATCATGGCACAACCTTAGCTAGATGATTATACAGCTGCCTTT
>CP092874.1:13449912-13471204 GCA_030710605.1 Cordylochernes scorpioides
AAATAAATATCAAAACTTAAATAATATGTTCACATAGACACACATACACACAGCTTTATTAAGACAACCGGTCTTATACAGAATCACCGCAGGAAGAAAGGAAGCATAGATGAAGCTCCTATATTCCAGGCAGGATTAAACCCAACAAATCATGTTGCTACTGACATGGATCTGATGTGGTTCTGCAAAAGGTTCCCTCAGAGTCTTGGAAGATTGTCCCTATTATCTTTAGGTTCTTGAGGCGTGAAGAGCGGCTTCGTCGTCATATCGTCTATAGGGACATCGTCATCTTGGAGGAAATTCTTGCATTTGAAACGGCGGTGGAATCCTGTAGCCAGTCACGGGGAAAATGTAATTCATGGCACCCATGGCTTCAAGGTCTCGGCGATCTTCAGTTTGTCTTCCCTAAACACAACACACAGCATCTCTACCAAAATGATGCATTGATATTTAGGAAAGACTGTTGTAATTGTTAAGTGTTATCAGAATAAGACTCGTTCTAGCTTTACAAGTTGAACTGAATGTTTATTTCATTCAATAATCTCCTTTTATACAAAATAGAAACATAGAGGTGAAAAGGAAATAGTTTACATGAAGTTAAAACAATTGACAAATGCCATGATTTTACATAGTCAATAATAAATACAACATTATTATAGGGTATTTAACATATCACAACAAAGACAAACCTCAGAATGACACGGTAATTTATTTTATTTCCAAAGCGCTATATCCCGCAAGGGATACTTGCGCCAAACAAGGAGAAAAGTTTATTTACATAGGTTATTTACATTATTCAGCACATGAAAAACATTAGAGATCCAGATTTTGTAGAAAGTTTAGAATGTATTTACAAAATGAATTGAACTTTAAATATGATTTTTTATCTGAAATCAAATCGTTAAGTTCACAAACAACTAGTTCATTTTTCATTCTATAATCTTGAAATGCTGGGCAATCGATCAGTAGATGTCTTGAGGTTTGTTCCTCAATACCACAAAAGC
The DNA here is from genome assembly GCA_030710605.1 of Cordylochernes scorpioides. Lineage (NCBI taxonomy): Eukaryota > Metazoa > Arthropoda > Arachnida > Pseudoscorpiones > Chernetidae > Cordylochernes > Cordylochernes scorpioides. The sequence continues at coordinate 13,450,917 of CP092874.1, forward strand.
AACTTGAATCCTCCACTGCCTTTATTCTATTTTAAAAACTGTTGAAATTTCCGTGGTTTGTAACAAATTGTGTTAAATTATAAAACTATTTTAGAAGCGTAATATTCTTTTTTAAAATAAAACAATTTCTACTGTCCTTACTGCGATGGAAAAATTAAAGGGAGGGCCTGGCTCATCAGTGGTGAACCCTCCCAGCGGTTTCGCCAGTTTAATCTACCATACCGCTGTTATATTGCATTTTTGGAACTTCCTTTTATAGGTGACTGTTGTAAGACTCTTGGAATGGGTATTTTAGAAGAACTATGGACATAAGCTTTTAGGACAGCAGAATTAAATATAATTATAAATATATAATATGCTTCGAGCAATCGCTCTTCCGCAAATATCAAATTGTGTCTTTTATTAGAACAATAATTATATTTAATTCTGCTGTCCTAAGTACATCGTAACAAATTGTGTATTATAAAAATTTGGACGAAAGTATTTAGGGATTTCTTATCAAAACTTATAAAATACTCTAGCGAGAGGTAATTAATAATCTGGTCATAAAATAATAAATATTCTGCAACAACATTTAAACCACAGTATCTATGTCTAAATAATACGCGCCATCTCTATGTAAGAAAAAAAACTATAAAGAACGAACTGTACTGTAATAGCTTATGTCCATACTTTGTTTATATACCCCCATAACTAAGATTCCAATCTTCATTGTCGCATATACACTCATTGACAAAACTTAAGTGGTAAGTCTTTGATGTCGCCAGTCGTCTGTTTTTTAAGGAGACAGAGGCAATTTTGCACACACTTGGTTATCTAGTGTGTCTTCAATAAAAAAAGTCACTGTAATATCTTTCAGAGTTATTGTCTTAATCCCAATATACATGCTAAAAGATACAACTTCCTTAAGTTTTGTCCATGAGTGTATATACACTTGGTTATCTCGTGTGTCTTCAATAAAGGTCACTGTAATATCTTTCAGAGTTATTGTCCCGATATACATGCTAAAAAGTATAATTTCCTTAAGTTTTGTCCATGAGTCTATATACACTTGGTTATCTCGTGTGTCTTCAATAAAGGTTACTGTAATACCTTTCCGAGTTATTGTCTGAATCCAGAAATACATGCTAAAAGGTACATTCTCCTTAAGTTTTGTCCATGAGTGTATATACACTTGGTTATCTCGTGTGTCTTCAATAAAGGTTACTGTAATATCTTTCAGAGTTATTGTCTGATTCCAGAAATACATGCTAAAAGGTTAATCTTCCTTAAGTTTTGTCCATGAGTGTATATACACTTGGTTATCTCGTGTGTCTTCAATAAAGGTTACTGTAATATCTTTCAGAGTTATTGTCTGATTCCAGAAATACATGCTAAAAGGTTAATCTTCCTTAAGTTTTGTCCATGAGTGTATATACACTTGGTTATCTCGTGTGTCTTCAATAAAGGTCACTGTAATATCTTTCAGAGTTATATACATGCTAAAAGGTACAACTTCCTTAAGTTTTGTCCATGAGTGTATATACACTTGGTTATCTCGTGTGTCTTCAATAAAGGTTACTGTAATATCTTTCAGAGTTATTGTCTGAATCCAGATATACATGCTAAAAGATACAATTTCCTTAAGTTTTGTCAATGAGTGTATACACACTTGGTTATCTCGTATGTCTTCAATAAAGGTCACTGTAATATCTTTGAGAGTTATTGTCGGAATCCAGATATACATGGTAAAAGGTACAACTTCCTTAAGTTTTGTCCATGAGTGTATACACACTTGGTTATCTCGTATTTCTTCAATAAAGGTCACTGTAATATCTTTCAGAGTTATTATCTGAATCCAGATATACATGCTGCAAGCGAGCAGCGCCTCTAGCGGTGAAGATGGGAGGTAATATCAGCTGACCAAATGTACATGTAAAGTTTGGAGCGGGACGTTTCACAAGAGTGACATCCACGGTGCCAATTTATAATTGTAACGAATAGTATTTGAATAAAATATTTAATCGGGTAAAACCCGGGCATTGCCCGGGTCATTCGGCTAGTTAAAAATAAAGAAGCCATATCCTGACAAGGAGCACATGTGCTTTTTAGATGGAAGAGAGCCATCTAGTTAAACAGAAATATCAACACCTGACCTTTTTATTTTTTCTATTATTTTTTTAAATTTTATTTCAACCTGTATATTTATAGATTTGATTAGAAACGGGGAGGAAATAAATTTTAAAATATAGAAGGGTAACAACAACTTCCTAGAACTTCGCTAAGTATAAGGAATAAATAAGGTTAATGAAGTTGTCCAGTTAAATGAAACATCAGGAAAAGCTAGGTTTACCCCAGTACAGCTACCAACAGCTCCACAGTCTCATTGATGGCAGAGAGAGCTCCATCTTGTGGAATAAAAATCAACTAAACATTAATTTAGTTTTATTCCATAATATTTGCCCAACCCATTTTCACATATATATATATATATATATATATATATATATATATATATATATATATATATATATATATATATATATATAATATGTTATGAATTTTTTTAAATATAATTATTGATAATGCAGTCGTGTTTTATATAAATATTGAATGAAAAACAATTATTTATACTATCACAGTATATTTTAATTTTAAATATATATACTTGAGAAAAATTACAATATAAAATATTTCCAAAGTTATATAGGATTTATAAAATTAATCCTATATTTTTAGTGAATTAAAAATAGATAAATTGATTATAAATATTTATAACAAATTAAATAGCCACTTCTAAAAAATATCTGTGGTCAAAATTTAATAATTATTTTAAAAAATCTCTCAATGAGAGAGAAAATAGAATATAAATATATATTTATATATCTATATTAATAAAATGCAAATCTCATAAGTGTTGTTCACTGAAAACTTTCGTTACAATGCATCAATTTCGACCAAATTTTCAACATTTATGTAAAACGAGATGGAGCAGGTTTTGCTTAACATCAAAATATTTTTCCTAACTTTAACATGCGTAACTTCGCTGTTATCGATTAAATACAAAAAAAATCAACAGAGTTAATTTTATTTATATATAAATACAAAAAAAATCAGCAATTCATTCAACTCAATCTAAAAAAATATTCAAAACAAGCAATTTTAATATAACACCATATGTAAAACAGTCGGCCAAGAAAACAACAACGATATTACATCTTTCTCACATATTCACACACAATCTTGATTAATAATTAAAACTAAGGTTTCTTGAGAATCCGGGCTAATTGGCCTACAAATAAGGTCTTCTAGCCCTACTATGGCTGCAGAGCGCGAGCTGGTGGCAAGGGATCCTAGGATCTGGCAGTGGAGGTGTCATCGCAGGGGGGAGGAAGCTGGAGAGGTCAGGGAAACAGCGCCTTGATGGGTGAGAAGCCTGGATGGAGGCCAGTTGAGGAGGCAGGATGTCCTGGAAGCCTAGAACTTGAGGGCTCTAAGCTTCAAGATGGGGCAGCTTGAGGCTCTCGCCTCGTGCTTGTCTGGGAGGCCCTTGGCACAGCAGTTGGCGCACTTGGAAGTGTGCCGGTCGGCAACGGAGGGGCAGGCACGGCCTTCATGGCCGCCTTCACCGCAGTGATAATTAAAACTAATCTTTAACATTGTTTATTATACTTCATAATATATAATATTCGTTAGGCAAACTTTCACTCGGATAAAACCCGGGCGAAGCCGGGTACACATCCGCTAGTAAATTATATAATATATCTATATAACGGTATCTAATAGTATTTATATTCGTAATTAATTTAAGTTATTATACTCCCATAATTTTTTACTCTTTTTTTTTGTCACTTTAATATAATTTATTTTTTAAATATATTGTAGCGTGTCAGGCCTCCAAATGACTACAACCTCCGCCAATAGTTGGCGCTTTCGCCTGTTTCGCTTCTTCTGAAACTGATGCGGGAGTCGCAGGCTGCTGTGGTCCTGTTTCCTGGGGGAAATGATTGTAAATACACTTTTATGTTGGCCCCAGGAAACAAGACCACAGCAGAGAGGCGATTCCCACATCAGTTTCAGAAGCGAAACAGGCGAAAGCGCCATCTATTGGCGGAGATTGTAGTCATTTGGAGGCCTTACACGCGACAATATGTATCAACTTTTTCTTTTTCCTCTATCAACTCTAATCTTAATTATCCAGAATATCGGTCAAATGACCTTTCTGATAACTCAATGAAATTTATTAAAAGATATCAATAATTAATTGATATTTATTTTCAGACGGGTCGTGCATGTTATCAGAAACCTTCATATTCACGATCAGATGTCTTTTTAACCACTGTAAATATTCCAACACAATTTAACTTCTTGAAGATAGAGGTTGATTGGCCCTTCATTCATAGTTATTTAAAATAAAAGACACTTTGTCCAGAAAATTGTTTTTATTTTCTCAACGTTTTGACAAAAATATTTTGTCCAAGAAAAATAAAAATTAAAGCATTGCCAAATGCCTCAAACGACAAGAAAATTTTGGTCGTTGAAGTACAGCCTTCACCACGCTGACGAGCGCCAACAGCCCGAAACACGTTCGTGGTTGGCTTTTTAAAAAATATTTATCAAGAAATACGGTTGGCTAAATATCGTGGAACAAGTTAAATCAACGTTTAGTTGATTTTTGTTCCACTAGATGGCGCTCTGCCATTTAAAATCCTCATGTGAGTGGTCAGGTTATTTCATTTTTGTTTTTAATATCAACGCCTGACCTTTTTATATTTTTTCTTATGTTTTTCACATAAATAAATGGAAAGAATTTGAATAAAACAAGCATCCTATTGTCCTTATTATGATTTAAATTATTGGGAGGGCCTGGCTCATCAGTGGTGAACCTTCCCAGCGTTTTCGCCAGTTTAATTTATAATACCGCCTTTTAGGGCTTTCACTATTGTACTAGACGATTCCGCTTGATAATGGAAGTGATGAATTAGGAGTGAATGAAATCACAGTCAACCACGATTCTTTCGACCTAAGGATAAGACGAGTTGTCATGCGGTGTGAATCTCACGATAAGTAGGCTCCGTGTAGGAGGCGGGGCTGAGGCGTGGACATATCTTATCATCCTTCTACAAATCTCGACGACCTTTCTCCCTTCTATCATCTACGGTCGTCGGATCCGCACAAACATGGCTGGGACAGTTTTTGTTAGACATTCCTCAATAACAACGCCATGTTGTAACTCTGGTGGCAGCTCTTTGTCTCTGGCTTGTCTCTTCGTCGGGCCTCTCATCCAGGAGGCATTTACCATCTTTAAGCGGTTTGGAGGGCTGGGTCCTCGGGCGAAGCCTGGATGACGCCATCCTGACGTCTGCCAATACTTGCCTATATAAGTACTTACTGCCTTTAGAACTGAGAGGGGTTCAAATAGATCCTCTTCTAGTTCTTACTCCATTTCCCATTAAACTTAGGCTGCCTTAACTTCAGAAGTTTTATGTCTGCCTTGGACAGACTTTGTTCAGATGTTGACCACAGTGTGAAGAACCTTCTCTAAATATACCTTAGCTGCACTGAAGTACTGTGGAGGCCAAGATACAGTACCTTTGTATCTCCTTATTTGTTCATTTGGACCTTGTTTAACTAGTATGGAAGGATCTTTCAGAAATTATTCAATTTTTTCATGTGTGTGAGAGAGAAAACACCTTTAAATTATTCTATAAATGCGAATATTTTTTTATAATTTTAACATGTATAACACCGCTAATTCATCAAATTCCAATAGTTCTATAATTTTTTCCAGGTACAAATAACTACTCAGGTCAAAGGCTATTTTCAAGTCCACGACAAAGAGTAATATCCATGGCCAAATATTTTTTCTTCCTATCTAAAGTTTCTTTTAAGATTATAAAGTTTCAAAATTGATTAGCGCTGCAGTAAGAAATGACACTTTTTTTTTAATCGGGAGAGGAGCTAATTAATTTATATCACATGGCTTTTAAATCAATCATTGACTAGAAATTTTGTGAAAGAATTAATGCATAGATTGAGAATATTGCTATTTTTGTTTTTACCAAAAAAATGCGTAACCATGGTGACACTTTTTTTTTTTATACTGAATAATACTGAAATATCTTATAAACCCTTATACACTTAGAATTTTGAGATATATATAGATATCACAAATGTTCCTGAAGCACAGAACGCCAATTTGATTTTTTTTATGAGATCATTATTTGAACATTCATATTCATTTACACACTTGGAGAAAAAATGATAATAATTAATTTGCAAATAAATATATATTTTTATTAATAATCTTATTAATAAAATTAATGTATAGAGAGTGTGAAAAAATAATAGATAATTATAAAAAAGGTAGGCGTTGATATTAAAAATAAAGATGGCATATCCTGACCAGGAGCACATGTGCTTTTTAGATGGCAGAGCGCCATCTAGTGGAACAGAAATCAACTAAACATTGATTTAGCCTGTTCCCTAATATTTAGCCAAACTATTTTCTTGATAAATCAAGAAAAGCCATCCACGAACGCGTATCGCATGGAGCAGGCTGTACTACTGCGACCAAAAATATAGAGAGTGTAAAATTGAGTTATGGAAAAATATAAGCTAAATTAATTTTAAAAACCAAGTGCTTGATGTGCAAATTAAAGTATGAGCTCATCGACATATTTTTCATCCAGGAAACAATAGCCAATCTCTAAACAATGCCTACAATATCTGTTGTTGTTGATTCACTTTGATGATAAATCATCGAACGAGGTATTTGATAACTTATCTGCAAAATTTTATCATCACCAACAAATCACGTGATATTGTTTATTCTAGAAGATAAACTCTTTGACAGGATTTCGTCTGCTTCTTCGCTGTTGGGCAAATGTCAATTTAATATATGCTTGGAATTTTACTTGTCAAACATTCTTAAAAATATGAAACGCTTCGTTTTATTAATTTTTAACGTGTTTCTTTTGTTTCATGATGTATGCAATGCTGATCTAGTTGATGTGCAACCTCAACAAGTACATCTTTCATATAAAAGTAAGTATAATTATTATTATTATTATTTTTTTTTTTTTCGTATTTGTTGGGCAGAAAAAAACTGGTAGAAATATTTAAAATGTTCGGGAAAAATACGTGAGGTCATTTTACAATACATTTTTGTGATTATTATTGAAAATTCATATTTTTCTCTTGGAGATAAATATTTTTTATGAGAATCAGCGAGACTTCAAAAGTTAAATGTCAATTATTAAAATAAAATTGTAAGAAAATATCTTTTGTCTCCTCATCACTATTTAGGAAAGTGATGAAAATTTTAATAAAAGGATATTGCCATTGTTAGGGCAATATGGGTGGAAAGTTAGGCTAGCACATTTAACTATAAAAATGAGACTTTTATTAAGTATTATAATGGAAAGTTTAATAAAACACAAAACACAGATTCCCCAATTCTTTTTATAAGTATTTTTTAAAAAATAATAATTTTTATAATTTTTTCTTTAAATATAATTTTCATAAAGAGAGGATATACCTTTTAGAAAAATATTTGTCAGAAGATGGTAACAACACTGTTACTGAAACATCATGCATAATTTAAATATTTGGGGATGTTACTGTTGACTTTGCTTAGAATTATTAATGAAACTGATTCCAATAATTATTAATTAAACATTATATTTATTGATTAACAAGAGAGAGATATAATATAAAAAGGAAACTTATATTGAAAACAAAGGAACTCGTTCTTCTTGTTTTTTAGCGCCTATTTACCCGTGAGCTTACACACACTCTGTGGTAACAAATAATTAAAATATGTACAACACACGCTCCCCTGTGTGTAAGCCCTAATCAGCAAGTCCAAGGCTATCTGCACATTTCCGTAGTTTGTCCTTAGGTAGACTCTTCGTTAGTATATCCGCCTCCATGTCTTCACTTTTAGTGTATTCCAGCTTGATTCCATTTTGAATTTCCTCTTTCACAAAATAATACTTTCGGTTTATGTGCTTTGTTCGTGAAGTAATCTTGTCAGATTGTATCCAGTTTATTGCAGCCTGGCTGTCACTTTTCAAGGTAATTGGGAAAGTTAAATTTTCACAAAGTTCTTCTAGTAATCCCTTTAACCATAATACTTCTGAAATGCCTTCACATATTGAAATAAGTTCTGCTTCACATGTAGACAAGGCTACTAAATTTTGCTTTCTACTTCTCCAGTTTATTAAGTTGTTGCCAAGTTTGACTGTATAGCCTGAATAGGATTTTGCGTCTCGGGTTGTGCACCAGCTCGCATCAGTACTTATTGTGATATTGTTGTCTTTTGACTTATATGCCAACATGTTATCTCTTGTTCCCTTCAGATATCTATAAATCCTTTTAACTCCAGTTAAGTGTATTTCTCTTGGATCATTACTATACTGTGATAAATTGTTGACGTTGAAGGATATGTCCGGTCGAGTACCCGTAGAGAGGTACATTAGTGATCCAATCATTTCCTGGTATACAGTTTTATCTACTGGCTTAGAGTCCAAATATTCATCCAAATTTTGATTTTGATCTCCAGGTGTCTGCACACTGTTGCATTCTTCCAGTCCAAATCTGTGAAGAATTGTATCAATATAATGAGTCTGAGATAGATAAAATCCATCTTCTTCCCTTTTTATTTCAATTCCAATAAATGGTTCGCTATCTTTCTTTTCTGTTAGAGTAACATATTTTTCTATTTCTGAGGCTAGGTTGTCATTAATTTCCTTACTAGTTCCAGCAATGATGAGATCATCTACATATAGACCCAGTATTGCATACTCTTCTCCTCTCTGGAGTTTATAGACACATGGATCACATTTGGTTCTAATCATTCCCAACTGGTATAAAATTTCATTGATCTTTTTGTTCCAACATTTTCCTGATTGTGGTAGACCATACAGGCTTTTTTCCAATTTACACACTTTGTTTTCTTCTCCTTTTTGTATAAAACCATCTGGTTGTCTCATGTATACTGTCTCTTTTAACTCACCATAGAGATAAGCTGTCTTCACATCATAAGTCTTTATGGTTAAATTCTGTTGTGTTGCAAGAGCTACTATTGTTCGCAAGCTTTCCTTTTTGAGTACAGGTGAAAAAGATTCCTTATAGTCCACACCATATCTTTGATTGCATCCAACAGCAACCAGTCTGGCCTTTCGTTTATATATGCTGTCAGTTGGTGTTTTCTTCGTACTGTAGACCCATTTACTATTGATGACTTTCATACCATTTCCCCTTGGTACTAGTGTCCATACTTTATGTTTCTCTATCTCACTGAGCTCATCTTCCATTGCTTTGTGCCATTCATTTCTTTCTCCACTATCCATTGCTTCTTTAAAGTTCTCCGGAATATAATGATCAATTTCCATAATTAAGTTTGCATTATTCCTATCCTTTATTCTTTGTGAGCGTCGAACTCCTTCTTCAATCAATTTCCTTTCTTGTTCTTCAAGTCTTGCTTTGTGCCGTTCTTCTAAGATGCTCTTTGTTTCTCCTTTCTTTCTTCCTCCTTTTACACATCTTTCCTGTATCGGTTCAGTTTGTGATGAGTCATTTTCACAGTCACCACCTAGTTTTACTGAAGTATCCTCCTGAGACTTCATTTTACTCTCTGTGACAGGATTGTCTTCTTTCAAGATAAGAAAGTCTTCAGCAACTATTTCTTCACAATTTCCTTTATAGGTCAAATTATCACAAGTAGTATCTTCCTGAATATCATTTGCATAATCAATTCCTCTCTTATCTTCACTAAATTTTACTGATCTGACTTCATGGATTCTCTTTGTCATTATATCATATATTCTGTAGGCTTTTCTTTTAATGGAATAACCAATAAATATTCCCTTTCTACCCTTTGGTGAAAACTTGTTTCTTCTTGGTTTGCTCTCAAGCCAATGTGTCAAACATCCAAATATTCGAATGTGTTTGACCGATGGTTTCCTGCCATTCCATCTCTGCATAGGGGTATTTTGCTTGATAGACCTGTGGGGTGTACAATTCTTAATGTATGTAGCTGTAGCAATTGCCTCTGCCCAAAACATCATGGGTAATTTTGAGTCAATTAGTAAGGTTCTCGCTGTATCTATAAGAGTCCTATTCACTCTCTCTGCGACTCCATTACTTTGTGGTGAGTATGTTGTGGTGAGTTGGTGATGGATCCCACTTCTCTTGAAAAGTCCTTCAAATCTAGAGTTACAAAATTCAGTTCCATTGTCCGTTCTTACATCTTTTATTCTAAGACTTAATTCGTTTTCGGCTCTTGCTTTAAATTCTTCAAATCTTTCAAAGGTCTCATCTTTTGATCTCAGGAAATATACAAAGATTCTTCTACTGTAATCATCTACTATAACAAGGAAATACTTAGATCCTCCTAAAGATTGACATGGCATTGGTCCACATAAATCCATATGAATCAACTGCAGGGGCTTAACTATATAATTTTCTGTAATATTATATGGCTTCTGCACCAGTTTTCCCATTATGCATGCTTCGCACTCTGGTAACCTTTCGAATTTTAGATCCAATCCTCTTACAATATGTCCTTGAATCATTTTTTTCGTGTATTCTTCATTTATATGGTTTAATCTCTTATGCCATAAACTTATATTGCTATTTTTATTTGATAAATGTGTATTTATAACCATGACATTTTCATTTTTTGCTATTGGTACATTTCTTTGTTTTGTTTCCATCATAAACATTCTATCTTTAATATATGCTTCAGCAACTAAATCATTCCCTTCATTATAAATTTTTGCTCCATCCTTATTGAAAATAACTGAATTTCCCTTGTTGACTAATTCGTATACTGACAAGAAATTATTCCTTAAACTTGGTACATGTAAGATATCTTTGATGCAAATATTTTCTTGGCCTTCACTTGTGCATGTAGTAAGTCTCATATCTCCTTTGGCTATGGCTTGGGTAGTTTTGCCCTTTTCAGCTAGGTTGATTTCACTTTCATAATCTACCACATTTTCCATCAAAGTTAGGTTTGGGGTTAAATGTGCGGTGCATCCTGAATCTATACACCATATTTGTCTATCATTTCTCTCATCTGGTGAATCTTCAAATTCTTTTACATATGTTTCAAATGCTTGCTCATTAATTCCACTTTTCATAGTATCCACTAGGTTATTTGAATGTTCCCTACTGTATTTGTGATTTCTATAACCAGGATTCCATTTCTTTTGGTATCCTTGTTTCTGTTTATCTCGAAACCAGCAATCATTAGCTAGATGTCCCTTTTTATTACAAACAAAACATCTTTTTGGCTGAGATTTTTGGACTTTTCTATTTTTAATTCTGTATGCTTGTTCATGCCCATTCTCAACCGATTGATTTAATCTCATATTTCTTCTTGACTCCTCTTCTCTTAGAGTTTGTTGAATCTCTTCAATTGTTGCTTCTCTCTTTGATCGTAAGACAATAGCAATATTTTTATACCTTGGATGTATGCCTCTGACAATATGAAATGAAAGTTCTCTTGAAGAAAATTGATGCCCTAATGATGAACTTCTAGCAGCAATATTTTTTGCCCTTGTTATATATTCATCTACAGTTTCATTATCTTTCATTCTAATGTTCTTTAATTCTAAGCCTATATCAATAATTTTATCTTCCAAATTGCCTGTGTATGTTTTTCTCAGTGAGTCCCATACTTTCTTAGCATTTGTTTCTCCTATGAACATTCCAGCTTGTTCATTTGTCAAAGTAGTGATGATTATCCCAAAAGCTTCATCATTTTTATCACTCCAAATCTCCCAAGAACTTTTGTCTTCCATATCAGGTTCTGGATCTGAAATTACACATTTAAATAATTTTCTTCCTCTCAGAACTGCGCCGATTTTCAACGCCCATATTTGATAATTATTTCCTGTTAATGGTTCAATTTTTGTTTGGGATAAAACATTATATTCAGCCATTTTCGTCTTTTGAGCTAATATAAACAAACCAATATATAAATTAAAACAAATATATATTTTAAATTTATTTAAATATTGGGTAGCTTTTAAACATGCAATATATAGATATAATTTAACTTAATCTATATAAATACCTTTAATCTTCTTATAAGTGCTTCAGTTTACCGATCAGAATAAACTTCTTGCTTAATCTTCAGATTGAATATTTTCGTTTTTGAGCTTTATATCAATAAACCACCATCTGCTGCCAATTGTTGACTTTGCTTAGAATTATTAATGAAACTGATTCCAATAATTATTAATTAAACATTATATTTATTGATTAACAAGAGAGAGATATAATATAAAAAGGAAACTTATATTGAAAACAAAGGAACTCGTTGCATAATTTAAATATTTGGGGATGTTACCTTGTTACCTAAGGTTAATAATAAAATAAGTGTATTTTTTTTTTTTTTTTTAGCAATTTCAAAAACAACTTTCAAAACTATTATAGACGCGTAAGATTCTTTTGAAAATAAAACAATTTCTACTGCCCTTACTGCGATGGAAAAATTAATGGGAGGGCCTGGCTCATCAATGGTGAACCCTCCCAGCGGTTTCACCAGTTTAATCAGGCCCTCCCTTTAATTTTTTCATCGCAGTAAGGGCAGTAGAAATTATGGTAGATTAAACTGGCGAAACTGCTGGGAGGGTTCACCACTGATGAGCCAGGCCCTCCCTTTAATTTTTCCATCGCAGTAAGGGCAGGAGAAATTGTTCAATTTTCAAAAGAATCATACGCGTCTATAATAGTTTTGAATATTCATAACAGATGGCGCGCTGGTGCATCAAAAACAACTTTGCTCATTAAGCCTAGAGAGAGAAGCTCAATTATTTATCAAAATTATTAACTTTTCTCTCTCTAAAATAAAGTCCAAATATAAATTAATATACCAAATTCTAATACAGTAGAACTTCTCTGTAAAAAACACTTAGTTGCAGAGCCAAAGTGTCCTTTAGGTAGAGGTGTCCTCTTACAATAAATTTGCTTATTAGTAACAATGACAATTTTTTTAAGAAAAAGGCATCTCCTTATCGTGCAACTGAAAGTTGCTGATGGCTTGCGCCATCTATTGGAATAAATATCAACTATTCTCGTTGATTTTTAATTATTCCAGAATTGGCCAAATACCCATTCTTGATTAATCAATCAACGAGAATAGTTGATATTTATTCCGATAGATGGTGCAAGCCATCAGCAACTTTCAGTTGCACAATAAGGAGATGCCTTTTTCTTAATTTATGCACCTTATCCCAGTACAATATCACATTTGTACTATTTTTTCACAATGACAATTTTGTCTATGGAATCTGATCTTTTTAGAGAAGTGTCTTCTCATGGAGGTTCTATTACTTAAGTTTTATCGCAGCTCTGTCACAGTGCAATGTCTTCCAGCTCACGTTGGAATTCCTGAAAATGAGCTGGCAGACTCTCTGGCAAAGGCTGGAGCTCTTGGCCTACCTGAAGCCAGAGAATCTACCACCCAACTAGACGAAAGAGACCTCCTCTGTACCATGCCTGTAGGAATGGAAATCTAATGCTGCACATGACTGGTACAGAGCAGGAGGGACAAGCACCAGTTCTGTCCTCCCAAGAGAACAACAGTCTTTGATTTCCAGACTTAAGTCTGGTATCTAAGGACAATGACTTTCCAGAAAGGTTGCAAGGTTTTCCCACTATGTACTAAGTGCAATTCTCAGCCTGCAACCCCAAGACATATTATTGACTGTATTGACTCATCCTTTGATGAGCTTTACTTATCCCCAACAGACACCATCAACAAGCTCTACAAGCTTGACACCCTAATATGATTGAGTGGAGATAAGAAAGAAGAAGAAATTTTATCGCAAGTTTAAAAATTTCTTAATTTATATTATAGAATATAACTACATTAATTAATTATTGATATTTTTACTTCCTGACATTCTGCCGGCTTACTGTCGCTTCCTCGGGGATTAATTTAGATTACAATAAATTGGATACAAATTTTACGTACACTCATGGACAAAAAGTTAACGAAGTTGTACCTTTTAGCATGTATAATCGAATTTCAGACAATAACTCAACTCCGCCTTTGCAAGTCTCAAGCTTGGATGAAAAAGGAGGAAGGGGAGCAGTAACAAGCTCTCTAAAAAACATGGGCTTGGCTGATAGTACCCTGTAAGGGCTCCAGGGATACAGGATGAGTCTGTACTCCATGTTAGGAACGGCTGTACATGACTTCTGTTCTTCATGTCAGACATTTCATATTGGAGCTAAGTCAGTGGCCTGCTACTGAGTAGTGCTTCCAGTCTTAATGATAAAGGCAGACACATTCTACTTAACCCAATCATTATGGTTGTCAAATCTCCTTTGATAAGCTCTACTCATCTCCAGCAGACACCATCTCAATCTCTACAGACTTGATACCTTAATATGATTGAGTGGAGATAAGAAAGAAGAAGAGATTATTTTTTTCTGTTATCATTCTTCCTTCTTGATCATTCTTTAATTTTTTCTCTTTCATAAACACAAGGTAATAAGACCAAATCCAAATAAATAAATAGTGTGTGACGTTTCAGTAACAGCGTTACAAAAGTACTGAATGAAGTACTTACAGTTATATTATGATGCATTAGCGCGCCATCTGTTATCAAAATTCGAAACTATTATAGACGTGTATGATTCTTTTTTAAAATAAAACAATTTCTACTGTCCTTACTGCAATGGAAAAATCAATGGGAGGGCCTGACTCATCAGTGGTGAACCCTCTCAGCGGTTTCAAACCGCTGGGAGGGTTCACCACTGATGAGTCAGGCCCTCCCATTGATTTTTCCATTGCAGTAAGGACAGTAGAAATTGTTTTATTTTAAAAAAGAATCATACACGTCTATAATAGTTTCGAATTTTGATGAAAGTACTTACAGTACTTTTGTTTGAAGATGGTAACAACACTGTTACCGAAACGTCACACACTATTTATTTTTTTGGATTTAGTCTTATTACCTTGTGTTTATAATCTATAATCCAAATTGTGCCTTATCATCTTTCACTAATATTATACACAAAATGTATTTTTATTAAGAGAGCAAAATAAAGTTTCAATATTTATCAACTGCCTAATGACCCTTCTAAAAATGGGAATCTGACATATTGACAACCAGTTCTAAGACTTAATGAAGTCTTTATCTTAACTTGTTTTATATCATTGGCACCACACTGACATCATGATTATTATTATTTATAATACAGTACAAAAACCTCTATGAGAGGATACTCGCACTAGAATACACCTCTCTACAAAGGACAGTTCTCATCACCAATACAGTAGAACATATTCCATGAGAGGACACTCTCTCTCTAGAGGACACCTCTCTACAAAGGACAGTTCTCATTACCAATACAGTAGAACATACTCCATGAGAGGACACACTCTCTCTAGAGGACACCTCTCTACAAAGGACAGTTCTCATTACCAATACAGTAGAACATACTCCATGAGAGGACACACTCTCTCTAGAGGACACCTCTCTACAAAGGACAGTTTTCATCACCAATACAGTAGAACATACTCCATGAGAGGACACTCTCTCTCTAGAGGACACCTCTCTACAAAGGACAGTTCTCATTACCAATACAGTAGAACATACTCCATGAGAGGACACCTCTCTACAAAGGACAGTTCTCATTACCAATACAGTAGAACATACTCCATGAGAGGACACTCTCTCTCTAGAGGACACCTCTCTACAAAGGACAGTTCTCATTACCAATACAGTAGAACATACTCCATGAGAGGACACACTCTCTCTAGAGGACACCTCTCTACAAAGGACAGTTCTCATTACCAATACAGTAGAACATACTCCATGAGAGGACACACTCTCTCTAGAGGACACCTCTCTACAAAGGACAGTTTTCATCACCAATACAGTAGAACATACTCCATGAGAGGACACTCTCTCTCTAGAGGACACCTCTCTACAAAGGACAGTTCTCATTACCAATACAGTAGAACATACTCCATGAGAGGACACACTCTCTAGAGGACACCTCTCTACAAAGGACAGTTCTCATTACCAATACAGTAGAACATACTCCATGAGAGGACACACTCTCTCTAGAGGACACCTCTCTACAAAGGACAGTTTTCATCACCAATACAGTAGAACATACCCCATGAGAGGACACACTCTCTCTAGAGGACACCTCTCTACAAAGGACAGTTCTCATCACCAATACAGTAGAACATACTCCATGAGAGGACACACTCTCTCTAGAGGACACCTCTCTACAAAGGACAGTTCTCATCACCAATACAGTAGAACATACTCCATGAGAGGACACTCCCGCTAGAGGACACCTCTCTACAAAGGACAGTTCTCATTACCAATACAGTAGAACATACTCCATGAGAGGACACACTCTCTAGAGGACACCTCTCTACAAAGGACAGTTCTCATTACCAATACAGTAGAACATACTCCATGAGAGGACACACTCTCTAGAGGACACCTCTCTACAAAGGACAGTTCTCATCACCAATACAGTAGAACATACTCCATGAGAGGACACTCCCGCTAGAGGACACCTCTCTACAAAGGACAGTTCTCATCACCAATACAGTAGAACATACTCCATGAGAGGACACACTCTCTCTAGAGGACACCTCTCTACAAAGGACAGTTCTCATTACCAATACAGTAGAACATACTCCATGAGAGGACACTCTCTCTAGAGGACACCTCTCTACAAAGGACAGTTCTCATCACCAATACAGTAGAACATACTCCATGAGAGGACACTCCCGCTAGAGGACACCTCTCTACAAAGGACAGTTCTCATTACCAATACAGTAGAACATACTCCATGAGAGGACACTCTCTCTAGAGGACACCTCTCTACAAAGGACAGTTCTCATTACCAATACAGTAGAACATACTCCATGAGAGGACACTCTCTCTAGAGGACACCTCTCTACAAAGGACAGTTCTCATTACCAATACAGTAGAACATACTCCATGAGAGGACACACTCTCTCTAGAGGACACCTCTCTACAAAGGACAGTTCTCATTACCAATACAGTAGAACATACTCCATGAGAGGACACTCATGCTAGAGGACACCTCTCTACAAAGGACAGTTCTCATCACCAATACAGTAGAACATACTCCATGAGAGGACACTCCCGCTAGAGGACACCTCTCTACAAAGGACAGTTCTCATTACCAATACAGTAGAACATACTCCATGAGAGGACACACTCTCTCTAGAGGACACCTCTCTACAAAGGACAGTTCTCATTACCAATACAGTAGAACATACTCCATGAGAGGACACTCTCACTAGAGGACACCTCTCTACAAAGAACAGTTCTCATCACCAAAACAGTAGAACATACTCCATGAGAGGACACTCCCGCTAGAGGACACCTCTCTACAAAGGACAGTTCTCATTACCAATACAGTAGAACATACTCCATGAGAGGACACTCTCTCTAGAGGACACCTCTCTACAAAGAACAGTTCTCATCACCAAAACAGTAGAACATACTCCATGAGAGGACACTCCCGCTAGAGGACACCTCTCTACAAAGGACAGTTCTCATCACCAATACAGTAGAACATACTCCATGAGAGGACACTCTCTCTAGAGGACACCTCTCTACAAAGGACAGTTCTCATTACCAATACAGTAGAACATACTCCATGAGAGGACACACTCTCTCTAGAGGACACCTCTCTACAAAGGACAGTTTTCATCACCAAATCAGTAGAACATACTCCATGAGAGGACACTCCCGCTAGAGGACACCTCTCCCTAAAGGACACTTTTTCCCTGCAACTAGGTTTCCTTTACAGAGAGGTTTTACTGTATAGTCAAAATGATATCCAAAGAGCTAAGTGAAGCATCTGGGGGGGGTTTCAGCCCACACATAAACATACTGGCAGAATATGTAGAGAGAGTGAGATTGTGGGTATATTACAGTTAAACCTTCCACATATGAAATCTAGCCGGCAGCCACCTCCCTGAACAACCAACTCTGTTAACTCACAAAGGACTTTACCAGACTACAACACAATAAGACCAAATCCAAATAAATTAAAAGTGTGCGACGTTTCGGTAACAGCGTTTTTACCATCATCAGACAAAACAATAAATTATTATTTATTTAGGTATCCTAAGTCCCTGGAGAGAGAGCGTACAGAAAAGAATAAATGAGAAAAAATATCTACAGTCCTCCGCGCTGCCAACTGAGTTATCGAGGGTTAAATGAGAAAAAAAAAAGATCACAGCATGTTCTTAAATAACACTGTTATCAAGTGCATAAACAAGATAACAGATAAGAAAAAATAGTTTCCTGAGACAACCTAAAATATTATTCCTAGAATTAGAAGTGGAAAATATTTTAGGTTGTCTCAGAAAACAATTTTTTTTCTTATCTGCTATCTTGTTTACAAATTTGATAACAGTACTATTTAAGAACATGCTGTTGTATTTTTTCTCATGTCCGATGATGGTAACAATATTACCAAAATGTCACACACTATTAACTTTGGTCTTATTACCTTGTAGTTCTAATCTATAATCCACACTGTGCCCTTTCATCGACTTTACCAAACCTAATCCAATGAGAGACTAGGAGAGACCCGAAGTATTCATGTTTATACGCTCGCTCAAAGGAGATTGGTTCTCCTGTATGGCTATAGTAAACCCAGAGATGTTGAGTGTAGATATGATTCTGTAGAGAACCAAAAATAGACAAAATAATGAAAAATAGCTAATAATAGAGAACTCTGTATTTTTTAAATTTTCCTTTTATTCAATAGTATCATAGTAGGGGTGTCGGTGGAAGGATGGTCTAAACCATTGGTTTACGCCCGCTACAACCCGGGTTCAATTCCCGCATTGGGCACTTTTTTTTTCTGATTTAAAAAAAATGCTCCAATGGCCCCCGATTCTTGCAAAAGTCCAACCCCACCAGCGAGTGCAAGTAACCAAACGGGGCTCTGGCACATTTGTAAGTACAAAGTCGAACTGCTTTTCACATGTGTAGACATGTGGTGCACTTACAGTAAAAACAGTCGCCTTTTACCCACCATGATTATCATGGCCTGTACCACGTGTACTAGGGATAAGCAAAAAAAAAAAATAGTATTAGCCTTTCATCCACTTATGCAGGCTTTTCCTTTGTAAAAGAATTATATGCATCTTATGGTGGTGTCTTGTCCAATCATGGAAAGGAGGGGTGCCATTGACCCTTTTGTCAGCCACATTTCAGAGTTCCTTGTTGGTCTTCACGGTTACCCTAGCGGCTCGGGGCTCACGACACCGTACTTCACCCTACAGGGCAAATATGCATCTTGTGAAATCACTAGCCCCTCTTTAATTCAACTGACTTATGATTTAACTGTTTTTTTTTTTTTCAAATTTCATCCAAGTTACCTACTTTAATTCAACAGCAAGTTTACCTTTCTTTCCCTTGGGGTGTTGAATTAAAAAAGTATTGTACTACAAGGTAATAAGACCAAATAAATTAATAGTGTGTGACATTTTGGTTACAAGGCTGTTACTGAAATGCCACACATCATTAATTTATTTGGATTTGGTCTTATTATACCTTATAGTTCTAATCTATAATCCAAATTGTACCTTATCATTCAAGGTACTGTATGCACTCATCAAATCTGTCCTTGTTTCACAAGTTGTGCAAATAAAACATGCTGGTGTGATAGAACCAATCTTACTATAATCTATGTAACAGTAGTATGTGTATGTAAATATGGTCTGTGTATGTGCCCAGTCTGGCCAGATGAGATGGTGGTGACATGGTCTACAATGGAACCAACACCGGAATCAGTGGTGCAGTATGGTCGGTTTAAACTGGTCCAGGAAGCCAAAGGGTCGGCCACTCGGTTTGTGGCTCCGGGGTCGGAGAACCGCACTCAGTACATCCACAGAGTGTATCTGTCCGGGTTGGAACCTGGGCAAACTTACTGTAAGTATCCTATAGAGAGATAAATAGATTGGAGTATGGTGAATGGGGATTTGTCAGATTACCACTGCGGGAGTTCTCTGGGATGGAGCAATCTGTTCTGGTTCACTGCCATGACCAACGGTTCGGACTGGAGCCCACGTTTTGCCATCTATGGAGATCTGGGCAACATCAATGGCCGGTCCATCCCCAGACTGCAGGCTGAGGCCCAGCAGGGGATGTACGATGTCATTCTACATGTTGGTGAGTCTCTACACTACAGTAGTGATGTAAATTACTGTACAACCCCCTCCTCCATTGGAGCTATTTTGTACATTAGTGGAATGTGTAAATTAT
>CP092874.1:13471304-13527114 GCA_030710605.1 Cordylochernes scorpioides
GTACCACACACACATAAATTGGAACTAGCATCTATTATACACTGAAATAAGGGGGTCGGTGGAAGGGTGATCTAAACCATTGGTTTTCAACTGCTACGACCCGGGATCGAATCCCGCATTGGGCACTTATTCCTAATTTAAAAAAAAAAAAAAAAAAATGCTCCAATGGCCCCCGATTCTTACAAAAGTCTAACCCCACCAGCGAGTACAAGTAACCAAACGAAAATATAGCACATTTGTAAGTGCAAAGTTGAACTGCTTTTCACATGTGTATACATGTGGTGCACATGTCTACACAATTGGAAGCAGCTCAAATTTTCTATTAACAAACAGCCAGAGCCCCCCACCACTTGGTTATTTGTGTATGCTGGTAGGACCTGGGCTTACACAAGATTTAGAAGGCCATTCAAGCATTTTCAATTTTTGTTCACAAAATAGCTTCAATGAAAGGAGATACAAAAAAAAAAAAAAGAGGGTTATACATTAATTTACACATTCCACTAGTGTACAAAATAGCTTCAATGGAGGAGGGGGTTGTACAGTAATTTACACCAGAGCAGAGTGTAGTGCAGAGACTCACCAACATGTAGAATAGCATCGTACATCCCCTGCTGGGCCTCAGCTTGCAGTCTGGGGATGGACCGGCCGTTGATGTTGCCCAGATCTCCGTAGATGGCAAAACGTGGGCTCCAGTCCGAACCGTTGGTCATGGCAGTGAACCAGAACAGATTGCTCCATCCCAGAGAACTCCCGCAGTGGTAATCTGACAAATCCCCAATCACCAAACTCCAATCTCTATTTATCTCTCTATTGGATACTTACAGTAGGTTTGCCCAGGTTCCAACCCGGACAGATACACTCTGTGGATGTACTGAGTGCGGTTCTCCGACCCCGGAGCCACAAACCGAGTAGCCGACCCTTTGGCTTCCTGGACCAGTTTAAACCGACCGTACTGCACCACTGATTCCGGTGTTGGTTCCATTGTAGACCATGTCACCACCATCTCATCTGGCCAGACTGGGCACATACACAGACCATATTTACATACACATACTACTGTTACATAGATTATAATAAGATTGGTTCTATCACACCAGCATGTTTTATTTGCACAACTTATGAAACAAGGACAGATTTGATGAGTGCATACAGTACCTTGAATGATAAGGTACAATTTGGATTATAGATTAGAAGTATAAGGTAATAAGACCAAATCCAAATAAATTAATGATGTGTGGCATTTCGGTAACAGCCTTCTAACCAAAATGTCACACACTATTAATTTATTTGGTCTTATTACCTTGTAGTACAGTACCTCTTTAATTCAACACCCCAAGGGAAAGAAAGGTAAATTTGCTGTTGAATTTAAGTAGGTAACTTGGATGGAATTTGAAAAAAAAAAATAGTTAAATCATAAGTCAGTTGAATTAAAGAGGGGCTAGTGATTTCACAAGATGCATATTTGCCCTGTAGGGTGAAGTACGGTGTCGTGAGCCCCGAGCCGCTAGGGTAACCGTGAAGACCAACAAGGAACTCTGAAATGTGGCTGACTAACGGGTCAATGGCACCCCTCCTTTCCATGATTGGACAAGACACCACCATAAGATGCATATAATTATTTTACAAAGGAAAGGCCTGCTTAAGTGGATGAAAGGCTAATACTTTTTTTTTTGCTTATCCCTAGTACACGTGGTACAGGCCATGATAATCATGGTGGGTAGAAGGCGACTGTTTTTACTGTAAGTGCACCACATGTCTACACATGTGAAAAGCAGTTCGACTTTGCACTTACAAATGTGCCAGAGCCCCGTTTGGTTACTTGCACTCGCTGGTGGGGTTGGACTTCTGCAAGAATCGGGGGCCATTGGAGCATTTTTTTTAAATCAGAAAAAAGTGCCCAATGCGGGAATTGAACCCGGGTTGTAGCAGGCGTAAACCAATGGTTTAGACCATCCTACCACCGACCCCCCTACTATGATACTATTGAATAAAAGGAAAATTTAAAAAATACAGTTCTCCATTATTAGCTATTTTTCATTATTTTGTCTATTTTTGGTTCTCTACAGAATCATATCTACACTCAACATCTCTGGGTTTACTATAGCTATACAGGAGAACCAATCTCCTTTGAGCGAGCGTATAAACATGAATACTTCGGGTCTCTCCTAGTCTCTCATTGGATTAGGTCTGGTAAAGTCAATGAAAGGGCACAGTGTTGATTATAGATTAGAACTACAAGGTAATAAGACCAAAGTTAATAGTGTGTGATATTTTGGTAATAGTGTTGTTACCATCATCGGACATGAGAAAAAATACAACAGCATGTTCTTAAATAGTACTGTTATCAAATTCGTAAACAAGATAGCAGATAAGAAAAAATATTGTTTTCTGAGAGAACCTAAAATATTTTCCACTTCTAATTCTAGGAATAATATTTTAGGTTGTCTCAGGAAACTATTTTTTCTTATCTGTTATCTTGTTTATGCACTTGATAACAGTGTTATTTAAGAACATGCTGTGATCTTTTTTTTCTCTTTTAACCCTCAATAACTCAGTTGGCAGCGCGGAGGACTGTAGATATTTTTTCTCATTTATTCTTTTCTGTACGCTCTCTCTCCAGGGACTTAGGATACCTAAATAAATAATAATTTATTGTTTTGTCTGATGATGGTAACAACGCTGTTACCGAAACGTCGCACACTTTTAATTTATTTGGATTTGGTCTTATTGTGTTGTAGTCTGGTAAAGTCCTTTGTGAGTTAACAGAGTTGGTTGTTCAGGGAGGTGGCTGCCGGCTAGATTTCATATGTGGAAGGTTTAACTGTAATATACCCACAATCTCACTCTCTCTGACTACATCATATTCTGCCAGTATGTTTATGTGTGGGCTGAAACCCACCCCCCCCAGATGCTTCACTTAGCTCTTTGGATATCATTTTGACTATACAGTAAAACCTCTCTGTAAAGGAAACCTAGTTGCAGGGAAAAAGTGTCCTTTAGGGAGAGGTGTCCTCTAGCGGGAGTGTCCTCTCATGGAGGTTGTACTGTATTGGTGATGGAAACTGTTCTATGTAGAAAGGTGTCCTCTAGAGGGTGTGTCCTCTCATGGAGGTTGTTCTACTTTATTGGTGATGGAAACTGTCCTTTGTAGGGAGATGTCTCTAGAGGGTGTGTCCTCTCATGGAGGTTGTTCTACTTTATTGGTGATGGAAACTGTCCTTTGTAGGGAGATGTCTCTAGAGGGTGTGTCCTCTCATGGAGGTTGTTCTACTTTATTGGTGATGGAAACTGTTCTATGTAGAGAGGTGTCCTCTAGAGGGTGTGTCCTCTCATGGAGGTTGTTCTACTTTATTGGTGATGGAAACTGTCCTTTGTAGGGAGATGTCTCTAGAGGGTGTGTCCTCTCATGGAGGTTGTTCTACTTTATTGGTGATGGAAACTGTCCTTTGTAGGGAGATGTCTCTAGAGGGTGTGTCCTCTCATGGAGGTTGTTCTACTTTATTGGTGATGGAAACTGTCCTTTGTAGGGAGATGTCTCTAGAGGGTGTGTCCTCTCATGGAGGTTGTTCTACTTTATTGGTGATGGAAACTGTCCTTTGTAGGGAGATGTCTCTAGAGGGTGTGTCCTCTCATGGAGGTTGTTCTACTTTATTGGTGATGGAAACTGTCCTTTGTAGGGAGATGTCTCTAGAGGGTGTGTCCTCTCATGGAGGTTGTTCTACTTTATTGGTGATGGAAACTGTCCTTTGTAGGGAGATGTCTCTAGAGGGTGTGTCCTCTCATGGAGGTTGTTCTACTTTATTGGTGATGGAAACTGTCCTTTGTAGGGAGATGTCTCTAGAGGGTGTGTCCTCTCATGGAGGTTGTTCTACTTTATTGGTGATGGAAACTGTCCTTTGTAGGGAGATGTCTCTAGAGGGTGTGTCCTCTCATGGAGGTTGTTCTACTTTATTGGTGATGGAAACTGTCCTTTGTAGGGAGATGTCTCTAGAGGGTGTGTCCTCTCATGGAGGTTGTTCTACTTTATTGGTGATGGAAACTGTCCTTTGTAGGGAGATGTCTCTAGAGGGTGTGTCCTCTCATGGAGGTTGTTCTACTGTATTATTCTATATACAGTTACGAGCATCATGCGTTCTTCATCTCTTAATTCTTCATCTCTTAATCATTTTTCACCTCTGTCACCGTTTGCTTTTTTTTTTGGAATGGCGCCCTCCTATTGGTTGGCTACGATCACGCCACCTTTGCCCCCCCCCACTCGCTATTTCGTCTTTGTAACTATTGTGTTGGAGCGGGTCGCTCCCTAAATAAATGCATATATTAGATAATAACCAAATGGAATCCTCTCTTTCTTTTTCCCAGTAAGAGACGCCTACGGAAGCCAACAGTACATAGACAGATAAAGCACATAGGCTATAGTTATTAACTAACATATGCAATTAATTAAGGCGCCAATTTATAATTGTAACAAATAGTATTTGAATCAAAACATTCAATCGGGTAAAACACGGGCGTTGCCCGGGTCATTCGGCTAGTTAATAATAACCAAGATAGTAGTATGGTGCCAATGATATAAAACAAGTTAGTTTTAAGGTAAAGACTTCATTAAGTCTTAGAACTGGTTGTCAATCTAGATCCTCATTTTCAGAAGGGTCATTATTCAGTTGATAAATATTGAAACTTTATTTAGCTCTCTTAATAAAAATACATTTTGTGTATAATATTAGTGAAAGAAGGCACAATTTGGATTATAGATTATAAACACAAGGTAAAAAGACTAAATCCAAATAAATAGTGTGTGACGTTTCGGTAACAGCGTTATTACCATCTTCAAACAAAAGTACTGTAAGTACTTTCATCAAAATTCGAAACTATTATAGACGCATATGATTCTTTTTAAAAATAAAACAATTTCTCCTGCCCTTACTGCAATGGAAAAATCAATGGGAGGGCCTGGCTCATCAGTGGTGAAACCTCCCAGCGGTTTTGCCAGTTAAAACTGCTGGGAGGTTTCACCACTGATGAGCCAGGCCCTCCCATTGATTTTTCCATTGCAGTAAGGGCAGGAGAAATTGTTTTATTTTTAAAAGAATCATACGCGTCTATAATAGTTTCGAATTTTGATAACAGATGGCACGCTAATGCATCATAATATAACTGTAAGTACTTCATTCAATACTTTTGTAACGCTGTTACTGAAACGTCACACACTATTTATTTATTTGGATTTGGTCTTAATACTTTGTGTTTGTGAAAGGAAAAATTAAAGAATGATCAAGAAGGAAGAATGATGACAGGAAAATAATCTCTTTTTATTCCTTGTCTCCACCCAACAATCATATTAAGGTATCAAGTCTGAAGAGCTTGAGATGGTGTCTGCTGGGGATGAGTAGATCTCATCAAATGAGATGTGACATCCATAATGAGATTGGTGAAGTAGAATGTGTCTGTCATTAAGACTGGGAGCACTACTCAGTAGCAAGCCATTGACTTAGCTCCAATATGAAATGGCCGCCTCTGATAAATGCCATGTGCAGCCGCTCCTAACATGGAGTACAGACTCATCCTGTATCCCTGGAGCCCTTACAGGGTACTATCAGCCGGGCCAGTTGAACCCAGGTTTTTTAGTGAGCTTGTTACTGCTCCCCCTCCTCCTTTTTCATCTGGGCTTGGGATTGCAAGGGTGGAGTTGAATTATTGTCTGAATCCCATTATACATGCTAAAAGGTACAACTTACTTAACCTTTATTCCGTGAGTGTATATAAAATTTTTATCCAATTTATTATAATCTTAATTAATCCCTGAGGAAGCGACATTAAGCCGGCAGAATGTCAGGAAGTAAAAATATCAAGAATTAATTAATGTAGTTATATTCTATAATATAAATTAAGACATTTTTAAACTTGTGATAAAACTTCTTTTTCTTTCTTATCTCTACTCAATCATATTAGGGTGTCAAGCTTGTAAGGTTGTTGATGGTGTATGTCGGGGAAGAGTAGAGCACATCAATGGATGAGTCAATACAGTCAATAATGTGTTTTGGGGTTGCAGGTTGACATTTAGTACATAGAGGGAAAACCTTGCAACCATTCTGTCATTGTTTGTAGATGACCAGACTTAAGTCTGGAAATCAAAGACTGTTGTTTTCTTGGGAGGACAGAACTTGTCCCTCCTGCTCTGTACCAGTCATGTGCAGCATTAGATTTCTATTCCTGCAGGCATTGGGTTTTGATGGTACGGAGGAGATCTCTTTCGTCTAGTTGGGTGGTAGATTCCCTGGCTTCAGGTAGGCCAAGAGCTCTAGCCTTTGCCAGAGAGTCTGCCAGCTCATTTCCAGGAATTCCAACATGAGTTGGAAGCGATTGCAATATGACAGAGCTGAGATAAAACTTAAGTAATAGAACCTCCATGAGAGGACACCTCTATAAAAAGGTCAGATTCCATAGACAAAATTGTCATTGTGAAAAATAGTACAAATGTGATATTGTACTGGGATAAGGTGCATAAATTAAGAAAAAGGCATCTCCTTATCGTGCAACTGAAAGTTGCTGATGGCTTGCACCATCTATCGGAATAAATATCAACTATTCTCGTTGATTGATTAATCAAGAATGGGTATTTGGCCAATTCTGGAATAATTAAAAATCAACGAGAATAGTTGATATTTATTCCGATATATGGCGCAAGCCATCAGCAACTTTCAGTTGCACGATAAGGAGATGCCTTTTTCTTAAAAAAATTGTCATTGTTACTAATAAGCAAATTTATTGTAAGAGGACACCTCTACCTAAAGGACACTTTGGCTCTGCAACTAAGTGTTCTTTACGGAGAAGTTCTACTGTGTTAGAATTTGGTATAATAATTTATATATGGAATCATATTTTATAAATAGAAAAGTTAATAATTTTGTAAATAATTGAGCTCTCTAGGCTTAATGAACAAAGTTAGTCTTGATGCATCAGCGCGCCATCTGTTATGAATATTCAAAACTATTATAGACGCGTATGATTCTTTTGAAAATAAAATAATTTCTACTGCCCTTACTGCGATGGAAAAATTAAAGGGAGGGCCTGATTAAACTGGTGAAACCGCTGGGAGGGTTCACCACTGATGAGCCAAGCCCTCCCTTTAATTTTTCCATCGCAGTAAGGGCAGTAGAAATTATTTTATTTTCAAAAGAATCTTACGCATCTATAATTGTTTTGAAAGTTGTTTTTGAAATTGCTAAATAAAAAAAAAAAAATAATAAAAAAATACACTTATTTTATTATTAACCTTAGGTAACAAGGTAACATCCCCAAATATATAAATTATGCATGATGTTTCAGTAACAGTGTTGTTACTATCTTCTGACAAATATTTTTCTAAAAGGTATATCCTCTCTTTATGAAAATTATATTTAAAGAAAAAATTATAAAAATTATTATTTTTTAAAAAATACTTATAAAAAGAATTGGGGATTCTGTGTGTTGTTTTATTAAAATTTCCCATTATAATACTTAATAAAAGTCTCATTTTTATAGTTAAATGTGCTAGCCTAACTTTCCACCCATATTGCCCTAACAATGGCAATATCCTTTTATTAAAATTTTCATCACTTTCCTAAATAGTGATGAGGAGACAAAAGATATTTTCTTACAATTTTCTTTTAATAATTGACATTTAACTTTTGAAGTCTTGCTAATTCTCATAAAAAATATTTATCTCCAAGAGAAAAATATTATTTTTTCAATAATAGTCATAAAAAATATTGTAAAATGACCTCACGTATTTTTTCCGAACAATTTAAGTATTTCTACCAGTTTTTTTTCTGCCCAACAAATGCGAAAAAATAAATAATACTTACTTTTATATGAAAGATGAACTTGTTGAGGTTGCACATCAACTAGATCAGCATTGCATACATCATGAAACAAAAGAAACACGTTAAAAATTAATAAAACGAAGCGTTTCATATTTAAAGAAGGTTTGACAAGTAAAATTCCAAGCATATATTAAATTGACATTTGCCCAACAGCGAAGAAGCAGACGAAATCCTGTCAAAGAGTTTATCTTCTAGAATAAACAATATCACGTGATTTGTTGGTGATGATAAAATTTTGCAGATAAGTTATCAAATACCTCGTTCGATGATTTATCATCAAAGTGAATCAACAAAAACAGATATTGTAGGTATTGTTTAGAGATTGGCTATTGTTTCCTGGATGAAAAATATGTCGATGAGCTCATACTTTAATTTGCACATCAAGCACTTGGTTTTTAAAATTAATTTAGCTTATATTTCTCCATAACTCAATTTTACACTCTCTATATTTTTGGTCGCAGTAGTACAGCCTGCTCCATGCGATACGCGTTCGTTGATGGCTTTTCTTGATTTATCAAGAAAATAGTTTGGCTAAATATTAGGGAACAGGCTAAATCAATGTTTAGTTGATTTCTGTTCCACTAGATGGCGCTCTGCCATCTAAAAAGCACATGTGCTCCTGGTCAGGATATGCCATCTTTATTTTTAATATCAACAACAACAAACAAACAACAAAAAAGCCTTTATTTAGGGTCACTGACCCTATACAGGATTCACCAGAGGTATGCATAAGAACAAAGCAGTGAGACAAAGGAAATAACGATATATACAGAGTAAGAAGAAAAAGAAAAAAAAAACAAGAAAAGAATAAAAAAAAAAAGAAAGAGGGAAGCAAGAAATCAACACAAAAAGAGTAGCAGTAAGAAAGTGAGGAGTGAGTATCTATTTTTAATATCAACGCCTACCTTTTTGATAATTATCTATTATTTTTTCACACTCTCTATACATTAATTTTATTAATAAGATTATTTATCTAAAATATCGTATAATATAAAAATATATATTTATTTGCAAATTAATTATTATCATTTTTTTCTCCAAGTGTGTAAATGAATATGAATGTTCAAATAATGATCTCATAAAAAAAATCAAATTGGCGTTCTGTGCTTCAGGAACATTTGTGATCTATATATATCTCAAAATTCTAAGTGTATAAGGGTTTATAAGATATTTCAGTATTATTCAGTATATATATAAAAAAAGTGTCACCATGGTTACGCATTTTTTTGGTAAAAACCAAAATAGCAATATTCTCAATCTATGCATTAATTCTTTCAACAAAATTTCTAGTCAATGATTGATTTAAAAGCCATGTGATATAAATTAATTAGCTCCTCTCCCGATAAAAAAAAGTGTCTTTTCTTACTGCAGCGCTAATCAATTTTGAAACTTTATAATCTTAAAAGAAACTTTAGATAGGTAGAAAAAACATTTGGACATGGATCTTACTCTTTGTCGTGAACTTGAAAATAGGCTTTGACCTGAGTGGGTATTTGTATCTGGAAAGTATAATTGAACTATTGGAATTTGATGAATTAGCGGTGTTATACATGTTAAAATTATAAAAAATATTCGCATTTATAGAATAATTTAAAGGTGTTTTCTCTCTCACATGAAAAAATTGAATAATTTCTGAAAGATCCTTCCATACTAGTTAAACAAGGTCCAAATGAACAAATAAGGAGATACAAAGGTACTGTCTCTTGGCCTCCACAGTACTTTTGTGCAGCTAAGGTATATTTAGAGAAGGTTCTTCACACTGTGGTCAACATCTGAACAAAGTCTGTCCAAGGCAGACATAAAACTTCTGAAGTTAAAGCAGCCTAAGTGTTTAATGGAAAATGGAGGAGGAACTAGAAAAGGATCTATTTGAACCCCTCTCAGTTCTACAGACAGTATGTACTTATATAGGCAAGTCTTGGCAGACGTCAGGATAGCGTCATTCAGGCTTCGCCCGAGGACCCAGCCCTCCAAACCGCTTAAAGATAGTGAATGCCTCCTGGATGAGAGGCCTGACGAAGAGACAAGCCAGAGACAAAGAGCTGCCACCAGAGTTACAACATGGCGTTGTTATTGAGAACTGTCTAACAAAAACTGTCCCAGCCATGTTTGTGCGGATCCGTAGATGATAGAAGGGAGAAAGGTCGTCGAGATTTGTAGAAGGATGATAAGATATGTCCACGCCTCAGCCCCGCCTCCTACGCGGAGCTACTTATCGCGAGATTCACACCGCACGACAACTCGTCTTATCCTTAGGTCGAAAGAATCGTGGTTGGCTGTGATTTCATTTACTCCTAATTCATCACTTCCATTATCAAGCGGAATCGTCCAGTACAATAGTAAAAGCCCTAAAAAGCGGTATTATAAATTAAACAGGCGAAACCGCTGGGAAGGTTCACCACTGATGAGCCAGGCCCTCCCAATATTTTAAATCGTAATAAGGAAAATAGGATGTTTGTTTTATTCGAATTCTTTCCATTTATTTATGTGAAAAACATAAGAAAAAATATAAAAAGGTCAGGCGTTGATATTATAAACAAAAATGAAATAACCTGACCGCTCACATGAAGATTTTAAATGGCAGAGCGCCATCTAGTGGATCAAAAATAAACTAAACGTTGATTTAACTTGTTCCACGATATTTAGCCAACCATATTTCTTGATAAATAATTTTTAAAAAGCCAACCACGAACGTGTTTCGGGCTGTTGGCCCTCGTCAGCGTGGTGAAGGCTGTACTTCAACGACCAAAATTTTCTTGTCGTTTGAGGCATTTGGCAATGCTTTAATTTTTATTTTTCTTGGACAAAATATTTTTGTCAAAACGTTGAGAAAATAAAAACAATTTTCTGGACAAAGTGTCTTTTATTTTAAATAACTATGAATGAAGGGCCAATCAACCTCTATCTTCAAGAAGTTAAATTGTGTTGGAATATTTACAGTGGTTAAAAAGACATCTGATCGTGAATATGAAGGTTTCTGATAACATGCACGACCCGTCTGAAAATAAATATCAATTAATTGTTGATATATTTTAATAAATTTCATTGAGTTATCAGAAAGGCCATTTGACCGATATTCTGGATAATTAAGATTAGAGTTGATAGAGGAAAAAGAAAAAGTTGATACATATTGTCGCGTGTAAGGCCTCCAAATGACTACAATCTCCGCCAATAGATGGCGCTTTCGCCTGTTTCGCTTCTGAAACTGATGTGGGAATCGCCTCTCTGCTGTGGTCTTGTTTCCTGGGGCCAACATAAAAGTGTATTTACAATCATTTTCCCCAGGAAACAGGACCACAGCAGCCTGCGACTCCCGCATCAGTTTCAGAAGAAGGGAAACAGGCGAAGGCGCCATCTATTGGCGGAGGTTGTAGTCATTTGGAGGCCTTACACGCTACAATATATTTAAAAAATAAATAAAATTAAAGTGACAAAAAAAAAAGAGTAAAAAATTATGGGAGTATAATAACTTAAATTAATTACGA
The DNA here is from genome assembly GCA_030710605.1 of Cordylochernes scorpioides. NCBI lineage: Eukaryota > Metazoa > Arthropoda > Arachnida > Pseudoscorpiones > Chernetidae > Cordylochernes > Cordylochernes scorpioides. Next base: position 13,482,652 of record CP092874.1, read on the forward strand.
ATATAAATACTATTAGATACCGTTATATAGATATATTATATAATTTATATAAATATATATTTATATTCTATTTTCTCTCTCATTGAGAGATTTTTAAAAATAATTATTAAATTTTGACCACAGATATTTTTTAGAAGTGGCTATTTAATTTGTTATAAATATTTATAATTAATTTATCTATTTTTAATTCACTAAAAAATATAGGATTAATTTTATAAATCCTATATAACTTTAGAAATATTTTATATTGTAATTTTTCTCAAGTATTTAAAAATAAACTACTGTGATAGTATAAATAATTGTTTTTCATTCAATATTTATATAAAACACGACTGCATTATCGATAATTATATTTAAAAAAATTCATAACATATTATATATATGTGTGAAAATGGGTTGGGCAAATATTATGGAATAAAACTAAATTAATGTTTAGTTGATTTTTATTTCACTAGATGGAGCTCTCTCTGCCATCAATGAGACTGTGGAGCTGTTGGTAGCTGTACTGGGGTAAACCTAGCTTTTCCTGATGTTTCATTTAACTGGACAACATATTAACCTTATTTATTCCTTATACTTAGCGAATTTCTAGGAAGTTATTGTTACCCTTCTATATTTTAAAATTTATTTCCTCCCCGTTTCTAATCAAATCTATAAATATATAGGTTAAAATTATATATATAAAAAAAAATAATAGAAAAAATAAAAAGGTCAGGTGTTGATATTTCTGTTTCACTAGATGGCGCTCTTCCATCTAAAAAGCATATGTGTTCCTAGTCAGGATATGGCTTCTTTATTTTTAACTAGCCGAATGACCCAGGCAATGCCCGGGTTTTACCCGATTAAATATTTTATTCAAATACTATTCGTTACAATTATAAATTGGCGCCGTGGATGTCACTCTTGTGAAACATCCCGCTCCAAACTTTACATGGACATTAGGTCAGCTGATATTACCTCCCATCTTCACCGCTAGAGGCGCTGCTCGCTCGCAGCATGTATATCTGGATTCAGATAATAACTCTGAAAGATATTACAGTGACCTTTATAGAAGACATACGAGATAACCAAGTGTGTATACACTCATGGACAAAACTTAAGGAAGTTGTACCTTTTACCATGTATATCTGGATTCCGACAATAACTCTCAAAGATATTACAGTGACCTTTATTGAAGACATACGAGATAACCAAGTGTGTATACACTCATTGACAAAACTTAAGGAAATTGTATCTTTTAGCATGTATATCTGGATTCAGACAATAACTCTGAAAGATATTACAGTAACCTTTATTAAAGACACACGAGATAACCAAGTGTATATACACTCATGGACAAAACTTAAGGAAGTTGTACCTTTTAGCATGTATATAACTCTGAAAGATATTACAGTGACCTTTATTGAAGACACACGAGATAACCAAGTGTATATACACTCATGGACAAAACTTAAGGAAGATTAACCTTTGTTGAAGATATTAATCTGTGATTTTAAATGTTTCTTTTTGACCAGTACTTTTGTTGTTTTTGCCTTTTCCTAAAATGTTTCTTTCTTCTTCTTAATTATTATTTGTTCTATATGTAAAGCTTTGTTTTTTGATACTTGAATAAACAAATTCAAGTTATTATATTTTTTGTGTGCTTTTAAAGTTAAAACACAACAGGTTATGGACCCAACCACGCATTCACTGCGAAAAATAACAAAGCAACGGTAAGCCTAAAAAGAATTTGTTTATTACGTTAAAATTTATATTAGTAATGGCTGGAATGGATAATATTAAAATGGGTATGAATATTCCCAAATTGGAAGGATTAATAAACTGGCCAGAATATAAGAAAAATATAAAATTGCTTTTAACAATAAACAAAGTAATAGGCGTTGTTGATGGAACATATAGAAAGCCAATAAAACAAGAAACAAATGAAGAAAAAGAGGCATATGTAAAATGGGAAAGTGAAGATGCAATATCCCAATTGTTATTTACAACAAGTGTGATGCCTGATGTAAGTCAACTAATCATTCCCTGCTCAAGTGCTAAAGATATGTGGGACAAATTGTTAAGTGTCTATGAGCAAAGCTCTGGTCAGAGATTAGACATGCTCTATAATCAATTCTTTAATTTTAAGAAGGATCCTACAGATGATATTTCAAAGCACATTTCAAAACTAGAAAGTTTATGGAATGATATGCAAAATGAACTTACTAAACAAGAAAATTTGAAATTGCCAGAATCCATGCTGATGTGCAGAATCATAAACACCTTGCCTGATGAATATTTTGATTTTAAAAGTGTTTGGGAATCAGTGTCTAAAGAAGAACGTTCTGTAGACAATCTCACACAAAGGCTTCGGTTACTCGAAATAAGAATTCAACAGCGAGATGAATGCAGCGCATCAAGTTCGACAGCACTAATGGCAAATGCATATGAAAATAAGCCAAATATGAAAGGAAAAGTTACCAAAAGTAATGAAAAATTTCAGAAAACAAGAGAAACAAGAGAATGTTACTTTTGTCATAGAAAAGGACACTTGGCCAAAGATTGTAGGTATGCAAAACAGAAGAAACTAAAGGAAAAAGAAAAGGATGAAACTAAATTAAAACTTAATTCAAAATTTTTTAAGTGAAAGTTTAATCAGTGAAAGATTCAATGAACAAGATGAAGACATTTGGATTGGTGACTCAGGAGCTACTAACCACATTACAAGAAATGCAAGTTTTTATACTTCTTATAAGGATTTTCCAACCCAACAGACTGTTAAAGTTGGAAGTAATGAAAAATTGATAGCTTATGGAAGTGGAACTATAACAATTGAAACTTGTGTAAAAGGTAAATGGCAAACTCACTACCTAACTGATGTATGGTATGTTCCCAATTTCAGTCGTAATGTGATGTCATTACAGTCCACATTGGATAAAGGGTTTGAAATGAAAATGGATAAAAAAGGTTGTAAACTTTTTAAGACAACAACTGGAGAAGTTATTGTAGAAGGGAAAAGACTACCAGGAGGCTTGTATGGTATGTTAATAACAAGTATCAAACCTGAAAATGCTGCAGAAGTCAATTTAGCCAAAACCCAAAATGTCAATATGCTACAACTATGGCATGAAAGATTTGGACATCAAAATAAAAGGCATGTTCAAAAATGGCTTAAAGAACAAGGAATAGATGCAGTCATGGACAATGAACCTTGCGAGGCATGCATTTATGGCAAACAACATAGACTGAGTTTTGGATCAAGAGAACAATATGCTTCTACTCAACCTGGAAACTTAATTCATGTAGATGTATGTGGCCCTATGCAGGAGGTTTCGAAAGGAGGAATGAGATACTTTGTGTGTTTCAAAGATGATTTTACAAAATACCGATCAGTGTATTTCCTAAAAGAAAAGTCACAAGTCATTGAAAAGCTAGAACAATTTCTCTTGGAAACAAAGACTACTGGACATATAGTGAAAGAAATTCTCACAGATGGAGGAAAGGAGTTTGTAAATAAAGAAACCTCAAAAATTACAAACAAGTATGGTATTAATCATAGGATCACAATGCCATATACTCCACAACAGAATGGTTCAGCGGAAAGGGAAAACAGGACTTTAATAGAAGCAGCTCGTTCAATGATATATGCCAAAAATATGAGCCTAAAGCTTTGGGCAGAGGCAGTTAATACTGCTACATATGTTTTGAATAGAACAGGACCAACACAAATTGAGGGAAAGACACCTTATGAACTATGGTTTGATAAAAAACCAGCAGTTGATCATCTTCGAATATTTGGAACTGAATGTTTTGTTCATGTGCCTGATGAAAAAAGAAGAAAGTTAGATGCCAAAAGCGAAAAAGGTATTTTAGTTGGTTATTGCAGTAACAAGGATGGGTATCGAATCTGGATGCCGAACTCAAACAAAGTTGTCACAAGTAGGGATGCAATATTCAAGGAAACTATACCAACATTTAGCCTTGATATTGAAAAGAGAAATAAGGAACTTTCAAGTAATCAGATTGATGAACAAAATGATACTCAAGATATTGAGAAAATTGAAAGCAATGTTCAAACATCAGACGTATACAATCTAAGAGATCGATCAAATATATCAAAACCTCAAAGGTATATTGATGCTGAAATAAATATTGCAGAAGGTCTTGAACCCAAGACATACAAAGAAGCAATGGATTCTCCAAATGCACAATTTTGGAAAGAAGCAATGAATGAAGAAATGAATTCTTTAACAGAAAATGATGTATACGAATGCACAACATTACCACCTGGGCAAAAACCAATTGATTGTAAATGGGTATTAAAGACCAAATTGAATTCTAAAGGAGAGATTAAAAGATATAAGTCAAGACTGGTGGCAAAAGGGTTTGCACAAAAGAAGGGTATAGATTATGAAGAAACATTTAGTCCAGTGGCAAGACATGACACCATAAGAACTCTTTTAGCAATTGCTGCTAATGAAGACTTAAAATTGGTTCAGTTTGACATAAAGACAGCCTTTCTCTATGGAGACTTACAAGATCAAATTTATATCAAACAACCTGAAGGATTCAACAATGGAACAGATCTAGTATGGAAATTGAAGAAAAGTCTCTATGGACTTAAACAGTCACCAAGATGCTGGAATCAGAAAATAGTCAACTTCATGAAAGAAAGATGTCTGAAGGAAAGTACAGCTGACCCCTGTTTATTCTTCAGAAAAACAAATGATCATCTACTCATTATTGCCATATATGTTGATGATGGAATCATTGCTGGTACAAATGAACAGGAAATCAAAGAATTTCTTGATGAACTAATGTTTTCATTTAAGATCACAAGTGAACCATTAAATTACTTTTTGGGTATTGAGATAGAGCGGCAACCGGATGGGTCAATCTTTATAAATCAAAAGGCATATATAAAAATAATTCTTGAGAAATTCAATATGTCTCAAGCGAATAAAGTGGGAACACCAACTGATAATTCTACTGTTCCTGGGGAAGCAGAGATTCTAGAAAATGTTCCCTTTCGTGAAGCGATTGGTAGTCTGATGCATCTGAGCTGCTTAACAAGACCCGATATCACTTTTGCACTGAATAAAGTTTCTCGAAAACTTGCAGCACCAACAATATATGACTGGGAAGCAGTTAAATGAATCTTCAAATATCTACTGGGTATGAGGAACATTTGAAATCTGATTAAGGGGAAGTGTTGAAGATATTAATCTGTGATTTTAAATGTTTCTTTTTGACCAGTACTTTTGTTGTTTTTGCCTTTTCCTAAAATGTTTCTTTCTTCTTCTTAATTATTATTTGTTCTATATGTAAAGCTTTGTTTTTTGATATACTTGAATAAACAAATTCAAGTTATTATATTTTTTGTGTGCTTTTAAAGTTAAAACACAACAACCTTTTAGCATGTATTTCTGGATTCAGACAATAACTCTGAAAGATATTACAGTAACCTTTATTGAAGACACACGAGATAACCAAGTGTATATACACTCATGGACAAAACTTAAGGAGAATGTACCTTTTAGCATGTATTTCTGGATTCAGACAATAACTCGGAAAGGTATTACAGTAACCTTTATTGAAGACTCACGAGATAACCAAGTGTATATACACTCATGGACAAAACTTAAGGAAGTTGTATCTTTTAGCATGTATATCAGGATTCAGACAATAACTCTGAAAGATATTACAGTGACTTTTTTTATTGAAGACACACTGGATAACCAAGTGTGTGCAAAATTGCCTCTGTCTCCTTAAAAACAGACGACTGGCGACATCAAAGACTTACCACTTAAGTTTTGTCAATGAGTGTATATGCGACACTAAAGATTGGAATCTTAGTTATGGGGGTATATAAACAAAGTATGGACATAAGCTATTACAGTACAGTTCGTTCTTTATAGTTTTTTTCCTTACATAGAGATGGCGCGTATTATTTAGACATAGATACTGTGGTTTAAATGTTGTTGCAGAATATTTATTATTTTATGAACAGATTATTAATTACCTCTCGCTAGTGTATTTTATAAGTTTTGATAAGAAATTCCTAAATACTTTCGTCCAAATTTTTATAATACACAATTTGTTACAAACCACGGAAATTTCAACAGTTTTTAAAATAGAATAAAGGCAGTGGAGGATTCAAGTTGCTTTTGTGGTATTGAGGAACAAACCTCAAGACATCTACTGATCGATTGCCCAGTATTTCAAGATTATAGAATGAAGAATGAACTAGTTGTTTGTGAACTTAACGATTTGATTTCAGATAAAAAATCATATTTAAAGTTCAATTCATTTTGTAAATACATTCTAAACTTTCTACAAAATCTGGATCTCTAATGTTTTTCATGTGCTGAATAATGTAAATAACTTATGTAAATAAACTTTTCTCCTTGTTTGGCGCAAGTATCCCTTGCGGGATATAGCGCTTTGGAAATAAAATAAATTACCGTGTCATTCTGAGGTTTGTCTTTGTTGTGATATGTTAAATACCCTATAATAATGTTGTATTTATTATTGACTATGTAAAATCATGGCATTTGTCAATTGTTTTAACTTCATGTAAACTATTTCCTTTTCACCTCTATGTTTCTATTTTGTATAAAAGGAGATTATTGGATGAAATAAACATTCAGTTCAACTTGCAAAGCTAGAACGAGTCTTATTCTGATAACACTTAACAATTACAACAGTCTTTCCTAAATATCAATGCATCATTTTGGTAGAGATGCTGCGTGTTGTTTAGGGAAGACAAACTGAAGATCGCCGAGACCTTGAAGCCATGGGTATCATGAATTACATTTTCCCCGTGACTGGCTCCAGGATTCCACTGCCGTGTCAAATCCAAGACTTCCCTCCAAGATGACGATGTCCCCATTGACGATATGACGACAAAGCCGCTCTTCACGCCTCAAGAACCTAAAGATAATAGGGACAATCTTCCAAGACTCTGAGGGAACCTTTTGCAGAACCACATCAGATCCATGTCAGTAGCAACATGATTTGTTGGGTTTAATCCTGCCTGGAATATAGGAGCTTCATCTATGCTTCCTTTCTTCCTGCGGTGAATCTGTATAAGACCGGTTGTCTTAATAAAGCTGTGTGTATATGTGTCTATGTGAACATATTATTTAAGTTTTGATATTTATATTTTTTAACATTGTGTAAATTTTATACATTCTAATTTGTTTACATTTAATAAATTGTCGTGTCATTCTGAGATTTGTCTTTCCTTTCCTTTCACTTTCTACGTGTCAAAATAATACACCAATACCTCGCTTTGCGTTTTTTTTTCGAAGTTGCGCTGCTTAATTTTTACTGATTTTCACTGTGCGTCGTTAGATTTTCGAAGTTCCGTTGTTTTGGATTAGAGTCTTTAATTTTTTTTTTTTATTTTTTCCCCTTAAAATATGGCAACACCTTTGTTTTTGATTGCGCCTTCACATATTTTCACTTTGCATTGTTTCAATTTGCGTCGTGTTTTTTTTGGAACGTAACCCCGACGCAAACGAGGTATGGGTGTACAAAAATATATTAATTATACAGTTAAGCCTGTCTATAGCGCCCCCTTTAAATAGCTCCTTCCTCTCTATAACGCCCGATTTTAAACTTTAAAATGTAAACATTTTACATTAAAAGTGACCTGTCTATAGCGCCCCCTCTAAATAGCGCCTTCCTCTCTATCACGCCCGATTTTAAACATTAAAACGTAAACATTTTACATAAAAAGTGACCTGTCTATAGCACCCCCTCTCTATAACACCCTATTTTGGTGAGTCCCAAGAGGGGGCGCCATAGACAGGTTTAACTGTATATAAATATGGTTACAAATAAACCTAAAACTACTCTTTTTATGCAAATTCAATGATGCTCTTAATGGTCTCTCTCTCTATATATATATAAGCTCATGTGCTCGTGGTCAGGATATGCTTTTTTGATTTTAATATATATCTGTTGGTAAAAAATATATATATGCTGGGAATTACGAAGATCCTTTATTAATTAAAAGGTATCTCAGAGACAATTTTTATTTATTTAACAGTTGGGAGAGACACGTCATATTCACAATTAGGATAATTGCGTGTATATCTGAAATTATATACAATTAACACAATTGAACGTTTTGCATATAGTAATTATAAATAGTAGCTAGAAATATGTACAGTCAATACTTTCGCCTTAAAACATACAGCCTGCAGAATCTTTTAAACTTGATGTATTGGTCTTTATTGTAAACAACTTGTTTTGTATTTGTCAGGTAAAGTTAGTTTTCTTCCCTTGGATCAGAAGTTAACGGACAGTTTATCAGAAGGTGTTCAGGGGTTTGTTTTTTGTTTCCACAAGTGCATGCAGATGAACCAATTTTGCCAATTCTAAACAAATATGTGTTGAAATCACCATGTCCAGTAAAAAATTGAACGTTATAAAAGTTGGGTTGAACATAGTTAGGAATTCTTGAAGTGACCATAAGGAAGGATTAAAGATTAAAGAAATTAAACTAGATTATTTGTCTTTATTCATTATATATAGATGGCGCGTTATTGCTTTGTATTAATTTATACCTAACTTGTCCTTATTGTTTGCGGAAGAGCATTGCTCGATACAAATATTTAAATGTAATTCTACTGTCTTAAAAGCTTATATCCATACTGTGCTTAAAATACCATCTCTAAGATTCCACCCTTTTCATTGCAGCATATATAAGCAGAATGATCCAATACATTATTAGTGCTCTAAAGAGGCGGTCTGGTAGATTAAAAAAATTGGTGAAACCGCTGGGAGGGTTCATCACTGATGAGTCAAGCCCTCCCAATATTTTTTCATCGCAGTAAGGACAGTAGAAGTTTGATTTATTTGTGAAAAGAAATATTTGTGTCTTAATGTCTCTCTTCATTCTTTATATGAAATTATATAACGACAGTGATAATCTTCTCGGTATTATTTAGACGATAAAACGAAATAAAAGAAGAAAAGTTTCTTTAATAGACAATTATAACGGTGCGAGCTTTCGGGCAAAAAACACTTCTACAGGCGTGGTAGACGTGACACTATAACATAGGTAATGTGGCTAGAAAGAGAATATATACACATGATTATTTACATATTAGCGGAATGTGCTATGTAAATGGAGATTTGCATTTGTTATGACTATTGTAATACACCATTATATGTATACACCAGCAGCTCATGCTTATCTGCAACCTGCCCTATCCAAGAACCGCCAGCCAACTAAACAAACTGTGTGACCACCCACTGATAATATTGACGCTTTATTCCTGAAACTCGAGTATCAGATATTGGATCTACTCTTCTCTTTATTTCGACTTAGAGCGCTATGTCCCCCTAGGGACACTTGCACTTTAAAGATAAACAAAATTTTTAAAGAAGAGAAAGAAAGATATTTTAAATATGTACAGAATTAGTATGCAAGTTAGTTAGAAGAAAAGATTAAAAAAAATATATATCAACACAATTGATATATTTAAAATTATACCGCATAAGTTTCTTTTCCATGAAAAATCAATATTTATTTTAAAGAGAAATATTTACTATTTCTAACTTTTTTTGAATGAAGTATGAGAGGGTGAAAATATGAAGAGTAATGGCGAACGGGAAAATAAAAGTGTCCAGGGGCGGGAATCGAACCCACAACCTTCTGCCATTACTCGTTCGCCATTACTCTTCATATTTTCACCCTCTCATACTTCATTCAAAAAAAGTTAGAAATAGTAAATATTTCTCTTTAAAATAAATATTGATTTTTCATGGAAAAGAAACTTATGCGGTATAATTTTAAGTATTGTTTATAATCACACGCCGCAGTCCTTTACAATTGATATATGTACAAAGGGTTGGTAAGCAAATTTAGTTAAATGAAATCAAATTGTAAAGTATTGTGTTTATTCGAGAAAAGCAATTTACAGATAAAAAAAAAGTTTTAAGGAATATTTTATAATGAAAATATGCTAGATATTAGAGAATTATTCAGTTAAAACAATACTAAAAAGAGTTTATTACTAAATAAAAGAGTTCCAATGGAATTTAGTAGTTTAGGTAAAACATATGGTTCTTGAATCAAAAGAATGTCAGGTGGGTCATCTCTAGTGTTGGCCTGTAGCTCACTTATCGCAGTAAAACGTTTTCTTACATTTTATTGATCTACTAGAACTACTGAACGATAAACCTATCCTGAGCCCCCTCTATATGCTTGTCAGGGAAGCAATTACGTTCGCGATTCTAAAACGCGATGAAAAGGATTATGTCAAGGAAAGACTATCGCCTGAACACATGCCTATTCTTGTTGCATTCCTCAACACAGTCATCAAGCATGCTGGGAATATGGATTCCATAATCCGCAACGGCCTGTCCGAACTCAAGGCGGCTTTAAATTCCTAATGAAATCCAGATGTCTCTTTGGAGGAGGCTCCGTCTGTTGTATATATTTCTCCCTAAAGAGACAAAGGTCACCTCTCCCGTCAAAATAGACGTCTAAAATCAGACACCATCTATTGACCGTCGCCGCAAACTAGCGGTCTTGAGTCGGTGACAAAGCCACAACACTAGCTTTGGCAAACTGAGAAGCGTCCACCTAGAGACCATGGTTTTGGGCTAATGGCCCTCGTCAGTCTAGGGCAGACTTTATTCCATGAGATACACACAGGATCTAATGGAATATTGACAATCTTGACGGGAGAGGCGACCCTTGTCTCTTTAGATCAATTTCCTCCCGGCAAAATCTCCATCTATATTTTAGCCATAGATATGGCCCAGCCACTTTGCCAGCTAAACACCTCTTTGGTAGATTGTCAAGATTCCATTAGTTCCCGTGTGGATCTCATGGAATGAAGTCTGCCCTAGACTGACGAGGGCCATTAGCCCGAAACCATGGTCTCTAGGTGGATGCTTTTCAGTTTGCCAAAGCTGGTGTTGTGGCTTTGTCACCGACCCGAGGCCGCTAGTTGCGTCTGGTTTTAGACGTCTATTTTGACGGGAGAGGCGACCCTTGTCTCTTTAGATCAATTTCCTCCCGGCAAAATCTCCATCTATATTTCTCCCTATTTAAAAAAAAAGCTGTAACCTCTCTACCTACTGTTTACTAGATGTCAATACACTATTGTCAATTGTCAACTAAACAACCTGTGATATCTAACAAAGATGCAAATTAGCATCGACAACATTTATAACTATGATGCACTAGCGCGCCATCTGTTATCAAAATTCGAAACTATTTTAAAGGCGTAAGATTCTTTTTGAAATTAAACAATTTCTACTGCCCTTACTTCAATGGAAAAATTAAAGGGAGGGCCTGGCTCATTAGTGGTGAACCCTCCCAGCGGTTTCGCCAGTTTAATCTACCATACCGCTGTTATATTGCATTTTTGGAACTTCCAGAGTCTAGCAAGAGTAGCACTATAAAAGGAAGTTCCAAAAATGCAATATAACAGCGGTATGGTAGATTAAACTGGTGAAACTGCTGGGAGGGTTCACCACTGATGAGCCAGGCCCTCCCTTTAATTTTTCTATTGCAGTAAAGGCAGTAGAAATTGTTTAATTTCAAAAAGAATCTTACGCCTTTAAAATAGTTTCGAATTTTGATAGATAACATTACAGCAATACAGTGGACCCTCGGTTTACGAGCACCTTGGAGTACGAGCTTTTCGCAGTACGAGCAAAATTTTTTGAAAAATTTTACCTCGGATTACGAGTGAAATTTCGCATTACGAGCAACTCGTGATGGTTGCCCGTAATCGTGATGGATGAAAATTCACTGGGATCCCTCCCTTCAGATCAGATTCGGGAAATATGTAAAATGTGGGAAACTGTGCAATTGTTCGTAGCAAGAAGAATTGCCCGAGTTTCAATTATTAAAAATAAGAAGTTTCGCACTACGAGCGTTTTGGAGTACGAGCATGGCTCTGGAACGGATTATGCTCGCAAACCGAGGGTCCACTGTATACAAATTATAACAAGAGTATTACATCGTAGAAATATCCTAGAATTTCAATACCTTCAAGGGCTTAAAAATTCAGACGTGATCGAATTATACAGGGTCTCTCACAGAGATGACAAAGAAAACTAAATTAATAGAAAGAAAACGGTTCCCTCTATAAAAATAGATATCAAAGATATGAAACTCCTAAAACAGGTTTTTCCGTAATATTAATAATGATATTTTTTATCAATATAAGACAATGTATAACTTTACAGTTCAAAATGGAAAGTAGAAACTACGAGAGTTGAGCTAGTGAGAAATTTCACCATCTATGCAAATATTATATCCACACTCTAGCCATCATCCTTTCAGAAGAGTTATTTAGGTAGAAATACACTTTCAGGTTCATAGTAAAAGATTAGAGAACACACACACAATCTGCAAAGAAGAATTCTAAAAATAAAAACAATAAATAAAAATAATTTCTTATTGCCACTACTACGCTAAGAAAATATTGGGAAATCTTGGTTTTAAAGTGAAGAATCTTTTCAAGCAATTCACCAGTTTTATTTACCAAATTACTCTACCATTATATTAGACTCTTCTGCTGCTTATAACAGTAATTATGTATATAATATTTGCATATATCATTATATTGAAACATTAAAATTATAGGAATATCAGCCATATATAATAATCGGGAAGCATATTCTATATATTGGTTATTTTGAAAAAAGAGGCAGAGATATAAATGATAGAAGATTGCATCTCCATCGGTGGTAAGCTGGAGAGATTTAGATTATTTTTTAATATTATTTTTTTAAAAATATAACTATTTAAAACCCCTCTCTACCCTTAATGAATTATCACGAATAATTATTGAAATATTATGAAACAAAAATTGAAACAAATTATTTACTAATTTTGAACAAATAAAATCATGAAAATAATTATTTTAATTTTAATTTGCTCTCTACCTCTCTATCCCTATATATAAAAAAAGTCAGTGTATGTATGTATGTGAGTATCTATGTCGGCTATACACGTCCACAATACGTAACTAATCTGACTGAAATTTTAACAGTATATAGAGTAGAATCTGGAAAAACTTATAGTGAAAATTTCAAGTCTCTATCCCGAATATTCTTCGAGTTATTTGCAAATTGCGTTGCAAATTTGCCTTTTCGCTCACAAGCAGCGCCTCTAGCGGTGAAGATGGGAGGTAATATCAGCTGACCTAGTGTACATGTAAAACGTGTTTTGACAGGACATAGAGAAAAATCTGGAAAATATATTTGTCGGATTTTTAGCCAATAAAAAATAAAATTGACAGGTTCTGGGCAAAAATAGTTGCTTTTTAGACAGAAAATGATGATGACAATATTGCTGTATCATGTTTGATTATCAGATACAAAATTAAATCGGGAAAAATTCCAAAAAGCTGAGACCACGGGTGAAGCCAGTTCATTTTTAGTGTGCAAGAACAAAATTCTAACAGAAAAACATTCATTCGAGCAGAAGACACAAAACCAGATCATCTCTTTATAAAAATATCGCTTCTTTGACACAAAGTTTGGAGCGGGACGTTTCACAAGAGTGACATCCACGGCGCCAATTTATAATTGTAACGAATAGTATTTGAATAAAAACATTTAATCGGGTAAAACCTGGGCGTTGCCCGGTCATTCGGCTAGTTTTAAATAAATATTAGATATTTAGCTAATATTGTTTATAACAAAATAATTTTAGGAAAACACAAGATAAAAAGAGATGTTTTTTCCCTTCTTTATCTCCAAAACAAATTATTTAAATAAAATCTCTAAATAACAGTAAACACATTTTTAGGAAAGCAGACGAAAATGGCATTCAACTGAATCAATGATGTCTAATTTTAGCAATCTAGTCGAAAACAATTACTCAAGAGGCTAAAGAACTCTCTTTTCAATAGACTGAAACAAAAACAAATAAAAAATAGCCTTGATTCTTTCCTGTATCGTTGAAAAAAATATGGGGGGGGGGGGTTAGCACGCATCGATCGAATGCAGGGGGCGTGGATGCATGCAGCCGATTAGTGACAAGAGCTAGCGATTTGTCCAAATAATCACGTGACCATCTGTTTATAAACATGGGATCGTTGATAGATAGCAGCTGATTCTTCACAAATCTTTGTCTCATATTACTTTAAAACTAAAAAGGCGCATTTTTCTTTAAAAAAAATTGTAACTAAAATGAAGTTACAAGCAGGAATTTTAGGCCTAATATTTTGTTTTCAAATTTGTTTCTGTTATGAATATTACCAGCCTGAACAGGTGCACATTTCATATAGGGGTAAGTACTAAATTTATTTTTAGAAATATTTTAAATAAAGAAAAAGTTATTTTTTATTTTTATAAATTTTAAAATGATCGTTTGATTTTTTAAAATACCAAATACCTTGTAGCTTTTTGAAAATTCGATTCGAAAATGCGCGGTTCATTATATTTATTGTTTTCAAATTTAAGAAGGGCTTGAAAAAAAAAGTAGCTCACCAAGTTTATATATTTGTGTTATAAAAATATTTTAAATGTGTTTTAAAATGAGAACTTATAGAACTCTCTAAATAGATAACTTTTATATATATAAAAAATAAAAATAAAATAAATTTTCCTCCTCCACCCCGTAGTTTCATAAATATTTAAGTAACATATTTAACACACAAGCCTTTAACATTTGTTTTTGCATGATATTTATAATTATTCTTTTAAATTTATTAAGATGAAACAAAAACCTATAAATGCGTGTGTTATAATATTCTGTAAAAAATATATTTATAAAGACTTGGTTGTTTTTAGAAAAGTTTTGATTAAAATATATAGCATTTTAAACTTTAAGATGTTTTAAATAATATTTTAAAACATTTATTTGAAAATTTTCAAATTTTATTCGATTTTTGTACCTTCATTATATATAAGTTAGCAAATAAAAATTTGTTGTGATTATAATGAAATTTATAATGTCATTATATATATTTTTAGAAATAAAGGAGAATAAATAAATATCAAATTAAGAAAAAAGTTCATCTATAAAAAATAGATATTGTAGATTGCTCTATATTTAGAATGGAATTTTTCTTTGATATTTTTCGTGTACGAATATTGTCGTCTGCATTTATTTTTATTGTAACCATGGCACACATCCAATTTTAATTATAAAGAATATTACAATGAATTACACTAAGGATAGTGAGGTTATAAAACTTGTGCTATGAACGGTTTTTTTCTAATAAAAAGAAACTCATCCTACTTATTCTACTTTCTTTATTTTAAGAAATGTTTGAAATCATCATCATGCAGTGCAGCCATCTCTGATTTGGATATGTATATCATCATGGGACGCTATTTCTTATTTTTCTTAACAATTCTCTATATAAAAAAACAATTGAAAAAATAAAAGGGTCAGGTGTTGATATTAAAAATAAAAAAGGCATATCCTAACCAAGAGCACATGTACTTTCTAGATAGCAGAGTGCCATCTAGTGGAACAGAAATCAACTAAACATTGATTTATATCTCTCAATTCCCTGCCCTTCTATTAGATTTTCTCCAACCAATCTGGTCTACCTCTTTCTCCATTTTTCAATGTACATCCATGGATTAAACTTAAGAAAGTGGAAAATCTTTGCTATCGCCAGTTTTCTGCTTTTTTTTAAGGAGACAGAGGTTGTTTACACTTGGTTTATCTCGTGTGTCTTCAATAAAGGTCACTGTAATATCTTTCAGAGTTATTGTCCCGATGCCCCGCTTAAAGGTACAACTTCCTTAAGTTTTGTCCGTGAGTGTATATACACTTGGTTATCTTGTGTGTCTTCAATAAAGGTCACAGTAATATCTTTCAGAGTTATTGTCTGAATCCCGATATACATGCTAAAAGGTACAACTTCCTCAAGTTTTATCCATGAGTGTATATACACTTAGTTATCTTGTGTGTCTTCAATAATGGTCACTGTAATATATTTCAGAGTTATTGTCTGAATTCCGATATAAATGCTAAAAGGTACAACTTCCTCAAGTTTTATCTATGAGTGTATATACACTTAGTTATCTTGTGTGTCTTCAATAAAGGTCATTGTAATATATTTCAGAGTTATTGTCTGAATCCCGATATACATGCTAAAAGGTACAACTTCCTTAACTTTTGTCCATGAGTACATCCCTCCCTCCAATATGGTCAATAGATGACCTCCTGATGAACGTCTAGAAGTATAAATCCTGTAAACCTCCATATTTACTGTTGATTACTTCACTTAGAAGACAAATATATTCTCCATATATATATATTAAATCTCCAAGCTTCTTTGCATGTCATCTTATCTGTCCATTTGATATTATGGATATTTCTAGCGCACATGGTGTGTCAAGAGGTTAATTTTCCGCTTCAGTTCTTTGGCCATTGTCCAAGTTTCACATCCGTACAGGACAAAACGGACCAAGCCAAAACATTTAAGCATCCTTTGTCTCTCTTTTCCAAACTTTTTATTCCATATTCTGTTTTTTTTTTTTTTGCTAGATCCTCGCTCGTTCTTGTAGCAATGTCATCTGCATATCTGATATTGTTAAAGGGATGGAATTTTTGCCGGGAGGAAATTGATATTGAAAGGCTACACCTCTCTTTCCTTCAAACTATACGTCCATCTATCTCTACAATCTAGCATACTAGGGACAAAGCCAACAACACCCCTATATGTAATAATACAGTTTACATATATTCATTTATTTTTATATCTATGTATAAAAAAATCATATAATGGATTGTAAAAAGGATTTATTTACTGGCTGAATGCCAACTTTTGTTAAGGTATTATAACGTATTTACACACTCATGGACAAAACTTAAGGAAGTTGTACCTTTTAGCATGTATATCGGGATTCAGATAATAACTCTGAAAGATATTACAGTGACCTTTATTGAAGATACACGAGATAACCAAGTGTATATACACTCATGGACAAAACTTAAGGAAGTTGTACCTTTTAGCATGTATATCGGGATTCAGACAATAACTCTGAAATATATTACAGCGACCTTTATTGAAGAAACATGAGATAACCAAGTGTATATACACTCATGGACAAAACTTAAGGAAGTTGTACCTTTTAGCATGTATATCGGGATTCAGACAATAACTCTGAAAGATTTTACAGTGACCTTTATTGAAGACACGCGAGATAACCAAGTGTGAACAATATTGCTTCTGTCTCCCCCCCAAAAAATTAGACGACCGGTTATATAAAAGACTTTGCCCTTCTTTAAGTGTTGTCCCCATGAATGTACTTATTTTATATTAGGTAGTGTTGAATGTCAACACCAACACACGTGTCCAATAAGATTATGTGTTGTGTACTAGTGGAGCCCCAGGAGATGCAGGTAACATGGGTGACCTTCAACAACACCCCTGAAGCCGTAGTGGAGTACGGTCAGCAGAAACTGGAGTACAACCAGACCGGGACGTCGACTGAGTTCATCGACGGGGGATCAGAGAAACGCCATCTCTATATCCACCGCGTGGTGCTCACGGGACTGCTCCCCGGCACCACCTACCGTGAGTTAACACATTGTCGCCGTCAACACTCAGCGACCAACAGCTGTGACAATTTCGACAATAAGTTTGTTGACCTCATATGATGCGGAATTCGAACTTCCACCTTCTTGTGCTGAATGCATTTTTAAAATTTTAAATTTCCTTGAGGTATCAACATTGTTCCAAATAAAATCGTCTTTGTAGTTTTCAATAAAATCTTCAATATTGATTTGCTTAATGGCAGAGGCATTGATTTCGTATCCGTAGACGTTTCATGAAATTTTTAAATTGATGTTTTTTTTTTTTTTGGGAGAAAATAGTTTTCTCAAGAGTGGTTCTTGTTGAGAGAATCTGGCAGATTGTAGAAATGCAATGTATTGTAGTAATTGACAGCAATGCAAGGTGTCTTGTTTGTAGTTTGCTCTAAAGACTTTAGATAACTAAAGTTCTCTTGTATAGAACTACAAAGTAGTGAAAATAATTGAACTTGTTAAAGATTTGTTGCTAAGTATTTGTGGATTCATATTATTTGTTATCTACGACAGAGGAATGAGGTAGTTATCAGACAACCACAATCCTCCCATCGCCTTAATGAAGTTGTCTAATTATTACATACCGGGATGAGAAAGAATAAGACAAACTACAAAAGAGTAAACTCTAACTTCTAAATGTAGCATAAAAAAACAACTTCTGGAGACTTAGCAACCCACTGAAGACGCTGAGAACTATTTCAGAAAAGAAAAATATAGCAATAGAACTCTATAATTTCTACAGATCAATTGTAAATAGATTCATACACAAAAGAGGTAGTTAGGAAAGTTATAGAACAGATGCCTAAATAAATACCTTTTCACACAAAGACTCGCGTGCACAAGGGGAAAGGGAGAGGAATTGCTGTGTTGTTTTGTTGTTGTATGACGAATCCATATAGGGCAATGGGCCCTAATAAAAGCCTTGTTGTTGTTGTTTGTAGCATAATTTTGATTAAACACCATAGAACAGGGATCAGTAACCTTCGAACCACATGCGGATCTTTGATGTGAAGCTGCGTGTAGTGCTCACATAAATAAAAATTTTATTTTTACGAGTTTTATATATTTGTTGTTGGCAAGAAAAAAAGTTTTTTTTTGGCTCTTTAAAAACTTTGAAAATTTTGTAAATTGTAATTTTTGACTCTTCGAACTCAAAAGGTTTCCGCCCCCTGTCTTAGCACGATTTAGACTCTCCCTTGATTGCTTCTAAGATATCCTGTTAAAAGTTAGTTCCACCGCAGAAATGTCTCGTTCAACATTATATCGTTTGTTTTATAATATTGACTCGTATGTGTCAGATGGCACAAGAACCTATAGGACATGTAACAACTGTCCTGGTGTGGAACTAACACCTACCTACATATTCTCATGTCTATCATTGGCCTTGCAGAAAATTGACATGGACCCAGAACAGCAGCTTTACACACCAAAGATAGAGAACATTGCTGTGATAGAAATGTATGGAGATATCTTGAGGCTCTTCATTGGACACGACAACAACAACAGAAAATTTACACACCCAAGATAGAGAGCATTGCTGTGATAGAGATGTATGGTGTAGAGACATATGAGTCTATTCATTAGACATGATGACAACAACAGAAAATTGACATGGACCCAGAACAGAAGCTTTACACACCAAAGATAGAGAACATTGCTGTGATAGAAATGTATGGAGATATCTGAGGCTCTTCATTGGACACGACAACAACAACAGAAAATTTACACACCCAAGATAGAGAGCATTGCTGTGATAGAGATGTATGGTGTAGAGACATATGAGGCTATTCATTAGACATGATGACAACAACAGAAAATTGACATGGACCCAGAACAGAAGCTTTACACACCAAAGATAGTGGACATTGCTATGATAGAGATGTATGGAGACATCTGAGGTTATTCATTGGACACGACAACAACAACAACAGAAAATTGACATGGACCCAGAGCAGTAGCTTTACACACCCAAGATAGAGAACATTGCTGTGATAGAGATGTATGGAGACATCTGAGGCTCTTCATTGGACACGACAACAACAACAGAAAATTGACATGGACCTAGAACAGCAGCTTTACACACCCAAGATAGAGAACATTGCTGTGATAGAGATGTATGGAGACATCTGAGACTCTTCATTGGACACGACAACAACAGAAAATTGACATGGACCCAGAACAGCAGCTTTACACACCCAAGATAGAGAACATTGCTGTGATAGAGATGTATGGAGATATCTGAGGCTCTTCATTAGACACGATAACAACAACATAAAATTGACATGGACCCAGAACAGCAGCTTTACACACCCAAGATAGAGAACATTGCTGTGATAGAGATGTAGGGAGACATCTGAGACTCTTCATTAGACACGACAACAACAACAACAAAAAATTGAAATGGACCCAGAACAGAAACTTTACACACCCAAGATAGAGAACATTGCTGTGATAGAGATGTAGGGAGACATCTGAGGCTCTTCATTAGACACGACAACAACAACAGAAAATTTACACACCCAAGATAGAGAGCATTGCTGTGATAGAGATGTATGGTGTAGAGACATATGAGGCTATTCATTAGACACGACAACAACAACAACAGAAAATTGACATGGACCCAGAACGGTAGCTTTACACACCCAAGATAGAGGACATTGCTGTGATAGAGATGTATGGAGACATCTGAGGTTATTCATTGGACACGACAACAACAGAAAATTGGCATGGACCCAGAACAGCAGTTTTACACACCCAAGATAGAACATTGCTGTGATAGAGATGCATGGTATAGAGACATCTAAAGCTCTTCATTGGACACGACAACAGCAGAAAATGGATCCTAAACAGCAGCTTTACACACCAAGTTAAAGAACATTACGACTGCTGTGATAGAGATGTATGTGTGTGCGTGAGTGTGTGGAGATATCTAAGACTATTCATTAGACACGACAACAACTGGTATAACGTTATCCTCAATTCAACGCTAGATCTTGTTAGTGTCCCCCGCTACAAGACACCGTGTGTGAGGCAGGTTACCACTGCGGCAGCAGCTACGGCTGGAGCTCCCTGTTCACCTTCACCACCATGCAGGTGGGCTCCAACTGGAGTCCCAGGTTCGCCATCTACGGCGACATGGGCAACGTCAACGCCCAGTCCCTGCCTCGTC
Source organism: Cordylochernes scorpioides (assembly GCA_030710605.1). Lineage (NCBI taxonomy): Eukaryota > Metazoa > Arthropoda > Arachnida > Pseudoscorpiones > Chernetidae > Cordylochernes > Cordylochernes scorpioides. The sequence continues at coordinate 13,503,336 of CP092874.1, forward strand.
TACAGGAGGACGTTCAACGCGGCATGTACGACGCCATCCTGCATGTCGGTGAGTCACCCTCTCGTGAGAGACCTGTCCGATGAGCAACCCCTATTGTAAAATGATTTATCCTCAGGTAATCCAGCTTCCATGCTGCACGTCCATTTTTTTCAAATTTCAATTTAAAGCGCTATGTCTTCCTAGGGACACTTGCGCTGTCATACATGTATGTCTTTCCATTTGTCTATACATTTAGGCCGTGAATAAAATAGTCATATGATGTTAACAATGAGAAAGAGAGAGAGAGAAAAACGAGAAAAAAAGAACTGTATACAAAAGAAAAAGGTGTCTGGCAATATGTATGTGGGATGGTTGCGTGGGTGTTGGTGTGGCTTGTGGAAAGGCCGCTAATAAAATTATTTTTATAAAATAAATACAGTTATTTAAAGTCAGAAATATATATAGAGAAAAGAAGTAACGGCCGCTGGAAGCAAGCCTTGTTGTTGACGACGCGCGTGGCCAGAGTGTCCCAGATGCCGCCCGCGCATGCGTAGTGTGTTCTCCCAGCTCGCACTTGCCGAGGCGTAGTGAGGTCGCTACACTACTGCCCGTATGTGTAGCGAAGCTTTGTCCGCGCTCGCTGAAGCAAAATGTGGTCGCCACATGTACAATAAGTATAATATAAATTATCAGTTTCTTAAAAGATATTTGTTGCTATATAATTCAGAATATATCTACAAAAGAGGTATTGAATTTAATATACATTTCTTTACTGGAAATAAAAATACTTGGATCTGTTACTATTAAATTATTTTCGATTCCATCCATCACGTCGACCAGTGTCTCTACCCCGCAGTTTATTTTTGTTAATCCAAGATGTGCCGTTTGAATGTTGAAGATGGACAAAGAGATTGAGATTGAAACTACTTTTATTACTTCATTCATAAAAAATTATAGTGATAAATCAAAACTAAAATGAATATGAAAAAGACAAGGATCTTTTTCTTCTTTCTTATCTCCATTCAATCACACTAAGGTATCAAGCTTGTAAAGCTTGAGATTTTTGATGGTGTCTGCCGGGGAAGAGTAGAGCTCATCAATGGATGAGTCAATACAGTCATTAATATGTCTTGGGGTTGCAGGCTGAGAATTGCACTTAGTACATAGTGAGAAAACCTTGCAACCATTCTGGAAAGTCATTGTCCGTAGATGGCCAGACTTAAGTCTGGAAATCAAAGACTGTTGTTCTTGGAAGGACAGAACCGGTGCTTGTCCCTCCTGCTCTGTACCAGTCATGTGCAGCATCAGATTTCCATTCCTGCAGGCATTGGGTTTTGATGGTACGGAGGAGGTCTCTTTCGTCTAGTTGGGTGGTGGATTCTCTTGCTTCAGGTAGGCCAAGAGCTCCAGCCTTTGCCAGAGAGTAAAGACAAGGATGAATATACACAATGAAATTTAAACAAAGCTTCATTGGTGTCGCCAGGTGGGCAGGTACCGCCGGTGTTCAGGGTTGCAACCCGGAATCTCATTTCAGCTGCCGAGCAGAGTTCGAAGATGGACAAAGAGATATCCAATCTATCCAGAGACCTCCCACCACCACAGTAGTTACAGTCTTAGGTTGTGGAACTCTCCATTAGTTTGCAGAATACAGAAAAAATTCAAAAAAATTTCAGTTATAAATATCCACGCTGCGCGCGTTTGTTTTTTTGTAAATATTTCTGGTGGGATCAAGTCGATATTATTGTAATCCCGTTGAAGAGCGATTAACGCTTGAAAGCTAGCGTTTTTTTAAATAAAAAATATACTTATTGTGAGAATATAATTGTCGTTTTAATACTTTTTCACAATTTATCATGAATAGAAAGAATTTTACAAGCAGGCACCATCCTATGTAAGATTTCTTGTAATTTCCTCTTATTGAATGTTAGATTTTTATATGGGGATTGCGAGTGAAAATAGAGGTAACTCAGGATCCTGGAGCATAAATCGCCAACTACCCAGGTTGTACAGCTACAGTCTAGAAGTTAAGTCATGGGGAGGACAAATTGCTGAGTTGAACCAGGTAGTTCCAGGCCGGCAGGGAGTCAGGAAGTAGGGGACAGGACTGAAGTCTTGTACTCCAAGCATCTGTAGCCTGTGTAACATAAAAGCTGGACAGGAGAAGAGGAGGTGATCCACAGTCTGTGACTCTTCCCGGCAGTGTTTTAAAATTTAACCGATTACAACTGAGGTATCTGTGGGTATCTCAGTTGTACTGGAATTTAATCTCAGGATAGACGTTGCGACATGTTGACAACAATGGGGGCGTTGATAGGACCAGGTGATAGGACACTCCCCCCCCTGCTGTTTGTTTGTTTGTGGCCTACTGGACATGTATCTATCTCATTGGACCCCCAGATATTGCTGCTACATTGTACTCTTTTATGTACTCCCAGATACGGATGCTACATTGTACTCTTTTATGTACTCCCAGATACGGATGCTACATTGTACTCTTTTATGTACTCCCAGATACGGATGCTACATTGTACTCTTTTATGTACTCCCAGATACGGATGCTACATTGTACTCTTTTATGTACTCCCAGATACGGATGCTACATTGTACTCTTTTATGTACTCCCAGATACGGATGCTACATTGTACTCTTTTATGTACTCCCAGATACGGATGCTACATTGTACTCTTTTATGTACTCCCAGATACGGATGCTACATTGTACTCTTTTATGTACTCCCAGATATTGCTGCTACATTGTACTCTTTTATGTACTCCCAGATACGGATGCTACATTGTACTCTTTTATGTACTCCCAGATACGGATGCTACATTGTACTCTTTTATGTACTCCCAGATACGGATGCTACATTGTACTCTTTTATGTACTCCCAGATATTGCTGCTACATTGTACTCTTTTATGTACTCCCAGATACTGATGCTACATTGTACTCCTTTATGTTGGTACAACAGTTGTTTGTGTTTCAACTGCTCGGCGTTACTATAGGTACACAGTTGGTGTACATACACTCATTGACTAAAGGAAGTGGAAAGTCTTTAATATTGTCGGTCGTCTGTGTTTTTTATTTTTTATTTGTTTTAAAGGAGACAGAGGCAATGTTATTCACACTTGGTTATCTCGTGTGTCTTCACTGTAATATCTTTCAGAGTTATTGTCTGAATCCTGATATACATACTAAAAGGTACAACTTCCTTAAGTTTTGTCCATGAGTGTATATTGGTTATCTCGTGTGTCTTCAATAAAGGTCACTGTAATATCTTTCAGAGTTATTGTCTGAATCCCGATATACATGCTAAAAGGTACAACTTCTTTAAGTTTTGTCCACGAGTGTATATACACTTGGTTATCTCGTGTGTCTTAAATAAAGGTCACTGTAATATCTTTCAGAGTTATTGTTTGAATCCCGATATACATGCTAAAAGGTACAACTTCCTTAAGTTTTGTCCATGAATGTAATTATGATATCTCTCACTATAATACCAGTATCAAAAATATTATCTTCACTGTGTGTCATTATAATTTAAAAAATCCTTCATTTGCTTACTCGAGAAGACGCGATATAACTCCCCAGTTTAAAGTAGAAAATACGACACCAAGATATGTAACCGACCTGTGTAAATATCAAAGCCACCTTACTCTCGTTTATTCGCGATCAAACGTTGTGGCCCACAGTACGTATTACATCCCAAACACGACACCAGCCATCTCTGCCTTGAGCTCAATGTACCATCTAGTTGACCGTTAAACCAGTGAGTTCCTTTAATTGGTCTATCTTCTCTTATAACAATCATTCTATTCGCGATCGAACGTTGTGGCCCACTGTACGTATTACATCCCAAACACGACACCAGCCATCTCTGTCTTGAGCTCGATGTACCATCTAGTTGACCGTTAAACCAGTGAGTTCCTTTAATTGGTCTATCTTCTCTTATAACAATCATTCTATTCGCGATCGAACGTTGTGGCCCACTGCACGTATTACATCCCAAACACGACACCAGCCATCTCTGTCTTGAGCTCGATGTACCATCTAGTTGACCGTTAAGCCAGTGAGTTCATTTAATTAGTCCATCTTCTCTTATAACAATCATTCTATTCACGATCGAACGTTGTGGCCCACTATACGTATTACATCCCAAACACGATACGACCTCAGCCATCTCTGTCTTGAGCTCGATGTACTATCTAGTTGACCGTCAAGCCAGTGAGTTCCTTTAATTGGTCCACGAAGCGTGTCGGCGGGCGTCCAGGTATGTGTCGCCCAGACGTCATTCCAGCCAGTATGGTGTACTCCATTCTCCTGTGTCGCTCAATGTGACCGTTGTATACGCCGCAGAATTCGGTCATCTTCCTTAATAGACTCTCGTTATAGCGACCGACATCCAGTTTTGTAGAATAGCTAGATAGATCTGTGTGTGTAGGAGCGGCTTTAGTAACAAACAGATAAAGTTATCAGAACTGGACGCGATACCGTCCACCTCTGACTTAACCTTGCAGCCGCCATATTGGAGACAGACTTCTCTCCCTGACACAACTACTCTGCTTCTATAAATAACAATTTATTCATCCACATTAACATACAAAGATCGTGTTGTGAAAATAATTCAAAAAAGAGCAAATAGACAAAGAGGTATATCTATATATATATAAATCAATGTTTGTATGTTTGTTTGTTTGTATATTTGTTTGTTTGTATGTCCGGTATACAAATTCGCAGTAGTTCACTAATTCAAACCAAAATTTCCATACATAGGTGAAAAAATACGGGGAAGACGATAGGCTATTTAAAAAATATATATATAAATCAATTATTAAAACTATATATTCAAATTATTCTACTTAGCTCACGAACAGCGCCCTCTATCAAAGATTAGATTAAATTATGCTGATGCAAACAAATAGATAATGCTAATAACAAACAATTATTTAAAAAAAATCTTATCTAAATATATATCACTCGGGTAGATATGCACACGGGTCAATCCCGGGGCGAAGCCCGGGTCACCCGTCTAGTAATCTATACAGAGAACTCCCACCACTACAGTAGCTACATTACGTCAGTCTCAGGTCGTGGAATTCTTCCACTTTGTAGAAACAATTGTACAAGCAGCCATCATCCTATGTAAGGCTTATAATATTGTAACATCCTCTCATTGATTACGAGTGTGAACAAGTACTTGTATCTTAGCCATGAGAAAGGTGTGGTTGCTATATGTAATTTTGTTATTTATGTAATTATGTATGCTGTGACACTTAAGAATTGTCCCTATTGTTGTAAAAAGAATTTGGTTTAAAATTAAATTTGTTTTTTTAGACTTTTTTTCTTTCAATGGAGCTTGTTTTACACTAGCTCTATCTCCTTAGCCACTTATTAACCCAGAAACCAGGCTACTGTGGCAACTTATTCAATTTGGTATATATCTGGAGTAATACACTCATAGACAAAACTAGGGAAAGCTGAAAGAAATTGAAACACTTTTAGACACGTATGATTCTTTTTAAAATAATTTTCTACTGTCCCCTTTACTGTAATGATACAATAATGAGAGGGCCTGGCTCATCAGTGGTGAACCCTCCCAGCGGTTTCGCCAGTTTAAGGAAGTTTTTAGCATGTATATCGGGATTATAACTCTGAAAGATATTACAGTGACCTTTATTGAAGACACACGAGATAACCAAGTGTATATACACTCATGGACAAAACTTGAGGAAGTTGTACCTTTTACCATGTATATCAGGATTCAGACTATAACTCTGAAATATATTACAGTGACCTTTATTGAAGACACACTAGATAACCAAGTGTATACACACTCATGGACAAAACTTAAGGAAGTTGTACCTTTTACCATGTATATCGGGACAATAACTCTGAAAGATATTACAGTAACCTTTATTGAAGAAACACGAGATAACCAAGTATATATACACTCATGGACAAAACTTAAGGAAGTTGTACCTTTTAACATGTATATCGGGATTATAACTCTGAAAGATATTACAGTGACCTTTATTGAAGACACACGAGATAACCAAGTGTATATACGTACATTCATGGACAAAACTTAAGGAAGTTGTACCTTTTAGCATGTATATCGGGACAATAACTCTGAAAGATATTACAGTGACCTTTATTGAAGACACACGAGATAACCAAGTGTATATACACTCATGGACAAAACTTAAGGAAGTTGTACCTTTTAGCATATATATTGGGATTATAACTCTGAAAGATATTACAGTGTCCTTTATTGAAGACACACGAGATAACCAAGTGTATATACACTCATGGACAAAACTTAAGGAAGTTGTACCTTTTAACATGTATATCGGGACAATAACTCTGAAAGATATTACAGTGTCCTTTATTGAAGACACACGAGATAACCAAGTGTATATACACTCATGGACAAAACTTAAGGAAGTTGTACCTTTTAACATGTATATCGGGATTCAGACAATAACACTGAAAGATATTACAGTGTCCTTTATTGAAGACACACGAGATAACCAAGTGTATATACACTCATGGACAAAACTTAAGGAAGTTGTACCTTTTAGCATGTATATCGGGACAATAACTCTGAAAGATGTGACCTTTATTGAAGACACACGAGATAACCAAGTGTATATACACTCATGGATAAAACTTAAGGAAGTTGTACCTTTTAGCATGTATATCGGGACAATAACTCTGAAAGATATTACAGTGAGCTTTATTGAAGACACATGAGATAACCAAGTGTATATACACTCATGGATAAAACTTAAGGAATTTGTACCTTTTAGCATGTATATCGGGACAATAACTCTGAAAGATATTACAGTGACCTTTATTGAAGACACATGAGATAACCAAGTGTATATACACTCATGGATAAAACTTAAGGAATTTGTACCTTTTAGCATGTATATCGGGACAATAACTCTGAAAGATATTACAGTGACCTTTATTGAAGACACACGAGATAACCAAGTGTATATACACTCATGGACAAAACTTAAGGAAGTTGTACCTTTTAGCATGTATATCGGGACAATAACTCTGAAAGATATTACAGTGACCTTTATTGAAGACACACGAGATAACCAAGTGTATATACACTCATGAACAAAACTTAAGGAAGTTGTAACTTTTAGCATGTATATCGGGACAATAACTCTGAAAGATATTACAGTGACCTTTATTGAAGACACACGAGATAACCAAGTGTATATACACTCATGGACAAAACTTAAGGAAGTTGTACCTTTTAGCATGTATATCTGGACAATAACTCTGAAAGATATTACAGTGACCTTTATTGAAGACACACGAGATAACCAAGTGTATATACACTCATGGACAAAACTTAAGGAAGTTGTACCTTTTAGCATGTATATCGGGACAATAACTCTGAAAGATATTACAGTGACCTTTATTGAAGACACACGAGATAACCAAGTGTATATACACTCATGGACAAAACTTAAGGAAGTTGTACCTTTTAGCATGTATATCGGGACAATAACTCTGAAAGATATTACAGTGACCTTTATTGAAGACACACGAGATAACCAAGTGTATATACACTCATGGACAAAACTTAAGGAAGTTGTACCTTTTAGCATGTATATCGGGACAATAACTCTGAAAGATATTACAATGACCTTTATTGAAGACACACGAGATAACCAAGTGTATATACACTCATGGACAAAACTTAAGGAAGTTGTACCTTTCAGCATGTATATCGGGACAATAACTCTGAAAGATATTACAATGACCTTTATTGAAGACACACGAGATAACCAAGTGTATATACACTCATGGACAAAACTTAAGGAAGTTGTACCTTTTAGCATGTATATCGGGACAATAACTCTGAAAGATATTACAGTGACCTTTATTGAAGACACACGAGATAACCAAGTGTATATACACTCATGGACAAAACTTAAGGAAGTTGTACCTTTTAGCATGTATATCGGGACAATAACTCTGAAAGATATTACAATGACCTTTATTGAAGACACACGAGATAACCAAGTGTATATACACTCATGGACAAAACTTAAGGAAGTTGTACCTTTCAGCATGTATATCGGGACAATAACTCTGAAAGATATTACAATGACCTTTATTGAAGACACACGAGATAACCAAGTGTATATACACTCATGGACAAAACTTAAGGAAGTTGTACCTTTCAGCATGTATATCGGGACAATAACTCTGAAAGATATTACAGTGACCTTTATTGAAGACACACGAGATAACCAAGTGTATATACACTCATGGACAAAACTTAAGGAAGTTGTACCTTTCAGCATGTATATCGGGACAATAACTCTGAAAGATATTACAGTGACCTTTATTGAAGACACACGAGATAACCAAGTGTATATACACTCATGGACAAAACTTAAGGAAGTTGTACCTTTCAGCATGTATATCGGGACAATAACTCTGAAAGATATTACAGTGACCTTTATTGAAGACACACGAGATAACCAAGTGTATATACACTCATGGACAAAACTTAAGGAAGTTGTACCTTTCAGCATGTATATCGGGACAATAACTCTGAAAGATATTACAATGACCTTTATTGAAGACACACGAGATAACCAAGTGTATATACACTCATGGACAAAACTTAAGGAAGTTGTACCTTTTAGTATGTATATCGGGACAATAACTCTGAAAGATATTACAATGACCTTTATTGAAGACACACGAGATAACCAAGTGTATATACACTCATGGACAAAACTTAAGGAAGTTGTACCTTTCAGCATGTATATCGGGACAATAACTCTGAAAGATATTACAGTGACCTTGGACTCTGGAGTAGTTACGTAAAGATTAGAAAGAGCTGACTTGCCAGAAATTCCAGATTTTTTTTTTAACGCAATCTTGATAATATTTTTTAAAAATATCGACTGATAAGTTAATGATTTTTTTGTTTTTCTCTCTCCATTGTTCTTTATTTTTTACCGTAAAGTGATTAGTGAAAAAAAAAAAATTCTAATTCTCTCTCATCTCGCTATCACTTTATCATAGCTTAGTATCACAATTCCTAACATTATCAGAACCTATTGTTTTAATCTTTCTATCTCAATCTCTATGTATATATATAGAGAGATTGAAACTGATTTATTACAATGTACATATAAGATTAGAGATGGAAAATTTGCCATGAGGAAAATGATCCATAGAAGTATAGGGGGCCTCTCCCGTCAAAATAAACGTCAAAACCTGACGCCATCTATTGACCGTCGCCGCAAACTAGCGGCCTCAGGTCGGTAACAAAGCCACAACACCAGCTTTGGCAAACTGAGAAGCGTCCACCTAGAGACCATGGTTTCGGGCTAATGGCCCTCGTCAGTCTAGCCATAGATTTGGCCCAGCCACCTTTCCAGCAAAACACCTCTTTGGTAGATTGTGAAGATTCCATTAGATCCCGTGTGGATCTTATGGAATAAAGTTCGCCCTAGGTGGACGCTTCTCAGTTTGCCAAAACTGGTGTTGTGACTTTGTCACCGACCCGAGGCCGCTAGTTTGCGGTGACGGTCAATAGATGGCGTCAGGTTTTGACGGGAGAGGCGCCCTATGTTTCTATATAAGATTATATAAGGTTAAATGGATAGATAAATATATTAGATAATAAAAGGCATATATTGTATTTAATAAATATTTTATTAAATCCAATATATGCCTTTTATTATCTAATGAATTAAGTATGGATTGCTCTATTTTCAAGATAAATATATATATAGAGAGATAAATAAATAAAAAAAGAGAGATTGAGATTGAAACTGATTTATTACAATGTCCATATAAGATTATATAGGGTTAATTACCAAATTGAATAAATACGAATAAATAATATTAAATAATGATAAATATAGGAATAAATAGATATAAATAATTGATAAATATACATATATATAAAATATATAGGACGAGAGGTCCTCAATAAAGGCTTTTGTTGATATACTAAAATACAACTTTTTTTGCTTATCCCTAGTACACGTGGCCATGATAATCATGGTGGGTAGAAGTAGGCAACTTCTCTTATTGTAAAAACACCACATGTCTATACATGTGAAAATCAGTTCGACTTTGCACTTACAAATGTGCCAGAGCCCCGTTTAGTTACTTGAACTGGCTGGTGGGGTTGGACTTTTGAAAGAATCGGGGGCCATTGGGGCATTTTTATAAAAAATACAACATAGTTGCGGGAGGATGATATTCATTTACCAGAAGAGGCACCTATCCCTTTAAATGTGCACCAGAACGATGCATTGTTCATCACCCTGAGCCCAAAAATAATGTAGCAATCAGACAAGCCACAATGCACTATATCAAAGTACCAAGGTGCTGCATGCAACCAAGGTTGTTTAAAAAGGTTAGATTCCCCAGGCCAGGGAAGATAAGACGTGTTGATTAGATAAGAAGATTAGATAAAGCGGGAATGATTCAGCAAGTGCTGGGAAAAGATAGATTTTCTTTTTGTAAAAATAAAAAAAAAATTAGGTAAAAAAACAGACCAACGGGAAACGTAAATATCTTTATTTACGGAGCTGCTAACCAAAATAAAATAATTTTGAGCCCCAATGGCCGCGTAAAGTGGAATATGAGCCCCTCAATGCACAGATTGATTAACTCCATAAATAAATCGGGAAAAAAATGTTTAATTTTTGTTGAAAGTCTAAAAATCTATATGACATATAGATTTTTAGACTTTCTACAAAAATTAAACATTAAATGTTTAATTTTTGTTGAAAGTCTAAAAATCTATATGTCATATAGATTTTTAGACTTTCAACAAAAATTAAACATTTTTTTCCCCGATTTATTTATGGAGTTAATCAATCTGTGCATTGAGGGGCTCATATATAAAACCACTATGACCAGGGTGGAGAGGCTAGGAACAGGATCTCCGTCAGGGAAGAGGCAGGTTAGGCCGGATTGGGTCCGCGGAGGTCAGGAGGCAGGAAGAAGGCGGGAGGACTAGAACTTTGCAGCTCTAGCTCTGGCAGCTGGGCAAGACATTGATCTTGCCTCGTGGTCGGCAGAGAGGCCCTTGGCTGAGCAGTTGGCGCACTTGGCCGTGCGCAGGTTGGCGAGAGTTGGTGGTCACCAGAAGCGCAGTGGAAGCAGGCGACCGTAGCCTTGGTGCACCTATCGGCCCAAATTGGAAACAACAACAATGAGATTATATAGGAAAAGCGTCACATCTGGCGTTCGAATTTAGAGTAGTTTGTTCTAAAAGTTATAATTTTAAAATAAAATAAATTTATATAACATATATATGGTTATTTAAACCAACAACCTTATATTGTGTATAATATAACAATATTTTCATTTTGTATAATAGAAACACATCTGTAAATGTTTATACGCATGATTGACATGTGTCATTACATCACCATATGTAATGTACTTTGTACAAACTGAGGATAAATAAATAGATTGTAATTGATAGATAGATTGATATATGTAATAGATTAAGATTTGAGCTAAAGCAAGAGATTGAGATAGAAGTCCAACGAGGCCTAGAAGATGTCAGGGCGTTGCCAGTGTACAATGATCTCTTCCGATCCACGCCCTTGTTGCATCTGCTGAAACTCAACAATTCCTCTCGGCAAAGATATTTAAAGCTGTCAATTCGCGGAAATAAATAGTCACTTCACCATCAGCGGGAACCCTCGTCGGTTGTATCCAAGGTCCACCTCATCGACCATATAGAACAGTAAGAACTCTTCTATCTCCATCTTTCACTCCTAGCTCGACTTTTATCTGTTCACGGAACTTTCCTAGTATAACTGTGTCTCTTCGTTTTTTGTGTGGACCTTCCCAAGCTTTCCACTCTGCCTCGACCACGACTGCCTGTACTCTGTGAGAACTGTTAAAGGCCTTCCAAGGTGCAGAGAGGTACTGGAAAACTCTCCACATCCTGACTGTTCCTCTCGGTTAACACATTATAGCGAGAGTCGACAGAATCTCATACCATAGATTAAGTCGACAGGATACCGCACATCACATATACATACCCCCCACTGTGGCTACCTCTAACAAGGACGGTTGTGTTCCAGGCGACTTTGCTTACGATATGGACAGCGTAAGTACCATCTCCATCATCGCACAGTACGGTCGTTTATCTGACTTCTGTGCAGGACAACGCGAGAGTGGGGGATGAGTTCATGAGACAGATTGAGCCCATAGCTGCATATGTCCCCTACATGACCTGTCCGGGGAACCACGAGCTTGCATAGTGAGTCCAGTCTTCTCGGTGAAACTCTACTCTGACTCCCCAACTTCCTGTGACACCGTTATCAAGTAACAAACGGAGATGGAAATTTTAGGGAATTAGACGTTTCTTACATCTTTTTAATATCTCTAGCTTTCTGTGTGAAATAACTGAAAGATATTACAGTGACCTTTATTGAAGACATACAAGATAACCAAGTGTGTATATACACTCATGGACAAAACTTGAAGTTGTACCTTTCAGGATGTATATCGGGATTCAGACAATAACTCTGAAAGATATTACAGTGACCTTTATTGAAGACACACGATATAACTAAGTGTATATACACTCATGGACAAAACTTAAGGAAGTTGTACCTTTTAGCATGTATATCGGGACAATAACTCTGAAATATATTGCAGTGACCTTTATTGAAGACACACCAGAGATAACCAAGTGTGAACAAACTCTGTCTCCTTAAAATAAAAAAAACAGTTGACAGGCGATATCAAAGATTTTCCATTTTCTTAAGTTGTTTTGTTCCCATTAGTGTAATATTTTATATCCAGTAGTTTAGTGTTGTTGTAGAGAATTTTGTCTTTTTAAAATAGAGCACACACATAGAGAAAGCGTGCTAATGATAATTATAACTTCCTATTAAACCTAACTTAACCCAAACAACAAAATCACAGTTGAGCAGAGTTCTCAATTAACCTTTATGTTTAACACAAAATGTTGTTGCTAACGTGTCGGTGTGTGTGTACAGTAATTTCTCCAATTACTACAACCGCTTCACCATGGTCAACTTGAACGGTGACATGAACAACCATTACTACAGGTAACCCAATATTGTCACGAATAAAAATAATCAAATAGATTTTAGAATTACTTAAAATATTTATCTAATTAGTTATATTTGATTTGCATATACTAAGATTTGCATATACACCAATACCTCGCTTTGCGTCGTTTCGTTTTGCGTTTTTTTTTCGAAGTTGCGTCGCTGCTTAATTTTTACTGATTTTCACTGTGCCTCGTTAGATTTTCGAAGTTGCGTTGTTTTGGATTCGAGTTTTTAATTTTCTTTTGAATTTTTTCCCTAAAATATGGCAACACCTTTGTTTTTGATTGCGCCATGCCATCAAAATTTTATTTTCACTTTGCGTCGTTTCAATTTGCGTTGTGTTTTTTTGGAGCGTAACTCCGACGCAAAGCGAGGTATGGGTGTACAGTAAAAATAGCTTTTCAACGCAGTTCAGGCCAATTGGACCTTTCTGTAAAAAAGGATTTAAAACCTTCATAGAGAGAATTTCTACGGTTGTGTTGAAAGTTGAACACTCGAGGTCGAAGGGGTTGTTGACACACTTTAACACCTTGATAAAGGTTGGCATTCAGCCAACTGAAATATTAGTAAAATAAATGATATTTTGATCCAATATATGCCTTTTAAATTAAATAATTAGTTATAGGAAAGATTTTAAATATAGAATAAAAGTTACTGTGTACATGAGACAAATCGACCCAGCAGTTAGAACAAGAAGGGAGAACTGAGTTTTCTACCTTCCATGTGGCGCCACTGTTTTCCCCGACTGGTCGGTCCAGTCCAGATAAGAGGGAATACTCTGTCCTCCTGACAATAGAGTAACTTGATGTTTTAAATATAACAACAACAAAAAGGCTTTTATTAGGGCCCATTGCCCTGTATGGATTCGCCATACAAAAACAAAATAATACAGTAATATTTTTCTTCCTTTCCCCATGTGTACGTGAGCCTTTTTTTGAAAAGGGATTTATTTACAAATCTGTTCTAAAACATTCCTCACTACCTATTTTGTGTGTGAATCTATTTACAATTGATCTGTAGAAATTATAGAGTTCTATTGCCATATTTTTATTTTTTGAAATAGTTCTCAGCGTCTTCAGTGGGTTGCTAAATCTCCAGAAGGTGTTTTTAAGTTTTTTCTCCTTCTTCACCTAAATATTTGCATTCGATGATATAGTGGGAGATATGTTTTTAATATGTAGGTTTAACAAAAGATGCAGAGAAGCAAATTTTATTTTTCCCTTCTCTTAGAATGTTTTAATATGGAAGTTTTTACACCAATTATTGTTCCTCGGTAGTATAGTGGTCAGTATTCCCGCCTGTCACGCGGGCGACCGGGGTTCGATTCCCCGCCGGGGAGTTTTTTTTTTTTTATACAGCTCACAGAAATTTCAAATTGAACTTTGTATATGTAAATGTGGTATAATTCTGGTCTAAATATCAAACTATTTGCATATCCGTTTATTCTTTCTTAAAAATAAAAATAAAAAAGCATCAGCATCCAGTTGAGAACTATCGCGTTAATTCCTTTTATTATTAATTTTTCAAGCCAAGCATATCTTTTATTTCAACATATTTCAGTCTATAGATGGAAATTTTGCCGGGAGGATAATGATCTAAAGAGACAAGGGTCGCCTCTACCGTCAAAATAGACGTCAAAACGGTCAATAGATGGCGTTAGGTTTTGAGGTCTATTTTGACTGGAGAGGCGACCCTTGTCTCTTTAGATTTTTCAGTCTCTTACATCTTATATTTTGCTATATAAGAATAATTTGTGTTTTATAGAGATTTTCCATTAAATATGTGTTGTGCACTTACAAATTATTTATTGAATTTTCCATATAAAGGAGACAATTTCGAATTTTTTTTTTTTGATAAATTTATTGTCCAGGTGTCTTTCTTTTATCGTTGTTGTGAATATATATTTTTGTTTAAAATGATATCAAATTTATATAGATCTCAAAGTAAATATTCATTGATGCACTAGCGCGCCATCTGTTATCAAAATTCGAAACTATTTTAAAGACGTAAGATTCTTTTTAAAATTAAACAATTTCTACTGCCCTTACTGCAATGGAAAAATTAATGGGAGGGCCTGGCTCATCAGTGGTGAACCCTCCCAGCGGTTTCGCCAGTTTAATCTACCATACCGCTGTTATATTGCATTTTTGGAACTTCCTTTTATAGTGATACTGTTGATAGACTCTTGGAATGGGTATTTAAAAGAACTATGGACATAAACTTTGAGGACAGTATATATAATATTCATTATTATGATACATAGCGCGCCATCTGTTATCAAAGTTTATGTCCATAGTTCATCTAAAATACCCATTCCAAGAGTCTATCATCAGTATCACTATAAAAGGAAGTTCCAAAAATGCAATATAACAGCGGTATGGTAGATTAAACTGGCGAAACCGCTGGGAGGGTTCACCACTGATGAGTCAGGCCCTCCCATTAATTTTTCCATTGCAGTAAGGGCAGTAGAAATTGTTTTATTTTTAAAAAGAATCATACGCGTCTATAATAGTTTCGAATTTTCATTATTATATTAACAAGGTTAAACATGGTTATATATTAGGGAAGTATGTTTTTACACATATACAATAGATAAGTATTTATAAGGCAATATCGCGCCTTCTATATATATAAAATAAAAACATTGAAGCACGAATGTTTCTTTTATACATAATACAAACTTCTACTGTCCTTACTGCGATGAAATATATTGGAAGGGCTTGGCTCATCAGTAGTGAACCCTCACAGAGGTTTCACAAATTGAATTTACCAGACCGCTTCTCTTAGAGCTCTAATACTGTATTGGACGATTCTGCTTATATATGCTACACTGAAGGGTGGAATCTTGTATCTGGTAGATTAAATTGGCGAAACAGCTAGGAGGGTTCACTACTGATGAGAACTCCGCCTTTGCCGGTCCCAAGCCCGGATGAAAAAGGAGGGAGAGCAGTAACAAGCTCACTATAAAACCTGGGCTCAGCTGGCCCGGCTGATAGTACCCTGTAAGGTCTCCTGATCCAGGTATACAGGATGAGCAGCGTTTGTACTCCATGTTAGGAGCGGCTGCACATGGCGTCTGTTCCTCATGTCAGAGGCGGCCATTTCTTTTGGAGCTAAGTCGGCCTGCCACTGAGTAGTGCTCCCAGTCTTAATGATAAAGGCAGACGCATTCTACTTCACCCAGTGTGGAGATAAGAAAGAAGAAGAAGACCACTGATGAGTCAAGCCCTTCCAATATGTTTTTCCATCGCAGTATAGTAGAAGTTAGTTTTATGTGTAAAAGAAACATTCGTGTGTTAATGATTTCATTTCTTAACAGTGTATGTAAATATGGACAAATGGTAGGAAGTGAATAATTTGCATACTCCTCCAGAGAAATGTGTCACTTCTGGTTATTCTATGAAAGAATTCAACACAGGTATCATCTAACTGGAGTAAACTTCCTTTTTGGTTATTCTATCGCTTCCTTCATTCCAATCTTCTTTACCTCATTGCTTGCTTGCCTTTCTTCCGTGGTAACTGTCTTCTTCTTTCTTATCTCCACACTGGGTGAAGTAGAATGCGTCTGCCTTTGTCATTAAGACTGGGAGCACTACTCAGTGGTAGGCCGACTTAAGTTTTGTCTCCTTGAGTGTAATTATCTTCTTCTTCTCTCTTATCTCCATTCAATCATATTAGAGTATCAATCGTGTAAAGCTTGAGATCATGACTGAGTGAAGTAGAATGCGTTTGCCTTTGTCATCAAGACTGGGAGCACTACTCATTGGCAGGCCGACTTAGCTCCAAAAGAAATGGCCGCCTCTGACATGAGGAACAGACACCATGTGCAGCCGCTCCTAACATGGAGTACAAACGCTATTCATCCTGTATCCCTGGATTAGGAGGCCCTTACAGGGTACTATCAGCTGGACCAGCTGAGCCCAGGTTTTTAGTGAGCTTGTTACTGCTCCCCCTCCTCCTTTTTCATCCGGGCTTGGGACCGGCAAAGGCGGAGTTGTGGTAACTGTACATACGTGTTACTACTGAATGACTTATCTCTTTGGAAACGAAAGCATTAAAGCACGAATGTTTGATATACACATAAAACAAACTTCTACAATCTTCACTGCGATGAAAAATATTGGGAGGGCTTGGTTCATCAGTGGTGAACCCTCTCAGCGGTTTCGTCAATTTAATCTACCAGACCGCTTCTTAAAGCTCCAATACTGTTAGATATAGAAGATTCTTCTTAGTAAAATATGTAGCGAATTTATCAAATGAAAGAAGACAAGTTTCTTTAATAATTCGAAGACGCAAGCTTTCGGGCAAAAACCCTTCAACAGGCAATAAAGTATAAATACGACTTTATTGCCTGTTGAAGGGTTTTTGCCCGAAAGCTTGCGTCTTCGAATTATTAAAGAAACTTGTCTTCTTTCATTTGATAAATTCGCTCTAAAACTGTATTGGATAATTCTGCTTATATATGCTACAATGAAGGGGTGAATCTTAGAAATGGTATTTAAGTAATCTCTCTATGGATATAAGCTTTTAGGACAGTAGAATTACATTTCTCTCTTTAAGAAAAAAAAAAAGGCATCTCCTTATCGTGCAACTGAAAGTTGCTGATAACTTGCCCCATCTATCGGAATAAATATCAACTATTCGTTGATTTTTTTATTATTCCAGAATTGGCCAAATACCCATTCTTGATTAATCAAGAAAAGCTAATTAGGAACATTATCCCAGTACAATATCACATTTGTACTACAGAAAGGTGAGGACCTTGTATCCAATAACCGGACGTTTCACTCACATAACAAGTATTTAAACGCGGGGTTTGAACTCGTTGGGAGAGACACGCCATATCCACAATTAGGATAATTGCGTGTATATCGTAAATTATATACAATTAACACAATTGAACATTAGGAATCATGAAAATTAAACGTTCAATGTCAAATTTTGCATATAGTAATTCGAAATAGTAGCTTGAAATATGTACAGTCAACACTTTCGCCTTGAAATATACATCCTGCAGAATCTATTAAACTCAATGTATTGGTCTTTATTGCAAGCAACTTGTTTTGCATTATTCAGGTAAAGTTGGTTTTCTTCCTTTAGATCAGAAGTTAATGGACAGTTTATCAGAAGGTGTTCAGGGGTTTGTTTTTCGTTTCCACAAGTGCATGCAGGTGAACCAATTTTTCCAATTCTAAACAAATATGTGTTGAAATCACCATGTCCTGTAAAAAATTGAACGTTACACCGACATCACCGTCTCCCTATATTCGCTGTACAGCTGGTGTAGAATAGAAACTTTTGACCAGTACCTTATAGAATGAATTTAACTATGACCTCACATCTCTATATGCTAAAACATTAATGTCTATACCATGTCTACGTGGCTACATACTGTTGGCAAAGTGTTGTAGAGTGTATGGTGTTGCAGTTTCAACATCGGCCCAGTCCACATCCTCTCCTTCTCCTCTGAGTTCTACTACTGGGATGGCTACGAAGAGATGTTGGATGCTCAGTATCGGTGGATCATTGCCGACCTCGAGGTAACGAAAATTTTTAGAATTTAATTAGGAAAAAAAAAGTGCTAAATGCGGGATTCGATCCCTGGTCGTAGCAGTGGAAACGGTGTTTAGACCACTTGTCCACCGACCTTCTCTTATGGAGATCAAGTTGCATAACGTCCCTATCTGCTATCAGGAAACTATGTAAATAGCCAGTTGATGAAATGGCTACTAGACTGTGTTGTCCTTCTGTATTATATATTTATTATTATTATTATTATTATTATTATTATTATTATTATTATTAGTATATACTACTGAATATTATATACTACTTTTTATATTAGTAAAATACAGAATATAGTTAAACAAGTGTTATAAATTAAAAAAAAAAAAAACATTCCATAATTTCCAGCGGTTTTGCCAATTTAATCTAACAGACCACTTAGAGTTCTAATACTGTATTGGACGATTCTGTTTATATACGCTACAACCTCCCTTCCAGGTCTTTATTCCCGACATTCGACACAACCCGCTGTCACACCTTTTCTCAAGGAATCCTAATGTTTACATAATACATTAGCGCAACATCTGTTAGAAGAAATTTTAAACTATTTTTGACACCATGTGAAAAATAGTACAAATGTGATATTGTACTGGGATAAGGTACATAAATGATGAAAAAGGCATCACCTTATCGTGCAACTGAAAGTTGCTGATATCTGCACGATAAGGAGATGTCTTTTTCATAATTTATGCACCTTATCCCAGTACAATATCACATTTATACTATTTTTTTTCACATTGTGTCGCGGTCTCACGCAATTCTGGCCTTAACTACCCGTTTCATGATTTTTCAGGATGCCTTGAATGACCAGTTTTTTGGTCGTTGAGGTACAGCTTGCACCACGCTGATGAGGGCCAACAGCATGAAACGCGTCCGTGGTTAGCCTTTCTTGATTAACCAAGAATGGATAATTGGCCAATTCTGGAATAATTAAAAATCAACGAGAATAGTTGATATATTTATTCCGATAGATGGCGCAAGCAATCAGCAACTTTCAGTTGCACGATAAGGAGATGCCTTTTTCATAATTTATTTCTGACACCGTTGTTTATTTATTTTATTTTTAAAATAAAATAAATTTTCTACTGCGCTTAATGTAATGATGGAATAATGGTTGGCCTGGCTCATCAGTGACCAAACCGCTGGGAGGGTTCACCACTGATGAGCCAAGCCCTTCCAATATTTTTTCATCGCAGTAAGGACAGTAGAAGTTTGTTTTATGTATAAAAGAAACATTCGTGCATAATGTTTTTATTTCTTATATATATATGTAATATTAAAGTATTATTTTATTTAAAATTATATTTAATAGATTCAAATCGACCACCAGAGGTCACGCTTACCCTATAAAAACTCATTGTTGTTGTTTCCCGATGGCCGGCTCAAACCTTTTGTACATTATGTAAATACGTTTTTCATTATTTTATTCTTACGCCTTAATCCAGGCAGTACTTTTATCAAATAATGTTATAATGTTCTTTTATATATATTACATAAGCTAATTAAATCAATTACCGATCAAAACTATTTTAATCATACTTTCAAGATGTTCAGCCATGACTACACTACCATAGCATAATCCACAAGATAATCAAAAATCAACAGAAATCTCATTTTTATTTATATAATATATATATATGTAGTGTTATAGCTTTATACTCAGTTATATATTTATCTCTGTGTGGTTTAAAATCTTATATCTAGATAACACCTACTGAAGAAACAGATGGTTACATCCGAGACTGGCTGTTCCAGGAAGCCACCAGGCCAACAAACAGAGCTGTCCGCCCATGGATCATCACCATGGCCCATCGTCCCATGTACTGCAGCACTAAGGACACGGACGACTGTCGCAATGTCGCCAACAGGGTATTTACAGTCTTTCCTATACTCCAATATATTTATATGTAAAGGGAAAACTTAAGGAAGTTGTACCTTTTAGCATGTATATCGGGACAATAACTCTGAAAGTATAGTAAATAACTTCCTAAAGTTTCACGGCGATTGGATAATCTTACCTTTTAAAAACATTCATCGTGTAAACAAACTAACAAACTACGTGTAAAATTATTAACCAATCAAATTCATTTATTGCCGCGACCAGTGCTGCACCAAGCGGTAAAAGGCTGTAACTAACGCTTTTTGGTTTTACATTTTTAAAAAAGCACATTAACCGTTTTAGTTTTTTAAATAGCCTATATGTTAAACGAAATTTTCAGCTACCTACATGCGAAATTTCATAATGATTGATTCTGTAGATTTTGCGCAACGCGATAACAAACAACGATTTTGGATTTCATTTTTATAGATCTAAAGGAAAGGATTTTATAAAGTGTTTATGTAAATTTAAATTTGTTTTTTTTTGTTTGTATTTTAAATATATATGTAAATAATATTGTATAATTTATATATCCTCATTCTATCAACTTATAGTTATGTCTGTAGAAGGATTATAAAGATCCGAAAGCTTGTATTTTACACGCGAATAATGAAACACATTACTACTGTTTATATTA
Organism: Cordylochernes scorpioides; assembly: GCA_030710605.1. Lineage (NCBI taxonomy): Eukaryota > Metazoa > Arthropoda > Arachnida > Pseudoscorpiones > Chernetidae > Cordylochernes > Cordylochernes scorpioides. The sequence continues at coordinate 13,524,501 of CP092874.1, forward strand.
TTATTATATTATGCAATTTGGATTATAGATTAGAAAACACAATGTAATAAGACATACCAAATCAAAATTAATAAATATATAAGTTTCCATAAGTTTATGGAAGAATAACAAAATGTAGATAATAAATGTTTTGACGTCACGATCCAATCCTAGTGTTAAAGAAATAACGAGTCTATAGAAATAAAAGAAGCCGTCTCACCCGGCAAATATAGGCGCTATCTATTGACAGTCTCTGTACACTAGTCGACTCAGGTCGGTGACAAAGCCACACTAGCTGTTACGACTACTAGAGTAGTCAACTTTATGCAAATATATTTGTAACTTAGAAACTAAGAGAAAAAAAGTATGTAAATTTCTTTTCTATATATATAAAAATGAATGTGTGTGTGTGTATCTGTCGTTTATGCCTGACCAACCACTCATTGGAACGCCATGAAACTTTGGGAAGTTATTTAGTATAGTACTGGGAAGGTTTCTAGCAAATACAATTTTTGAAATAACTTTTCGCCTAAAAATAATCAAGATACATATTCTAATTTATCTGTTATAATTCAACAATCTGCTCTAAATATTATCATGATGATACGATGATTTTGTAATGTAGAAAATTAGGAAAGACAAAATTCAGGATGACACGGCAATTTATTTGAGACAAAAATAGTGATACAATTCCAAGGCAAGATACTATTCTTTTAACTTCCAATTACCGAGGGAACCAATTAATATTGATTTTATTCAACTTATCGAGTATTTTTTAAGGGACCGGGAAAAAAATGTTCACTTTATCGAGAGATTCAAATTTACGAGTTTCAAATTATCAAAAAATATATATATATTTATAAGTTTATAGAGAATTGTTTTAACAAATGTTCGTTAGACAAACCTTTACTCGGGTAAAAAAAAAACCCGGGCGAAGCCGGGTACATCCGCTAGTAATATATAAATTTGTATGTAAATTGCTTTAATGTATAAATTGACCGTGTTTTTCAATAAAAAAGAGTTCTAGATAAGTTTTTGGACGGTTGATAGTCGTCCTTAGAGCCTCTTCCTTGGAGTTGCGGAGCTGGTCAAGTAGCTGGACTAAAACACTAGGTTGTCTCTCAAGGTAAAGAGAGACAACAATCTATATTGAGAAGCCCCCTCAATACTAGCTTTGGATATATTGAGAAGCGTCCACTTGGAGACCATGGTTTCGGGATAATGGCCCTCATTAATCCAGAATGGACTTTGATTCCATGAGATCCACAGGGAAGATCACAAATACAAAACACACATGCAAACAAACAAAAAAAGAAAGTTTAAGAAATGTTCGAATTTTGAAAAGAAGAGAGAATATATTGTAACAAAGTATTTATTAATTTATTATTTTTATTAACAGAGTGGTCATTTTTATGTTTATATCTTGCTACTCTGTAAATTTACCTCGTGGCTTATCTTTTGTTTACCATTCATAGTTTATTCTTGCCTGAAATAAATTGCTGTCTTATCCCTGAAGTTTGTCTTCCCTAATTTTCCACGTGGCAATATAATTCAACGGCTGTGTTAGGATGGAGGATGGATGTGTAGATTCGAGTGGGTATGCCCGGCACCCAGAAATACGCCCTGGAGGAGGTGTTCTTCAAGTACGGCGTCGACCTGGAGATCTGGGCCCACGAACACACCTACGAGCGGACCTGGCCACTCTACAACCAAACGGTGAGTCTACAGTAGTCTACAGGTGGGATAGAACATGACGGGATGTCGTGACAGGTCTACAACGGCAGTCTGGCCTTCCCTTACACCAACCCAGGGGCTCCAACCCATCTCATCACTGGCTCCTCGGTAACCCACCCTCCTATACTGTAGTGTGATCTACGTGGTTGACTCTATACCCAACCCCATTCTACTGAATAAGACAGTCTATTGTTATAATCTCGCGAGATACAAAAGAGATTCACGAATTACCCAGATTTAGATAAAATGTTATTTAAAATTCGATACTATTTTAAAGGCGTAAGCTTCTTTTTTGAAATTAAACAATTTCTACTGCCCTTTCTGCAATAGAAAAATTAAAGGGAGGGCCTGGCTCATCAGTGGTGAACCCTCCCAGCGGTTTCGCCAGTTTAATCTACCATACCGCTGTTATATTGCATTTTTGGAACTTCCTTTTATAGTGATACTGTTGGTAGACTCTTGGAATGGGTATTTTAGAAGAACTATGGACATAGGCTTTGAGGACAGTAGAATTACATACATTTATAAATATATAATATGCTTCGAGCAATCGCTCTTCCGCAAATATTAAATTGTGTCTTTTATTAGAACATTTATAATAGGATGCCGGGTTATTTATAATACAATATTGCAACGTTGAAAATTAGGAAAGACAAACTTCAGGATTTATTTAAGTTACAAACACTAATTAAAAAATTATTAAATATAAGAGAAACAATGAGGGAAGTGTACTAATAAAAAATATATAAACATCAAAATTAAAATAATATGTTTAAAAAATGATAAATACCTTTCTACAATATAATGCGGCTTATGATTGTTGAACGAAAATTGCAATTATACCGCGAATGTTTCTTTTGAACGAAAATTCGTAATTTAAGAAGAAATAACGATTATTTCT